>CM042011.1:61446353-61811353 GCA_023525715.1 Cichorium intybus
GTAAATTCCCAAATTTTGTAGTCCTTCAATGAATGGAAACTAGTTTTCAGTGAAGCTCTAATTGACATCTTCTTTAGCTTTCTCTTCTCAAAAGTTTTTGTTGAGTTGTTGATTACAAATAATTTATATTTAGAATTTTTTTTAAATATAATAGCCCTTTAGATGAATATGACGTGTGGATATTATCGAGAAAATGGCCTGGGGTGGGGTGGATATCGTTTGAAAAGATGAAACTGGTGACTGAGAATGGATTAGTGGGTCGAAGAGGGTTGGGATATGGTAATATTAATTGGGATACGAGGTCTAACCAATTCAAGAATGATTTTTTTATACATTATTTAAATGTAATTGTTTTAATGAAAAAAAATAAAATAAATGACTTTTTAGGTAATAGGCTAAAAAGGTAATGGTTTTGTGGTATTTACCTAATCATACATATACACATGTATGTATGTATGTATGTATGTATGTATGTATGTATATATATGTGTGTGTATGTGTATGTGTGTATATTCAAACAATATGAAGAATTTATAATAGATTAAATGACTCATAAATAGAAGTGATTGATGCTACTAAAATCCACTTTCAAGCTTCATGAATCCAAAATATGAGAGACTTGAGGTTAAACCCAAAGATATGCTAGCATTCAAAAATTAAAAGAGTGTTAATGTCATGACTTTTGTGTTATTATTGATTATGAGATACAAATATTAGCGACTATTGAGACACAACATGACTGTGTGTATGCGTAATATGTATATATAACGTAGTATATTACATGACTGTGTAAAGTAACTATGTTATTTGGTCCTAGTAAGGTTTGTTACATAGGATATGAGTTATATAATAATGTGTTGCTGGTTTATTGAAGTTTGATACTATTAATAAAGTTTGATACTATTAATAAACTAAATTGATTTTTTGGATTGCATAAACTAGCTTATGTTATTTTGGTTTTATTGCATAGTAAACGCTTTTTATTAAGTTGTTTTATTTGAAATTATTAAAGTATATGATTTGATACCAATAATAAGCATTTTCAGTGTTTGGATTGCAGAAATAATTAAAAAAAACATTTTAGCTTATTACATTTTGATATCTCACAAGATATTATATTGCAATTTGATACCATATAAAATAGGGTTAATGTCTTATACTGAAAATAAATTGTATCACATGCAGTTATTTATATTTTTTCGTACATATTTAGTTATTTATGTTTTGTTGTACACATATAATTATTAATTTTGTTTCGTTTGTACATATTTGACTATTAAACTTTTATTTTTTTTACATATATGACCATTAAATCTAATAATCATATGAATACAAAAAAACATAAATGACTATATTTGTACATAAAAAAAGTTTAAATCTTATGAATGCAAAAAAAAAAAAAAAAAAAAAAAAACTACATGTATACTCTTATAATACGTTAACCCTATAAACTAATAAATAAATGCCAATGATTCCCAGCTCAGCTGGGAGGAGGTCAGGGGGTTTTCCCATTTGGGTTTCCTCCCGAGGCGGAGGTGGTGGGTTCGAGTCCCTGGAGCGTCAAATAACGAGGGACGGTTGAAAACCCGTCACAGGTGATCGATACCCCGCGCCGGTCTAAAAAAAAAAAAAACTAATAAATAAATAAAAAATTAACTGCGATAATCCATTAACTAATAAACACATTACAAAAATAAAAAATCCAAAACTCCCCCATACACATCAATAATAATAGAAACTGCATTTTTCCATGATTACACATCAGTAATAATAGAAACTGAATATTTACTAAAGCATTCAGATCCTCTTTGTCAAAATCGGAGGGTTTAGTTTACCATAAAGTTGGTAGTGCAGAACTGTTTGGGTTTCGTTAAATCCAAAGATGGGAACCAAGAAAAGCGCCCAATGTTTCTGTTTGTAAGTATTCAAATTCTCTCTTGGGATTCTCCATCTCTTATATCATTTATATCACTTCACTTCTCATTTCCTCCACCCCAATATCTCCTTCTCTTTCGATCAACTCTGAAAATCGACACCCTACCTGTGTTTCTCACCATGGTATGTTCATCTCTTTCTCCTGTTCTTATCGACTATAACAATTGCAGAATTTTGATGTTTTTGAATCGAGTTTGATTTTTTTAGAGGGTTTAATGAATGCATGCAGTGTTTGAGACCATTACTGTTTGGATCACTAGCAAGACAAGTGGAGGCAATGGCGATTCATCCAGCGGCGACTGTAACCACCATACTCCATTACAGCCGTCTCCTACCTCGGGATCTCACCTTTGATTTAGAGAGACACCGGTTGATCCGTCATGAGTTGGTCGATCACCATAACTTCTTGTTCAATTTCATTGTTAACATGTTGACATGCTTCTGGTAGCTACCGTCGACTCACCGGCTCCGATTATTGTACAAGTCTATTAGATAAAACTCATAGTAAATTTTAGAATTAAAGAATAAGTTTGCAAGTAACAATGACTTAAATTGTATTGTAAACACGTACATTTATTATTATTTAGTTCAAAACTACAGATAGTATGAGTTCGATAACAAATATTTTATATTTGCTCAAAAGATTAAAAAATGATGTCAATTGGTTCAAGCATTTCAAGAGCTTGTAAACCATCAAGAGTCATTAGAGCTCACCCCCCACAATATGGAATCCATCAAGTTAATAAAAATAAACGATCTTCCAAGGATATAAACAAAGAAAAAGTCGGTATCAATCATGATTTGTCTACAAAGATCATATAAGAATTGGGTTATGGATTTTCAAGAGCTCAAAGCTCCACCTCCTCATATAAGTAGTGGCATATCTAGGGGAGACACCGGAAAAAATTCAACAGAGCAAACTCAAAACAGTAAACATGTCTTATATCGTTTTTGGCAAAAACAAGCTAGAAGTTGGAAAGTGGAAATAGGAAGCTGCAACTTTTATTTACGTAGAATTGTTCGAGACAAAAGTAATTGTGTTAACATTAGAGATGTATAATTATTTAAAAATTAAATGTTAAAAGTTCTGCAAAACTAACTGAATTAGCTTTTGGATTAAAAAAATATTCTTTAAAATAAATTAGTTAAAAGTTAACTTCGAAGTTTTTCTTAAAAGCTAATATTAAATTCTTAAAAGCTTTCAAAAGTTCGCTATAAAACATGCCAATAGACAGAATGTGACGAATAGTTAGGTATTGGTTTTTCAATTTGTTATGGTGAAAATATGCTTAAAAGATTGTTGCACTTTGTTTACCTAATATACAAATTTAATATTAAGCTTAAAAACTATAATGGGATCTTGACGAGTTTAAGCCAATTGTCTCAAGTAAAAACAACACAAATCTTCTTTGTTTTCGGAGAATTAATATTCTAAAAAACCAACCAATGATCTAATATATTCATTTTAGTCCATCAAAAAAAAATTGTTAAATTCCATTAACTTTATCTCTTGTTTCATCTATGAACAATTTATTACAAAACTGACCCGATCACTTGCTTATTTGACGTATTTTCGCTTGGTGGACATCCACTCACCGTATATGAGTACATGGACAATGTTAGAATAAGGTGCCATGTATGCAATGATATCTGGTAAAATCTTGATCCTGGAAAGGATCAATCAAGTATCAATGGTCCATATGTATGCGACAAAGGAAAGCAATTAATTATGAAATATGCATATAATGGGAAATTACGAACCCTAATGGAAGATTTGGGGTGCCCTAATTGGCTAATTTCCACGTAAATGTATAATCTTTCGTAAGTCTTTTGCAAATGACAAAAGTCATCCTGGAAAATTTTCATTCAAATATCATCCATAGTTATGTAGTCTTCTAGCAATCTAAACAGTATATTCACTATACCAAAAAGTAGCGTCCATAAATTCTATAATGATGTCTACATGTTCCTCGATATTATAGTACCCAAGAGTTTTTATTCCTTCAAGTATTGCAATATTAGTACCCACACTACGATTGTTATGTATATCACACATGTACATAAAATATGTTTGAAAGCCTAGTGAGTTTCAATCCCAACAATTATAACAACATTAAAATGAATTAGTTATGCATAAATTACTATACATGCTTGAACATAAATAATATGGAATGATATAAACATGTTCAATAAACATCCATAACATTTAGTTTCTTAGTTGATTTATGGATGCGAGATGAATATGGTAAATATTTTGAATTGGGACAATATTGTTGGAATTAAGTATTATTGCTGAATCAAAGGATTAATATTACCGATTTGAGATTATTTTGTTTTCACTTTGCAGTATCATGCTGAAAAATAGTTTTGGGTTTATATTCAAAACCAATGAATCATATTACAATGATAAAAAATATTCTAACATTCTTTCATACGACCGAGAAGTTTTGTTTCAAATAATCATCAATATGGGATTAGAGATGTTGAAAAGGAACTCCAAGACTATGTTAGAGCACTTGGTTGTGGGGTGGATTCATTCCCAATCAAGTATTTGGGAGTACGAGTGGGAGCAAATATGAGTTTGAAAAAGAGTTGGGAACCGATCATTGAGAGATTCCAAAGGAAGCTATCAGGATGGAAAGCACGAAATTTATCTTTCGGTGGGTGTCTCATGTTGCTGGTTAAGTCAGTTTTGGGAAGCCTCCCCTAGTATTATTTCTCATTATTTAAGGCGTTGTCGTGGGTTATCACAATTCTTTAAAAAATTAGAAGAAAATTCTTTTGGGAGAACGATGACAAGTCAAAAATACATTGGGTAGCGTGGAAAAAAATTCTGGCAGCAAAGACCAATGGATGCTTGGGGATAATGTCCCTTAGATCCATTAACATTGCCTTGTAGGTGAAGTATGTTGGTGATTTTAGTGTCACCAGGTCATTTTATGTCATTGGGACTCATATGTGAGCTAAGGGCTATTTAGTTTGTACTCTAATATATGTTCGAGTATGTGCGGAGTGCACGCATGTATAAGATCGAATAAATAGCCGGTTCGACGACAAGTTGGGGGTCCGGGGGCAGCGCCCCTTGGTTCGGGGTTTCCAAAGGGGCAGCGCCCCTTTGGCGGGGTCTAGGGGCAGCGCCCCTAGCGGGGGTTCCAGGGTCGAGGGGTAGCATTCCTCGCGAGGTTTGGGGCAGCGCCCGCGCCCCAAAAGGTCTTCGAAATTTCCAAGAGGGTATATAGTGGAAAATCGTATTTTTTGAGGGTGATTATGGTAAAACTGACTAAATTCGTCAGTTTTGGAAACCATTAAATCCCTCATAAATTCATGACTTGTTACCAAAGGAACCGATGACAGCAACCCTAAAGCCCATGACGGCTAACCCTAGACGAAACCCTTTTCCACTCGTTTATTATAAATACGGGTCTCCTCATTGAGGAGATGGACACCTTTCAAGCTCTCGTTTTCATCAAAACTCTCTCAGATCTCCATAGCAATTTGGCTCACGTTTTCTGTGCCTAGATTCGTGAGTGTCCTCTTGGATTATCCTAGGCTGAATTTCTTGTAACCCGGGTATAGGATAGAAATATCAGTTCGGAAAGTGTTCTCATGATCCAAGGGGTATCCAGATCTCCACTCAAACCCTACCCATTATCTAACAAAGTGGATATGGCGCTTAAAAAATAATAGTGATGATTTGTGGAGCAAGGTGATCCGGGGACTATTCAAACATGACAAAAGAGAATGGAACTATTGCCCTAAAGCATTGAAATCGAGCTTGTGGAACGACATCATCTCTACAGAAAAGGACATTGAAGAACTAGACTTTGATTTCACATCAATTCTAAAAAGCAAGATTGGAAACGGCTTAAATACTCTTTTCTGGCAGAAAAATTGGTTTGGATCTGGGTCATTTCGGGACCTAAATCCAAAAATCTATATGTTAGATAAGAAAAAATCATGTCTCGTGGGAGAAAGAATCACAAGTCATGGTATCTGGTGGAATTGGAAAAAGAAACCGACCAATAGCATGGAACTCCAAGAACTGCAGGCAATTGAATCCGATCTCTCCACTAAACTTAAAAATGAACAGTGACAAGTGGGAGTGCCCTCTTACAAGTACCAAGCAGTATCGGGTAGACGCTCTAAGAAGGCTTCTTGATTCGAAGCTCACATCGTCATCGGGAAGTCATTTTACATGGTGTAAGCTGGTCCCTTAAAAGTACATGTGTTCGTCTAGAGGGTGGCTTTGAAAAGAATTACAATCGCCGTTGCACTGTCAAGTCGAGGAATTAGAATTTCAAATACTATGTGCCTTTCTACGGTACCGAACCCAAAACAGTCGACCATTGCTTGGTATCATGCCCTCGGTCAAGAGAAATCATGGGTTGGATTCTTAAGCTATGCAGTCAATCGCGCGAGATCTCGCCGAGATAGCGTTTCGCGGGGTTAGGCCGAGATAGAAATCAAAATCTCGGTCAGTAATCTCGCCAGCGAGAATCTCGCCGATAATGTCTGAGATTTGCCGAGATTTAGGATCCCGAGATAGCGATATTGTCCGAGATTTGCCCGAGATAGCGGTAATGTCCGAGATTTGCCGAGCCCGAGATAGCGATATTGCGCGGGATCGTTATAGAGATGATGATGATGAGATTGGAGATGTAGTGGAAGAGCTTCATGAAGAAGTGAATGCATTAAACGACGTTGACTCGGATGCCGAACACGTGGATTGCGATTAGATTTATGTTTGATACGTTGACACTTTTCATATTAGAATACTATCTATGTTTTATGTGACATTTTTATGCAACTTTTTGTGATATTAATTCTACGTAGTATTAATAGTCTAAAAGTAACAAAAAAAAATCTCCGCTATACCACCGCTATACTACCGCGATAAACGCTGAATCGAATCTCGCTAGGTGACCGCTATAAGGTTTATGGCCGAGATAACTGCATAGTTCTTAAGTGGTGTAATCTCACAAGCATAACATTCAATTCGGTGGAGGAAGCTATCAATTTTGCTAAACAATGGGACCTGTCGAAAAAAGAGAAAGATCCTAATGGTTATTAATTTCGGAAGTCTATGGTGTATATGGAAGGCTAGACGAAATTACTTTTAGAAATATTAAAAGAACACCATCGGTTATTGTGGATGAGATCATAACTTTGGTCTTTACATGGATAAAGGCAAGGGGAAATTTACAGTAGATAATAACTATTGGGGTATTTTAATCCTTTTATGGGTTTGTAATTTTAAAACAGATGTATTGCTTTGTGTTGTGTAGCATCTTGCTATCACAGCTCCATCGATAAACTTTTTTCATTTCCAAAAAAAAAAAAGACAAAATAGTTTTTTAAATAACAATGAGGGCTGGAAACAAGGACAAACTAATCTCTACAACAACTTTAAGACCTTAAGGCAGCTAAACTCAAATATGATTCAATAGCTCAGCTAGCATTTATATATGATACATACTCAAGCTCAACTCAAGGATAAATTGCACTTGATTTGTGAGCTTTAAAGTCTCTATAGTAAATATTATTTGCCAAAATATGATATTATATTCTAATACACTACATTTTAGTTGTCATTAATAAAAAATAACTTCAAGTTATATGGTTGAAATCTATTAAAAAATTAGATGAAGTTAAGATGGTTTACATCTAGCAAATAACCTGAAAAAGTAGTCACCATCTTCTATAGGGTGAGGAGGGTAGCCATTGTCAGATTCTTCAATTATATGAGATTGGATTTGGGATGATAGATGATCAAAGGGAGACAAATCCTAAATTAATTTTAACACCAAGTTGGGAGCGGTTCATATACGAACCATAACAAGAATATTAGAATATTGAGAACAGTTCATTCACACATTCACAGTTTGATAATATCGTATTTTTTATTTTTAAAAATTATTTATTACGAAAAAAATATATCAAATATATAAAACTGATATTTTTTATTATTTACGATTTAATATGGATATTGATGTATTTTTAAGAAAATCATAGTTTTTTTAACAGTTGAATATTATTAAAACTAACTTGCAAGACGCTAGCAAAATAGAAACAATTACATCAAAGCAGCCAAAAGGGGATTTTGCAACCAAGCAACCCAATTGACAGAACTTCTTTTGTTTCTATGCAAGAACAACTGAAAGAAAAAAACAGTCTTTTCAAACATGGCACCCTTTCCAAACTTGGTGGGATCAAACACACGTATTAGGACACAGCCACAAGACCCAAATTGTAGTCATGATCATAACCTCAAGAGTTGTTTTCTTCATCACTAAAAGATGTCAAGCATCCACTCACTCGAGCAAATCTCTGAGACTGTTACCATCTGGAATATCCAAAATCCACCCAACATCCAGTTTTTCCTATAACATGTAGATAATTCTACAAGTAAGGAAAATATGGCTTACTTCTTCACTCATGTGTTGACAAAACGAACACAAAGAGGAATCCAAATCAACTTCGTAGTCCAAAATTACATCTAGTGGGCACTTGAGTCTATAACACTATCCAAACCAAAACATTCACCTTTTATGGAAAATATTTATTCCATCAAGTTTTACCACGCCATTCAAAAGCAAAAGGTCATCAATGTGAGATCTTGTAGACCAACTGAAAACATTTTCGAGATGTCTAAATTCTACATCCACTTATCTTATGATCGCAAAAAGGCACATATCTCAACTTGTTGAAGTAAATTATCAAATTGGATACCCTCGACTCCTCCCCTAACATCCCTCTGCTAATGTCACACCCAATCATTCCTATTCCATTAATCTTGAACTGACATTTTTTTTAGTATTCTCAAGAAGAAACAATCTGGGGAATATAACTATGAATAGGACTTGATCACATCACTTATCTTTCCAAAACCTCGTATGCAATCTACCTCCAACTCAAATACTCATATTGTTTAGACCAATCGCACCTTGCTCATGAAGTTGAAATATAGATCCAACTACAATTTTTGACCAAACTTCACCTTGTTTAGAAGTATCTCCAATCGAACTGAGGCTCCTATCAATACCATACATGAATTTAATCACTTGCACCCACACGGCCTTATAATCGAATTGAGACCCCCATCAACACTGTACACAGCTTTAATCACTTGCACCCACAAGGAATTATAATTTATCAGGGATCTCCAATGCCATTTTTGAAGCAAGGACACATTAAAGGCATCAAAACTTCTGATTCCTAGCCTTTTTTTGCAAGCTAAAACTAAATCAAAATTAACCTAATTTATTTTCTTCTCCTTATCTATTGCACCCCTATAAAAAATAATACTTCAATCTTTCCAAGAATTGACACACCACAATCGACGTCTTAAATAACGACATATAATAAATGCCAAGACTACTGAGAACTGCATTTATCAAAGTTATATGACCACCAATAGATACCAAATTTGCTTTCCAAATATAAGGTTTTATTTTCTTGAAACGATCGACCATAACATTCCGACTATCAAATTGAGACAAGTTAGGCCCACAAACTACCCAAGATACTTGAAAGGTACCACCTTAGCTTGCAACTAGCATAATCGTACATCCCCCATACCTGGTTCGATTTGACACCTATCCCAAAGATATTTGACTTTCGCAAAATTAATTTGCATCTCGATACCAAGTAAAGGCAACAAATAACTCTAATCTGACTTTCAACATTCTCTGCATCCCAATCACCCAAAATAATACATCATCAACATAAAATGATGTGAAATGGCCAACTGCCCATTTTCCACCACAATACCTATGAACGTTCCCAAAGAACTTGCATCCTACATGGCCACATAAAAACCTTCCTGACTAAAATTAACAGAAAATGAGACAACAAGTCATCCTATCTAAGGCCTCGATACAAACAGAACTCTGTAGTAAAGCTATAATTTACCAAAATCGAACCTTAGGACGAAGGCAGGCATGCCGTCTCCTATCTAATCCACTTTGATCCAAATCTAAGAAAACCTATAATCTTTTCTAGATACTCCCAACTAACTGAGTCGTACGCTTTCTCAAATCAACTTTGAAAATACATAACTTCTTTTTCTTTCTTTTGTACTAATCTATAATTGTTTGACCATAAGCGGGTCATCCAAAACATGTCCACCTTTTAGTAAAAGCAAACTGCTCCACAATAACAAAGTTATCCATTGCACAAGCCAACCTATTAGCCATACTTTTCACAATAGTTTTATATTACACACCAATTAGGATAATATGCCGGTAATACGTAACGAAAACATGATTATAAGACTTTAAAATGAGAGTAATAAAAGAGGAGTTACACCCACTTGGAATTCTGGCCGGATCTTGAAACTCTTTCTTAAACACAAACACGTTATTTTGAACCATATCACAATCTATATCTTTATCTTTATCTTTATCTATATCTATATATATATATCTATATCTATATCTATATCTATATATCTATATATCTATATCTATCTATCTATATAAATCTTATAAAGGAGGCCATCCAAATGATATAGTTCAAGATATGTCTCATTCTTGCACCATATTCATTTGAAACCTCCACAACTTTTCAACTTTCAAGCAATTAATCACTACCACTCAAAAGTTTTCTAACTTATGACTTTTTATTATTAGATTTAATAGGTTTTAACTAATTGTTTCTTCATATTTATAAAACTAATGACTTTTTATCTTCCTCTCATTAATATGTAGTGAGTATATTAGTACTATATAAACATGATTTTCTCACAAAAATCATCATATTTTGAAGAGTTTGTGATGCAAATATGAAGAGGAAGAAATGGGTTTTGAAGCATCAATGGTTATAATGTTAAATTTCTTAGGATAATATAGTTTGTGATGAGAGGTAAATCTACAATACCGATAATCTTCTTTTTTAGTAAAAGGATAAAAAACGAGGGTTTGATAAATTTTCTCAAAAAAGAAAACATATCAAATGTATGTTGTTGCTTATATGTTCTTTTTGTATGATTTATGAATGTTCAATATGTTGTTTTTGAATATAAATATTGTCATAGGTGTTTTAAGATTTTTATGTTATTAAAAGTTGTTGTATTAATTTTCTTTCGTATTATTTGTTCTTTGTTATGTATAAAGATCAATATTTTTGATATGTTTGTTATTCAATATATACATATACACACATCAATTTAATGTGATAGATGATCAATGAGTCGTTCAAAAAAAGATGATCAATGATTTAAAATTATGATTAACAAATATTTGTTATTGTTTATTTATTAATATATTAATTTAATAATCACAAAAACATTCATATTATTAGTTTGTACTCATAAATGTTATGATAAAGTATTATATATATATATATATATATATATATATATATATATATATATATATATAATGATATTATAATATTTATTATGCTAACTCATTTTAAATAAACGTTAGTTTTTAGTTGTTAAATTTGACGACAAAATATATTTTTAATGTTATTGTATATGTAATGTGTAAAATTTGTTGAATCGGTATACGATAGCCTCTAGCATGATCAATTGGTATATTGTTATTATTTTGTATTTAAATAAATTATTATTTAAAATTGATATCAACATTCAACAACCAATTTAGTTGAAGTTGAAAATACATGATTTTTATATTTAATGTTAGTATTATTCATTATTTTAAATTCCATAAGTATCAATTAACTATATTAATGTTAAAACCATTTGGAATTATAGTGATTTAATGATAAGTAAGATTAGTTAGAATTAAAGAGTTTTGACATTAAAATAACTATTTAATGGAATCAGTTAATTTTCATTGAATATGTGGTTTAATATAAATAGTTAACTTCAACCACATGAAAGGCGATTGAATTATTTTAGTGCAATTGTGTAGGATATGAGAAGCAACAAATCTTAAAAATAAAAATGTTATAATGAGACGAGGGATGGTATTTGTTTATGATATAATATATTTGTCTTTATTTTTGTATTTTCATTTTTTGTTGCAAATAAATGCAAAATAATTATGATGCAAAATAACTAAATATCTATTTTCAAGCATATTAATTTGAATATTATTTGTTAATTGCATTATATTATTATAACTACTTTAAAATATTTAATTTTCAGCTTTCTAATAGATATCTATTTTGTTATTATTGTTAAATATAATGTCAAAAGTGCATATCAACATTTTATTTTAGTATAAGAGTATTATTTTATAGTTAACAACAATAAACTAATTATTATTCACAATATATATTTGTTAGTATATTTATTATATAATTTTTATTCCTACGCAACGCGCGGGTATTCGCCTTGTAAATATTATAAAAGAGGTCATTCAAATTAATATGGTTCAAGATAGGTCTCATTTTCGCATCATATTCATTCGAAACCTCCACAACCTTTCATCTTTCAACTAATTAATAGAAACCACTCAAGAGTTTTAACATGTATATTATAATTACTAAGTATTTAAACTAATATGATATAATTTATGAGTATCAAATGAATTCTAGTTGAATAGGTTTTTTAGTTAAAAGAGGTCAATGATTTGAGTAACACATAAATACAAATCACATACAAAGTCAGAGAAAACATATAGAAAGAATAAAACAAAAGTTTAAAGACTTTTTGTGTTGGTTTGAGTTTTTTGGCTATATTTCGATCCATATTACAATGTTAAAGTTTTAAATTTATAAGTTTGTTATATATTACTAGAGTAACTTGATAATTTTGTTTATGTCTTACAGATTAAAAACGATCATACTACCATTATCGACGAACAAAACGTGAGTATATGAAACAAATTTTACAATGAGATTATATTCTATTTTATCACGTTTTATGCTTATTTTATAACTCAAACTCAAGCTTATGTAATTAGTTGATGATTTGGATTTTTATTTGAGATTTTTAGTATTCTTATTTGATCAATTATAATAGTATACATCTTCATATGATATAAGCTTTGATATTTTATTATCATGTGTTATGTTCGTGCTTTCAAAATAAAATCTTATTTATATATTTGGGTCTTTATTATTTTGAAAGAACTTTATACGTAATAGTTCATAGATGTTATATTTTGGTATCTATAGTTAAAATGCCATTTGAGAATATATATATATATATATATATATATATATATATATATATATATATATATATATATATATATATATATATATATATATATATATATATATATATATATATATATATGAACGTTTTAAAAAATTGTTGGAAAAATAAAGCATTATATATTTATCTAAAAATTTTATTTAAGTAATGTATTTTATTGATTAAATTTTTTGCCTTTTCAACTATATGGTAAATAATTATTTCTAATATATTAAATCTATATGATTTATTTAATTAATCTATTTAAATGATTAAACTTTTCTACTTTTGGCTATATGGTAAATTCATTAATTTAGTTAATCAAACCAATATGGTTTAAGATAAATTATTTATCTTTGATCATATGAAGTTGAATTATTTAAATTTATTAATTATTATATATTAACATTAATTTTTTTAATTACCTCATACTTACGGTGTGATTATTTATTATTAAGTAATGATCAGTTAAATAAGTTTTATAAAAAAATATGTTAATCAATTTAGTAGTTAATAAATGTTGAAACTTTCATAATTAACTCTTCAAATTTCTACTTAAAACTATAGATAAAATATATATCATTTACCAATTCATTTGATTTTTTTATTTTTCTTAATATTAAAAACTAGTATTAACCTTTTTAATTACTTCCTACTTATGGTATGATCATTAATTATGAAATAATCGATAGTTGAATGTAGGTTTTACAAAAACAATATTAAGCAATTAAGTAGCTAAAGAAATTTGAAAATCTCATAACTTTTCAAATTTCTAACAAAGGCTATTATTAACTAAATTTATTGTTGTCTTAAAAATACAATAACTTTATTAAATAAATTCTCATATATTTATATTGTTGGTAAAATTGAAAAGTTTTCCAGATAAAGCTTATTTTATTAACCAAAAAAACTTAATATTAAAGGCTATATTTTCAACTTATTTATTCAAATATGTATTAGATTATGTTATCTTTATTACATATTTTTAATGTACTATAACTTAGACCATCAAAACTAATATGGTCCAATATAAATCATTTATCGTTTAACATATTAACTTGAAAATGTTTAATTTGTTGATTATTAAAAATTAATGTAAAACTTTTCAATTAATTCATATGTACAGTATTATTATTGGCTATCAAGCAATGCGTAATTGAATAACATTTATAAAAAAAACATGTTAATCAAATAAGTAACTGATAAAACTTAAAACAATACTCATCAGATTTCTACCTAATACTATAGTATACTATTTTATTGTTGTTCATAAGTGCAATATTTTGATTAAATAAATTCTCACATATGCTTATATTGTTGATAAATTTAAAAAATATCATATTAAACAAATAATTTATCATGTTGTCTGGATAAAACTTCTTTTTGCTAACCAAACAGCCAAATTTAAGAGGTTATATTTTGACTTATTTATAAAAAGATTTATGAGATCATGCTTTTTTATTACAAGTAAAAAAAGTCAAATGAAAAGATAATATTAAAAGGGATTCAATTAAATGAGCAAATACATAAAAAATTAAAATTGTATTTAAAAAATTACAACCTCTAAATCATTTATAATCAGATGGATACCTTATATCAAATCTCACAAATTTTCAAATATTTTTATAGTAATTTCTCCCACAGCTATATGCAATTTGAAAAGGACATTATACACTCTAATATCTATAATATTTTAATAATAATAAGTGGCTTTTAAAAATTTTCTATAAATTTTAATAGTAACGATTAGCTTTAACATTAATTAATAATAAAAGTAATTAACAGTAACATAAAATTATAAATTACATAATGTTACCTTAAAAAAGGCTGATATATTAAAAGAAAACGTCATGGTCGAAATTAAAAGATGATAAAATAAGTAAATTATTAATTAGTTATAACAATAGTTAAAAATAACACTAATCGAGAATTATACATACTTTTTTCATGTATAAGTCGTGGGTAAATACCATTGGATAATATTGTTCAAAATAATTGTAATATTATATATATATATATATATATATATATATATATATATATATATATATATATATATATATATATATATATATATATATATATATATATATATATATATATATATATATATATATATATATATATATATATCAATTTAGTGTAAGAAATATTATTCTATAGTTAATGTAAATAACATAAGGATTTTTATATCTGTTACAACTTTAATTATATAGTTTTAACATGCGCAATGGGCGGACATTCATCTAGTATAATATAAAACAATCATTTTTACTCTAATCATATTTATTTGAAATCTCGAACTTTTCAACATATTTTTCAATTATTATATTAAATCTTTGATTTTTCTAATTTCAATATTAACTATTTGTTATTCTAATTTCAATATTAATTCTTTACTTTTCAACATAATATAATTAATTTATTAATTTAAATATGTTACTAAATCAAAAACATAAATAAAATATTGTTCATTTGAAACCCTTATTATATAATTACTAACTTAATATACTTACTTTAATAAATGATTCTTATTATATATTCAATTATAAGTACAATAATTTTATTAAATATATTGACATATGTGTTTATATTGTTGGTAAATTTAAAAATATCATATTAAATAAATAAATTATTATGTTAATTAAATGTAATCAAGAGTTGAGATAAATAATTTTTTGCTAACCAAACAACTCAATTTTAGAGACTATATTTTTTACTTGTTTATTCAAAGATATGTTAGATTTTTTTATTACAAGTTAATGAGTAAGTAAAACTAACATCAGTAAATAAACAAATGGATTAAAAGAATTTAAAATTGTATTCAAATATTTATAACCTTGAAATCATTTATAATTATCACATAGGTATTTTATTTGAATATCCCACATTTTTCAAAGATTTAGTATCAATAACTTTTTTTAATTATAAGTAATAGTTTTAAAGAGTCTTTTGTAACCTTTTGATAATAATAAGTGGTTGTTAACAAGAAATAATAATCGTTGGTGTTTTAAATAAGCATCATGATCGAAATTAAAATATGGTCATATTACTAAATTTTAAATTAATTAATCATAAAAATAGTTCAAAGTAACATTAAATCAAGAATTGTGTTTAATTAAATTAAGAGTAAACTACATAAACACTCCCTAAAGTATCCCAAAACTATCAAAGGGAACCCAACTATCCGTTTTTCCCTTTATGAGTCACTTACCTTTGCATATATCAACAGATTGGTCTCTCTGATCGTTACCCTCGTTAAACTCCCGTCAAACCCGCCCCATATGTCCATCATGTGGGGGTATTTTTGTCCATTCGCATTTCCGTTGTTGCAGGTTATGATTTAGCGCCATTAATGACAGTCACTTCATCAACCACCTGAAGATTTCATCGATTCAACTTATACCCACAGAGTCTTCATTCTTGGAGCATTCTATCGTCACAACACTTTCAAGCCGAAGACAAAAAATGTGGGTAGTTAGAGTTACGCAGGAAGACGGCACAGTGATAAATGCATACGGTAAGCTTAAAGCTTTACACTTTAAACTTCATATGTATAGGAACTTACACACAAATGGTTTTGATTTTACAGATGCTAAGAGCTTGTTCTTCACCGTGAAACTCCACTACGGTGGATAATTTCAAATGAAACCAAATTTAGAGTATTGTAACGGGAATGTAAGGTATGTCGATAATGTAGAGGCCAGTCGGTTCAACCACGATGAAATGTTATCGATTCTTAGGGTTTTGTGTTGCGATATAGACGAACCTCTGTATATACACTACCTTCTACCGGGGATTAGCTTAGAAAAAGGGTTGATTCCGTTAGGTTATCCGGCGGATTACAAATCCCTTGAAACGTATGTCGTTATTGTCGGAGAGATTAGCTTCTTCGTGGAACACGGTGTATCAAAAGTCAACAACCACGGTAAGTCGCCGATCCCAAACTATTTGGCGGAAGACGGGTTTTTGATATCGTCTGAACTCAGGAAGATTCAAAACACACCGTCTCTTAGGGCTTCTTGTAGTAGGCAGTTGACATTTGATTTGAACGAACCCTTCCACGAAAATGAACTTCAAAGTAATTTGGTTGCACCTTGTTTGGATATGGTGCTGTATGATCCGGCATGAAGGGCAGGGGAGGCTTCTTATGTGGTCCCTTTGGACAAACCTGCTTGGGAAGTGGAAACTTTGATTGAATTTTAATCTGATTTTTACGACCCTATCTTCACCTTCAACCTAGAGGATGCACAATATCAATGGGAGGTAAACACTAACCCTTTTCAAAATTTATCAGCCCTAACAGATAACGTTTGGTATGAATCAATGCGACAAACTAATGAAAACCTCCAACAAAGCAATACATTTGTCACACAATTTAGGGAAGAACTAGCAGCCTGTTCAAATAGTGGGCCTAAAAATGACAGTGATGATCGTAGCAGTGTGCATCTCGATGAAGAAGAAACACTTGCTGATGAAGAAGGGGACAATGAAGTTTTATCTACTGTTATGGATTCTCCTTTGCAAGAGGAAGCAGCACAAGTCAATGAAGAGGAGGAGATGGAAGTTTCAAATAACAAGCTATTCAAATGTTATGATCCAGACATTAGTGAAAGAGAAATTTTTTAAATTCAATGGAGTTCGAAGTGGACCACTGAGATGGGAGTAACAACGAAGTGGATTTTAAGGTAGGTGAATATTTTCCTGAAAAGAATGTTGTCAAAGAAGCGATACAAAATTTGTCTGTATACAAAAACAGACAACTAAGGATGGTCAAAAATTATGGGGTTAGGATACGTGCAAGATGTCTTGGGGATGTTCCTGGTGGGCCAAACTTTGGTAGGAGACCTTTCATACAAATAAGACGAAAAAAATAATAAAAAAAAATAGTGAGATAGATTGCCCTTGGACATTGCACGTGTCTCAAACAAAAGAGGATGACAGGTGGAGGGTAAAAACATATTATCCGGTCCACACATGTTTGCCCAGTAGAGAAATTCAATCCTGTACGCAAGGGTATATTGCGAAGAAAATTATACAACAACTCCGGGGAAACCCTAACATACCCACTTCTGCCCTAAAAGAGGAACTACAACGTACGTATAAGCTGAACTTGACTTTTATGAAAGTGCATCGAGCAAAGTCCATCGCCAAGAATAGGATAAGGAGAGATTATGAGAAACAGTACACAATGCTCAGAGATTACGCAATGGAACTCCAATTGAGGAATCTAGGTACGACAATTAAAATTGGTGTTGAATCCTATCATGTTTACAGTGATCAGACAAGGACCTTCAAACATATTTACATATATGTCTGGGTCCACTAAAGGAGGGGTTCAAATTAGGGCAACGGGAGATATTAGGTCTTGATGGGGTGTTCATGAAGGGACCATATCCAGGTCAAATTCTGAGTGCAGTTGGTTTAGATAGTAACAACGGAATATACCCAGTGGCATACGCGATTGTAGAAGCTGAAAACAAACTTTCTTGCTCTTGGTTTTTGGACTGTTTAGGAGGAGATCTTGAAATTGGGGAAAACACGAACTTCACTTTCATAAGTGATAGGCAAAAGGTACGTCACAATTGTTTTAACTTTATACTTTTCATTATGTACTGTTACATCTGTTTACATGTGGTTGAATTGCAATTATTTAGGGTTTGGTTCCAGCACTTGCTAGAGTTTTCCCAGCTGCGGAGCATAGGTATTGTGTTCGTCATATTCATGAGAATATGAAATTTCATTGGAAGGGAAAACCAATAAAGGATCTCCTTTGTAAATATGCAAGAGCAGCTACAATCCCCCATTTCAAGGCAACAATGTTGGAGTTGAAGAATGTGAATAAAGAGGCTTTCGAGTGGTTGAACAAAATCCCACCAAAACATTGGAGTAGGAGTGGTTTTTCAGGTACAATGTACAGTTATTTTGTTACTAAGTTTTGCAAAACAAATTACTTCAAATGTTAATCACATAATAATTCATATTTGTAACATAACAATATTATGTAGGTCGTTGTCATTCAGATATCCTTTTGAATAATGTTTGTGAAGTGTTTAACTCAAAAATCGTGGAGGGAATGGACAGACCCATAATCTCATGTTTGGAGTATATTCTTGAGTACATGATGAAAAAATAGTGACTATCTAAAAGCATATAGCAAGAAGTGAAGGATTGCTAACCCCAACTGCTCAATCATTGGTGGATAAAGTAAAGGAAGAGGCGTCGAAGTGTAGAAGCATTTTTAATGGTAATGATAAGTATCAACTGTCTACAGAGTTTGGTGAACAGTTTGTTGTAGACATGACCAAAAAGGAATGCAGTTGTCGTAAATGGGAATTAACTGGGATACCTTGCAAGCATGTTGTTGCTGCGTTGTGGGACAAGGCATCTTATGGACAAAAAGTCCCACTGGTTGAGGAGATGGTGCATCCGTGTTATAGATTGGAAACATGGAAGAGTATGTACAAGTGTACCATTGAACCAATTAACGGACCTGATTTATGGCCAAAATCTGATTGCCCTACGACATTGGTTCACCCAAAGCATCACACTCAGGTATGTTTTTGATTAATTATTGTATTTGGTTTCAAAATTCAATTTAATAACGTGTTGCTTGATTATGCATTTGTTAAAACAGGTGGGACGACCTAAAGTGAAGCGTAGGAGGGGGTCGGATGAATCAACATCTCAAGGTAGTCAAAAGAAAAGGGGGCCATACAAACTGTCAAAAAAATATGTAACCGTGACATGTAGCAAGTGTAACAATCCAGGTCACGATGCGAGGTCTTGCAAGGATCAATCTGCCAAGGGAAAAGTGGTTAGTGACAAGTGATTAACCTTTGAAGAATGGGAAGGGTTTATGTTTGGTGTTTGGTAGTATTTGGTTACGTTTATGAACAATCAGTTTAACTTATGTCTAAGACTTTTGGTGTTGTATGGTTAACAGTTTATGTGTTTGTTATGGTGCGTATTGTGTTATGTTTAAGACATTTGACTGTTGTTATTGGTGTGGTTTGTAACTTCGTTTCTAAACTATATGTAGTATTTGTGTGTTTGTTATGGTACGTGTTGTTCTTTTATTTGATTTTCAAATTCCCTAGTTGACAACGTTATTGTGTGTTGTGTTTTATATAACTACCATGTATGCGTACACAAACAAAGATTTTGGTTGCCCATTTTTGAAGTAACAACAATATACTATTAGTTGTGGTTTATTACCTTGATAAATACATATGATCTTAAACTTTTGCTGATCATACTATACGTAAACTGTACAATTATAAGGTAGAACGAGGCATATATAACAACATAAACTAATGACAATCACCATGATTATTCAATCTTTAAAAACGGATCAAACAACTGTAGTTATCATTAATATATTGATTCATCAAGCTTACAAAATGGATCAAACATCCAAATCTAGGACAAACGTTAACTCCTACATTTGAATCCAAAATATTGACTAATCCCATAAACAAAAACATCAAACTCCCCCAAAATATGATGTTGTAAAACCCCCCTTACAATTACAGTTACGAGAATTCTTAAAACCAAAAACTAGTCAAACGTCGTAAACATCACAAAGATGATGAAGAACATCCAAGACACAACCAGAACCATCTTGTACCTTTAAGCTACCATGAGTTCACCTTGAAGTCGACATATTTCTTCAAAATACAACTGCCTCGCTTGCAACAACCCTGGAATGATCAATACGGATCTACTATACATGGGAGGGTCCGACCAACCCACAAACCCAAGTTGATTGCATCTCCAGAATCACCTGCCTGGGTTTAGATTTGTCCAAAAAGTCGCTAGCCTGCCACATATGCAACGAACCATACCTGCTTCGCCGAGTCTTGGAATTCTACCACACCAAATGTGAGTCGTGAGTGTGTTAGACATTTGGAGTAAATGAGATTACTTTTCCTGCTTATATTAACATCCTACGGGGGCAATTGCGAATGGACAAAAATACCCCCACGTGATGGGCACATGGGGCGGGTTTGACGGGAGATTAACGAGGGTAACGTTCAGAGGGACCAATCTGTTGATATATGCAAAGGTAAGTGACTCATAAAGGGAAAAACGGATAGTTGGGTTCCCTTTGTTAGTTTTGGGATACTTTAAGGAGTGTTTCTGTAATTTACTCTTAAATTAATACACAGGTCGCGGATAAAATTTATTGTGTAACATTAGTCAAAATGGTTGTAATTTTATACATAACTTAGTGTTAAAAACATTATTTCATAGTTAATGTCAATGACATAATCATTTTCAACAACGTATGTTTTTAAAATCTAACTACATAACTTTATGTTTGCACAACGCACGAACATTCGTCTAGTATCTCTATAAAGACAAACGTAAACCCATCAAGGCCTAACGCATGATTTACCACAAGGCCACATCCTTTATCTCTTGCAGGAAAAAATCGACCTCCTGCATCATTTGATCTGTGTCTAAACACTTGAAACTGGCACTACTTTGGTCGCATCAAGCCTCATGATTTTTTTAAAAAATTCTTCATAAAATTAAAATAACCGCTTTCACTCGATCCGGGCTATTAATCCAGTCTTTCATAATACCACGAATAGATGATCCCATCTTTTGCCATTGATCGTCTCGTGAATAATTTTGATATTTCCACCCCCTTCAATACCCCATTTGATTTTAGTTTTACCACAAATCATCCTTTCAATTTCTTAAATATCGCCAAGATCTTTAATTAGGTCAATCCTAGTACATATAACACAACCATCTATAAGTTTATCCATGTCCTCCGATTTATTAACAAATGTTTTTTGCCATTGACTTCCTTTTTCTAAACCCCCTGTCAACTCTTTGCTTTATTCTTCAACCATTTAAGTTTGTATTTAAACAATATGAACTTATTATCTTCCTGAAGTCCATTAAAATCGGCCCAATTTTGTCTCATCAAGCCATCAAAACTATTCCAATCCATTAAAGAATTATAGAATTTAAAAGGTAAAGGCTTATAATCAAAAGATTCATCTTTCAATAAAATAGGACAATGATCGACAGATCGACTAAATACGATCCAAATTATGCACGAATATGTATGGGACCACATCAATAATCTTTCCCATGACCCAAAATCAGTCTAATTTCTACAAATTTTCCCCATTTACTCATATGAGTAAATTTTCGGTCCCCATCACTACATCTACTAACTCTTCTTGAATAGTAAAATCATTAAAAACTTTTTCTAAAATATGACAAATTATTGTACCATGTCTCTGTTTCTCATTGTTAACCACATTAAAGTCATTGAACAAAATAAAAGTACCTCCTCTTTGATGCATGAAAGAGGAAACAAACCCCCGTAAAGCTCTTTTGCTTGTCCCATCATGTGGCACGTAAACATTGTTAGAAATTTGGGATAAACAATGGCTTGGATCTCTGAAAATCGTGTATATCACTCTCAAATCAAAGTATTTCGATGGTACGATCGAAATTTTGATTGGATAAGATTCAAAGTTGATTCTAGACCAGATAATGTGAAAAAGATGAAGTTTTCGTACCTAAAAAACTGACCAAAACGAGCATAAAACCAGTAAAAAATAGACAGAAAACTGTCGCTGGGCGCGCCACACGGGCCGTGTGGTTTATTCTGTTTCAAATTGCATTGACCCGCACACGGGTCGTGTGGTTCTACACGGGTAGTGTACTTACTCAGATGGCATTCACACGGGTCGTGTGATATCCAAATTCAATCTGTTTCCAATATGTCTTGTGGTCGTGTCGATCCCAGCTAGGGGATCTGCCCCTTGGACCCCGCCAGGGGATGCCGCCCCTTGGACCTCGCTACCACTGGCGCTGTCCCCGAACCCCCGTAAGTTTAGGGGCTTCGCCCCTAAATGACAGTGTACTTTTAATCTTGATTAAATTCAAACAAATGTGCACTCCGCACCTTCCTTACTTGTTTAATGTTTGTCAAGATCATATTTGGTCATCAAGTTAATCCATTGCACTTAAATAACATTGGTAATATAAAATCATCAACAAACATTTAGCAAGAAACACTTAAGTTTCATACTAACCCATTTGCCTTCGATAATAACCACATTTTCTGTACTCATAACACTAGTTTTAACAAATATGGTAGGATCCCAAATTGAAATAATACCCCCGACAGGCCTTGACCGCTACTAATTGTATAGTCGAAATGAAAATCCCCTCACATACTTCTAACTTTAAACAAATCTAACTGCGACATTTTGGTTTATTGTAATTTCCAAAAATTTAACACCATGCTCCAAACACAATCTATTAACCCAACTCCTTTTTTATTTACATTACCATCACCAGAAATGTTTAAAGACAAAGTATTCATTAATTATCGTCGGTCACACCAATACGAGCGATCAATTTTTTCAAATACTTTTTCCAATGGTGCATATGATATCCCAATCCCTTCCCGATGGCAATGTACTTGAGCATCTCTTCGATCACCGAAAACCCTTCCTTTATTGTTTTCTTTTCTCTAAACTCTTGTTTTGAATTTTCTCGATAGGAACACGAGTTAGTGTTGGTTTTTGTGCCATTTACACATATTTTCTATACGCACTGCTTTATTTTTTTGAATTCAATCAATCACAAAAAGAATCCACCATCTACCCTATGGATGCATCGGACTTGATAGGCTTGTGAAAACGAACCCCGTTGAAACCAGATGGCTTCAACGTTGACCTCAAAGTACCCATATTTTCTGCATCAGCCCTTTCCTTTCCCACCTCTTCAATGTGCCCTTCCTTTTCTACCTTATCAAATCTCCATTTAGTACCCAAGTCTCCCCATCGAAGACCACTCTTAAAAGTGTGACCCCTCTCCCCATTTTTTGTATATTCATCTTCATTGGAGACTTCCTCCACTTTACCATTTACACACACATCTTCCATATTTTCTTTACTTTCAACAATATTAATATCGTTATCCACATTTTCTTTTCCTTTCATGTCATCAATTATTACATTATTTTGGAATCTTTGCCCATGTCATTCTTTTCATTGATGTCCTCCTCCCCATGTACATCGACTTCCTCTTCGTCATTTGAGCATGCATCAGAAGACTTAGACCACTTGCAATACCCATCACATTGAACAAATGTGATGGGTGCCACGTCAGCGCCACATCAGATTTTTCCCCTATCACACTCCATCACAACACACAATTTATGTCTATCACATTTCATCACACCACATCATCTTTTTTAATTAAAAAAATTCAAAAATAAAGGCTAATGGGAGCAAGCATGGTGTGCACCATATGCATAAAAGCTTGTACATCCTTGTGATTGGTTGTGATCAACCGTGATCACTATCACAATACATCACAATCACACTCTACACGGGGTGGTGTTCACGGTGTGATGGAGAGCCTAGTCAGCCATCACGGAAGCTCCATGATGAGTATTCCGCTTGGCCTTATCGGACCCATTCTCTTCATCCGAGTATTTGCGGAATCCAAGTAGAAAACTCATGGGCAACAACGTCATAGTTAAAACGTTCAATAATAACCTTTACCTTTCGGATGCCTATATTATCTTCTTGGCACTAGCGAATCTAGAATAGAAAATCACATAGTTCCCTAATCAAATCAAGCCAAAAAAAATTTAAAAGATCAACAATAAGGTAAGTCCTAAAACTTTTTCTAGATAGGTCCTAAATTTTTTTTCTATATGAATTTTAAATAAATTAAAAAATTAGGTAGGTCATAGGAACCACCTTTTTATAGCCTAACCCCCCCCCCCCAAACCGAAGACCACTCTTAAAAGTGTGACCCCTCTCCCCATTTTTTATATATTCATCTTCATTGGAGACTTCCTCCACTTTACCATTTACACACACATCTTCCATATTTTCTTTACTTTCAACAATATTAATATCGTTATCCACATTTTCTTTTCCTTTCATGTCATCAATTATTACATTATTTTGGAATCTTTGCCCATGTCATTCTTTTCATTGATATCCTCCTCCCCATGTACATCGACTTCCTCTTCGTCATTTGAGCATGCATCAGAAGACTTAGACCACTTGCAATACCCATCACATTGAACAAATGTGATGGGTGCCACGTCAGCGCCACATCAGATTTTTCCCCTATCACACTCCATCACAACACACAATTTATGTCTATCACATTTCATCACACCACATCATCTTTTTAATTAAAAAAATTCAAAAATAAAGGCTAATGGGAGCAAGCATGGTGTGCACCATATGCATAAAAGCTTGTACTTCCTTGTGATTGGTTGTGATCAACCGTGATCACTATCACAATACATCACGATCACACTCTACACGGGGTGGTGTTCACGGTGTGATGGAGAGCCTAGTCAGCCATCACGGAAGCTCCATGACGAGTATTCCGCTTGGCCTTATCGGACCCATTCTCTTCATCCGAGTATTTGCGGAATCCAAGTAGAAAACTCATGGGCAACAACGTCATAGTTAATACGTTCAATCATAACATTTACCTTTCGGGTGCATATATTATCTTCTTGGCACTAGCGAATCTAGAATAGAAAATCACATAGTTCCCTAATCAAATCAAGCCGAAAAAATTTTAAAAGATCAACAATAAGGTAAGTCCTAAAACTTTTTCTAGATAGGTCCTAAATTTTTTTCTATATGAATTTTAAATAAATTAAAAAATTAAGTAGGTCCTAGGAACCACCTTTTTATAGCCTAACCCCCCCACCCCACCACCAGGCTCGTCATGTAAAAACAACATATTACCATATAAAGTCATTATGTATACTCATCACATCACATTATGTGTTGGATGTCGTGTCACTGCGACATCATCATCCACAAACACCACATGAGCTTGGTATTACCCATCACACCACGTCATCATTTTCACTTTTAAAAAGTTTAAATAATTTGATGAGATAGTCCAATAGCACACCTTCTAATAGTCTAGTTTTTTAATTGGGTATGGTCTCCCGTGATCATTATCACTAGCCATCACACCATACACATTTTGGTGTTCACGGTAGTGATGGAGTGCCATGTAGACATCACTAAGCCTTCATAAAGAGTATACAATAGGCCTAAGACCGAAGGGTGTGCCACACGCGGAAGGGGTGCGTCCTCCACATCAGCAGCAAGGACGCAGCAAACACCACCCCCTGCGTCCTCGAAGTCCGGCGTCCAAGGGTTGTCATCTGGTGAACGCGTGAAGGCTGTGAGAAATTCAAAAATCTAACCGTTGATAGCCGTTGAAATATTTAAAAAAAATAAGTTTTTTTACAAACTATAAATATATACCACATTTCATTCATTTTTACACACATTTATCATCTTTTTACACACATACAAACACACATATTACACACATCTCATATTTTGAAAATATGGAGAACGATCCGAACAACCCCCCGTCAAACCCAAACACGTCCCGCGGCGAATACAATTTCAACTTTTCCCCGAATTGCACTTTTACGAGTATGCTTTCGGGTTCGTCGCAACAACCGCAATACCCGTTTCCATATCCACCACCGAACTAATATCAATACCCGCAACAACCTTACCCGTACGCACCCTTCCAACAGCCGTTTCTATCACAATCGCCACCGATTCCATCTCCACCGCCACAAGCATCACCCGAAGAGGTCGTGATAGAAACACAAGCCACCGCATCTTCCTCCAAAAAGAAAAAGAAAAATAATAGTCAAAGGAACAAAACGCGAAACACGCAAGAGGCGAAGGTTCCGTGGACGACCAACGAAGAGGTTCAAGTGGTCAAATCGTGGCTCGCTATTTCCATGGATTCGGGAAAAGGAAATAGCCAAACTTCCACATCGTTGTGGGAACGCATTTTAAACCACTATCACGAGGCGATGGGTCGTGACGACGGTATTACGGGAAAGTGGCGAAAACTTCGTGTCGAATGCACCAAGTTCAACGGCCTTTACAACAATTTGGTGAACATGCGACGAAGTGGCGAGAACGATTTTGGGATTTTCACAACGGCAATGGAACAACATGTGCGAGTTGTCGGGAAACCGTTTAAACATATGCGAAGTTGGGAGTTGATGCGTACCGGTCCTAAATGGCTACTAACTCCCGATTCCCCTCGCTCGAGCTCGGGTTCCAAACGTGGGAGGACTCCGGATGACGACCTTTCCGATGCTCGAGACCCGATCGACCTCGATGACGACACCGAACCACAACCCGATATGCCTCCGCCTAGACGCCCTATCGGCCGCGACCGAGCGAAAAGAGCAAACCGAGATACCTCCGGCTCGTCTTCGAAAGACGATGTCGAGGAAAAGGTAGACCGGCTCGTTGAACAATTCCAACGCCACAACGAAATTGCGGAATCGCGGTTGGATTATGTTTTATTTAGCCGATCCGGGACCGAAGACGACCTCGAGGCGATCCGATTGATGACGGAACGAACACGGAAGAAATATTTTAATAAGTAGTTTTTTTTAAAAAAAATTTAGGAATTGTCGTTTTTATGTTTTTTTTTAATTTCGTGCAATGTCGTTTTTATTTTTATTTTTATGTCATGTCTTTTATTTAATTTTAATAAATGTTTGGTTTTAATTAATTTTTAATGTTTGGTTTTAATTAAAAAAAACGTAAAATATAAATGTGACGTGGAAATTAAAAGGATAGTCATGGAAGTTTTGCATACCCCTAGTGGAAGCCTTGGGAGTCTTGGTGACGTGGTGATGACGTGGCGGGAGTCTTGGGTTATCATGGGAGTCTTGCACACCTTTCCGCGGCTGGAGGGTGTGCAAGACTCCCATGACAACCCAAGACTCCCGCCTTAGGCTGAAGGGTGTGCAAGACTCCCATGACAACCCAAGACTCCCGCTACGTCATCGCCACGTCACCAAGACTCCCAAGGCTTCCACTAGGGGTGTGCAAGACTCCCATGACAACCCTTTTAATTTCCACGTCACATTTTTATTTTACGTTTTTTTAATTAAAACCAAACATTAATAATTAAATAAAACCCACAATATTCAAATTATAAATAAAAGACATTACATAAAATTAAAAATAAAAAAACGACATTGCATGAAATTAAAAAAAAAACGACAATTCCTAAACTTTTTAAAAAAAACTACTTGTTCAAATATTTCTTGCATGCTCTTTCCATCATCAATCGGATCGCCTAGAGGTCCTCTTTGGTCCCGGATCGGCTAAACAACACATAATCCAACCGCGATTCCGCAATTTCATTGTGGCGGTAGAATTGTTCAACGAGCCGGTCGACCTTTTCCTCGACATCGTCTTTCGAAGACGAGCCGGAGGCATCTCGGCTTGCTCTTTTCACTCGGTCGCGGCAGCTGGGGCGTCTAGGCGGAGGCATATCGGGTACCAGTTCGTCGTCGTCATTGAGATCGATCGGGTCTCGAGCGTCGAAAAGGTCGTCATCCGGGGTCCTCCCACGTTTGGAACCCGAGCTCGAGCGAGGGGAATCGGGAGTTAGTAGCCATTTAGGACCGGTACGCATCAACTCCCAACTTCGCATATGCTTAAACGGTTTCCCGACAACTCACGCATATTGTTCCATTGCCGTTGTGAAAATCCCGAAATCGTTTTCGCCGCTTCGTCGCATGTTGACCAAATTGTTTTAAAGGCCTTTGAACTTGGTGCATTCGACACGAAGTTTTCGCCACTTTCCCGTAATATCGTCGTTGTTGCGGTACACCCCACGACTCATCGCCTCGTGATAGTGGTTTAAAATGCGTTCCCACAACGATGTGGAAGTTTGGCTATTTCCTTTTCCCGAATCCATGGAAATAGCGAGCCACGATTTGACCACTTGAACCTCTTCGTCGGTCGTCCACGGAACCTTCACCTCTTGCGCGTTTCGCGTTTTGTTCCTTTGACTAGTATTTTTCTTTTTCTTTTTGGAGGAAGACGCGGGGGCTTGTGTTTCCATCACGACCTCTTCGGGTGACGCTTGTGGCGGTGGAGATGGAATCGGTGGCGATTGTGATAGAAACGGTTGTTGGAAGGGTGCGTACGGGTAAGGTTGTTGCGGGTATTGATATTGGTTCGGTGGTGGATATGGAAACGGGTATCGCGGTTGTTGCGACGAACCCGAAAGCCTACTCGTAAAAGTGCAATTCGGGGAAAAGTTGAAATTGTATTTGCTGCGGGGCGTGTTCGGGTTTGACGGGGGTTGTTCGGATCGTTCTCCATATTTTTCAAAAGATGAAATGTGTGTAAAAATGAGTGAAATATGTGTGTTTGTATGTGTGTAAAAATATGAGATGTGTGTAAAAATGAATGAAATATGGTATGTTTTTATAGTTTGTAAAAAAATTAAATTTTTTTTTTTTACATTCCAACGGGTGGAAACGGCTAATTTTTTGAAATTGCCACTGTCTTCACGCGTTCAGCAGACGACTTCCCTTGGACGCAAAGCTTCGAGGACGCGGGGGAGCGCGGTGTTTGCCGCGTCCTTGCTGCTGAGGTGGAGGACGCAAGGGGTCCGCATGTGGCACACCCTTTAGTCTAAAGATGCTACCCTTTTGAACGCATCCGTCGTCCATGCATGCATACCGATACAACGACAACCCTTGATCTCTAGCTACACATTCCTATTATTAATTACAAAATTTTTGGACAACGGTTTCATCTCTTTAAACACCTTCCTAGTATTTATCCATTTTACCAATACATATTATCTATCCACTTCGTTCGTTGAATTTTCTTTTCACAAAACTGGTAGCATTTTAGAGACTTAATTAAATCCTATACAAACTTGAGAATTTTTTAATTTGAAATGCACATATAAAAGAACAACATCCTTTCAAATTTTAAAAATTAGTTTAAAAAAAAAAATCCAATATGGTTCTGGCTCTAAACTGAAACTAACTGTTAAAGATCGTATTGTGAAAAACTATAGAATAAAAAACTAAACCAAATAGAATCAGATTTGATATGGTCTGATTTGATCAATTATTCAGTTATGTCAATTGAACCAAATTATAATATTATGTATGTAACTCGACCCAAAAAAAAAAAAAAAAAAAAAAAACATGTAGGGGCCAAACATCCAACAGCACCATCAAAAAGAATTGTTAGCATGAAGTCGCTGAAACTTATACGCAAAAAGCGATGGCAATTGGCAACTCATCAACTGCTTCTGCTTAACCCACTCCATCGCCTCACCATCTGATGTCATGACATTGACGCTCCCTATTTCTAGCTTTTGTTTCAATCATTCCACACAAAGAAAAAAAAGAAAACAGGTATAGTGAATGTATTATTATTATTATTTGTAATTTGCTATAAAAAACAACGGTTTAAATGCTGGCCAAGAATATGAATAGATGACAACTGGCTCAGAAATTGAATGTAAAGGGACTACCGTCACATGCAAATATTTTTGGACTCAGCTGTTTGACAACATCCCTTTAGTTTATGGCAAGGACAAGCTCTTCCTTTTTGCTTTCTTGGCAAGTTTTCGTTCTCTTTGTTATATATGTATCGACAATACTGAGATGATCCAAAAAGAATAGATACAAAAAGAAAATAAAAAATAAGTTGTTACAAAACGTGTAATTCCATAAAATTATTGTATTTCGGATTTGTTTCCTTTTTAATCAACAAAATAATACTTATTATTTAACTAATTTTTTATTAAAAAAATTGAAACCGCAGCAAATTAATCTTTGCTAACGGTGATCACAACGTTAATCTCTACTGTCGGCCTTAGTCGATAGCAGAGAACTTTTACGGTGCTGGAAGAAAGGAGGGTTTTGATTCTCAATGTTCTCGGTTGCATGTAATCGATGAAAAGCGCTATGGTATGCAGTAAAAGAAGTGTTTATGTTGTCACACTCGCTGCCTTCCAATGAGTGCATATAGGGCGGGCTAGACTTATCTAGGGTTGTGTGTCGCAGCTGTTTCTTGGAATTTGGATTGTGTAGATATTAATGGATTGGATTCATGGTACTTGGAAGCGTGTTATTTCACAATGAGAAGTGATTTATACACAACAGTTTTTATCCATATACAACAATTTATGCTTTAGAGAAGTTGTACAATACGCATAATAATAATAATAATAATAATAATAATAATAATAATAATAATAATAATTTGGTGTGTATGGATAAAAATTGTTGTGTACAAATCACTCCCCTTTCAGAATGGATACAACAAAGGGGTGGACATAGGTTGATCGCAAGAATATGCAACATTATCAACATGGCGAGGTCTTCAACAAACTTGAACGTAGAGTGGACATTATTGATCAAAACAATGGCATGCACACATCTAAATTTGCTTCATTTGTGGCAAAAAGAGGTTAGTAATTTATTTAGTATCGTCCATATTACCAAATTTTCCCATAATATGTTGGTGATTTTAGTGTCATCAACACATTTAGTGTAGTTATGATTAGTTCGAGACAAGTTGAGTTCGATTTGACTATTCTACAAGACTGAAGGTGCGGAGTGCACATTCAAATAGCTAATAAGAACTCGTGAATATGGGCGTCCGAAGGCAATGCCCTAGAGGGGTTCCAAAGAGCATTGCCACTAGCGGGGGGGTATAGGGGCAGCGCCCCTAGCGGAGGTCCCCCATGCATATGTTCGAATAAGCAAAATGTATTCTATCTCACGAAAGAACGAATAAGAAAAAGGTATTATGTGTTTATGATTTTGGATTAAGCATGTAATCCAAATCAATTTATCGCATATTTAAATTCGTATAACCCCATACATACTTTCCAATTGCAATTTTTGGAAAATGTTGTGAACATGATCCATGGAATTATCTAAGTATTTGATATTATTCGAATCCATATATCTAACATAATATGGGGACTAAGGACATTTTGTCATGAGTGTGAAAAAGTTTGTAAAAGCATTCACGTTTTCATTTCTGAAAGGAAATTGAAACTTGGCAAATGTTTCGGGTTTATGCGTCTCATTAAGGTTAAAAATATGAATAACATGTTACGAAACTTGCATAATATTTAAATTATACAATTCAAATTGTTTGATTCATTAGAAAGGTTTGAGAGGATTAAAATTGGTAGAGATACTCGTAGAGATAACGTGTCTGAAAAAGTTGGCTCACTTGATAACTCATATGCTCATGTTCCTACCATAAACCAACTATTGTCTTATAAGAGGGTTATTAAAGGTAGTAGAAAGGGTGAGAAGCAAATATAGTTTACTCCAAAGGATGTTGTACTTAACTTACACCTCCGGTGATTTTGTGGTGAATTAGAATGACTGAAGAAGGCAATCATGGCTAAGGTTAAAGAATTTATGACCCTTCCAAACCCTGTCTATATGTATAAGGGAGAAGATTTTTGGAGGTTGATGTCAGATATCATTTCAATACTTAGAAATCTTGTCATAATTTCCTAAGTAACGAGATTGTGGAGCGTTGGCTCTCTAAATTGAATGAGTGGTCACCTAACTTTGTTTTTAAAGAGAGGTTGATTTGGGTAGATATTAAAGGGGTTCCCGTACATGCTTGGAGCATGAACACGTTTAGGGAGATTGCTAATATATGGGGCGCGATAGTATGAATGGAGGATGATCTTAGTAACAGCTTATAATATAATCGGGAGTGCATTCTTCATCCTTACAATGATTATTTACGACCCGAAATATACATCGTTCGTTTACATAAAAAAATGGAGAATATCGTGTCATATTTTTTTCAACATATACATAATTCGGTGTACAATTAGGTGTTACAACATATATGCAAGAGTTACGAAAAGCATCCCTTTAAGTTCAGTGTTTTTAGAAAGTCTAATAGTCTGATTCCCACCCTTACTACGTTGAGTCTACAATACCTGGATACATGTCACAAACCAAACACACAATAGAGATGCAGAGATACGTCTGGTGAGTACATAATACAACGTCATTACACTACTACCACGAGAAGCATATTCCCTACATTAGCCACGCATCAATACTTTTATATTAATGGGAAACATTTTCCCATATCTTACCATTCGTTCGTATTATACACAGGTATGAGGTGCACAATCCTCAATGGATTTCACTATTAGTATTCTACAATGGTGGAGTCTATATTTCTCTGAACAGTTTCGATTCTCCCTTTTGGTACCAAGTATCGGGCATGAAAATCGTTGTCCCTAAATCACGACCCAACACATTTCCATCTATCCATCGAGGCAATCCCTCGTAAGGATTCCACGTCCCTATCCATCGAGGAAGTTACTCGTAACGTTCCCATGTGTCCTTCGGGCGGTTCCTCATAAACATTTTACATCTCTATCCATCGAGGCAATTCTTCGTTAAGATTTTGCATCTATATCCTTCGAGGTAATTCCCCATCATGATTTATATCTATATCCTTAGAGGTAGTTTCTCGTCATGGTACCATATATCTCTCTTTCAAGGCAGTTCCTCGTTATATTTCATGTCTCTATCCTTCAAGGCAATGATTTCTTGTCTCTATCCTTAGAGGCAGTTCCTCGTCAAAATCCCATATTTCTATCCTTTAAGGAAAATCTTCTTTAGGATTTCATATATCTATCCTCTGAGGCAGTTCCTCGTTATGATTCCATGTCATCATCCTTCGAGGCACTTATCGTGGTCATGTTTTTCCTCTACCCCTTGACCCCATAAGGGGGCACGACCTCTTGACTCCCGTCACTAATCATGGTTGAGATCACCTTTGTCCTATACAAGTATGCACTACACAACACCTAATTTGTATTACATCAAGGTTTAAGTCTTATATGGCTCTCACATAAAATCAAATAAGATTAAATGACCAAATGATACTAAAATCACCAATTGGTACAGGGTGAATTTCAATCATTTAAGACGTTTGTGACAATAAAATCACTTGCATGGTAAGTATCTCTGACCTTTTTCGGATGCTACATGTTTCTCTTTATAACTCAAAACTTAGGGTCTATTTGATAGTTGTGGATTGATTCAATGTTTGATCCAGTCAAGTTAGACCCACCAGGAAGCTGGCTGGATAAGTGGCGAATCAATGAAGCCATGACCGAGTAAGAGGTAGTTTATGGAGGTATCAAACGTATTGACTCGGACCGAGTCAGACGTGCATGTTAGTAGACCATTAAAATTTATATCAAACAGCCCTTTACTCATTCTCTGCGGATATTTGTGTACATTTTGTGTATCAAACAGCATGTTAATTACTCGGTCTCCGCGGATATTTGTGTGCATTTTGTTTTGTTCAGAATTTCACATTTACAAAACACATGGTCAAACTTGTTTTTATTTTAACAATTTTATTAAGCGAGAAGGTTCTCAAATAAACGGATATCCCAAATATTGTTCTTCGTATCTAACGGATGGAAGTTTAACAATAAATACTAAATTATTTGGAATTTCTCCTCGCAGTTTGCTGGACACTTGGTCAGTATTTTGGAAGGACATAAATGTCATTTCTCCAAGTGCCAACTAAAATACATTAGACATGGACTCCTTCAATTCCACCAATCTATACCTCATGTCTTTTAAGTTTTAACCACACAATTGGCATACAATTCCTAACCTTTTTTCCATAAATAATTTCTTTAACATTATCCATTTTCTAATCCAGCATATTTTAGTTCGAGAAAGAATTCGTTAGCGCACCTACAAGATATTAGACAATATCATATTATATTAATATTATAACGTTTAAACATGTCTAAAATTCACATATATCTAATTATTGTATTATAATTGATTATGAAAGATAAAGTGCCTGTAGATTAGACAGGGAAATTGATTTCCAGTTTATTTGATAAACTGAATGAATAATTTTTATATATATTTTCTGTTTTCTTTTAGTAATTTAAGCCCAATTACCTTTATTTTTGTTTTTTCAGCTTTTTTTTATGTTGGCTGCTTCAAAAAATGTGGGTTCCAAAAAGGGTTCATGGAGTAAGGTCCTATCTATAAAATTCAGATGAGAAATAAAAGCAAAATTTTAGCCAAATTATAGCACATGAGAATTTATTTTAAAACATTTTAAACTTAATTTTCTACAATGATAAAAACTAGTATTAAACTAAAAATTTCAATAAGAATAAAAATATGCAATATTCTTATTCAACTTTTAGACGAGGTCTGGCCAACCGTAAGTTATTGAAACGAAAAATGAAAGATCCATGGTCCTGTTCTTAAACTTTAGGAATACAAAAAAATATATGGAATGTATTCCCCTAATAGGATATCAATATTGTAAAGGAATATCAAAAGAAATTTTAAAAATACATGAAAGGATTAAATGAATTATAAACAAATTCTAAAAAAACAATATCAAAAGTATATGGAATGTTTCCGATCATACAATCACTATCCCAAAAACTTGTATTAGAATATTAATTTTTGTTATTTTTGGAATAATAATCATACAATATCAAAAGATATTATATAAAAATTATAGAAATAAGAAATCTCTACAGAATTGTCGAAAATTTCATATGTATTTAAATGAGTTATAAACAATAAGTCAATAATCTTACATTATTTACCGAATAATACGATCATTTTAAAATCATAAACAAATATGGAAAATGTTTTCCGGCACATTAAAATATAAAAATTAACGATTATAAAAATAAATTATACGGGAACTCGACAGTTAATTTGCCGCTGTTTTCTAGCAAGGACGCCGTCCCTTAAACGAGACACTGCACACTTCATGGGTAGTATCGTCATTTCAACTGGCAAAAAGTTGTTCCGACGTGTCAACCCACTCCGTTAGTATATTCGGCGGGGCAAATCTCTCGTGTCATACACGCACCATATTATCGGTGTCCCACTATCTCACAAACTCATCTCCACCGTTGATTATGCAGAAAACAAGGTCTTATTCTGTTTGACATGGCCCCATCGTTGAAAGTAATGGACAAATATTGAATTGTACAGCTCACCTGATTTCACTCACCCCTCGTTCACCTTCTTCTTCTTTAGATAGTCTGCCTATATACATATATAGATACATATATTTTCTATATTTTTGTGTTCATATATATAGACATCATTTTCTTTTGGAATTCCCAATCAACCGTCAAATCTTCTTTTGATTCTGGTTGATTGATTGATATATTGCTGCTTGCAAACCTTGATTCTCGCTATCTGCAATGGCGGTCATCTGATTCACATATAAAGAAGTGATCAAGTTTTTCATAATCGTCGTCTGAAGGCTGGAGCAACAAAAGTAGGATTGGAGGAATCAATAGAAACATAAATATGTTAGACGCATTATTGAGAAGCAAGTTTTATTCCAAATGGTAATAAATGATCTTCATGTTTGATGTTTTTTGTGATATTTTTGTTCGAGTTTGTTGTTATTAATTCTTTTTTGTTCAAATTTGTGCGATATCAGCAAGTCAGAAATCAAGATGACGAAGAGGCGAATCGAGATTATTAAGCGGAAGAGGAACGCAATGCAGAAGTTTCTGAGGAACGATGTGGCTGATCTTCTTAAGAACGGTCTTGATTCCAATGCCTATGGCAGGGTAACTGTTTCTTCAACTTTATTGTTTCTTTCACGGTCTTCTTGTGCTCTCTTTTTGAAAAGAACGATGGATTAATTCATCACCATTGAATGCGATCTTCCCGTGATATCACAGCGTTTGATTTTCGATAGGACTGTAATAAATCGATTTCACATTAAAAAGAGTTTTCGCTGTTAGATTCTAGAAATTTCAGAACATGGCGTTAACTTGAATTTGTTAGGAGGCTTGATTACGTAAGAACAGTTCGGTATTCTAATAAGTATTTACTCTTGATTGCGTCACAGCTGTTTTGCTATTTCAAACAAGCATATCATTTCAAAGTTCGATAGCGTAATATAACAGGTGGGAATATATCAATATAGATGGACCTTACTTGACAACATTTATGATTCCTCCATATTATCTCTAACGTATAAACATATGCATTTGTGTGGGTCCAGTTTAATTTGATTTCATAAGAATAATGAATGCCTCTTTCTATGATGAACTTCAAACATAAAATTAATATTGCAGCTAGATTAGACTGGTTAATGAGTAATGACTAAGCTAGTAAGCTTTATTGATCATTGATGCCCTTTAAATTCTTTACAGATTCTTTTATTCTCTAAACAATCACAAAAAGACTTCTCTTTAAAGATTCTTTTGTTCTGATGATAACTGCCAACTGTATTTGATAAAAACAGGTTGAACAGTTATACGTTGACCAAAATCTTTCATTATGTTATGAATTTGTCGAACAATCATGCTTGCACATTTTAAACAATCTCTCAGCCATGGATAAACAAAGGTAAACTAGTTACTTCTTGATATTATTACATAAAAGGTTCATGTAACATTAAATTTTTTTAAATAATTCTTCATTTACATACAGAGAATGCCCTGAAGAATGTAAGGAAGCTATCTCAACATTGATGTTTGCTGCTGCAAGATTTGCTGATTTGCCAGAATTACGTGAACTCAGAAGTTTATTTTCTGAAAGATATGGAAACTGTCTTGAACCCTATGTCAACAAAGAGGTGCTGAACATGTCTTTTTTTTTTTTTAATAAAAGTATTTCTTATTAGCTTTTGATAAAGCAAAACTAAAAGGGAAAGAATTATATTTTTAGTTTGTCAAGAACTTGAAGGCGGAAACTCCCACTGAGGAAATAAAGCTTCTAATGCTGCTTGAGATTAAATTGGAATATGATATAGAGTGGGATAACAAGCCTTTCGAACAGAAATTGTACAAATCACCTCCTTTTGTACAGGTAAACCATATTCTCATTATCTTTTAATTGTTAGAATTATCATTATAGTTTTAAAAAAATAAAATTTGAATCATATATATTAACAGAAACTTGAAGAACAAAAAAGAAAAACTTCATAGAATCTTAAAACTTCTATCTATCATTCTATACGCTTCAATATTCTATAGAAGGCTTTTTAGTTTCTACTTTACAAGTTCTCTTCACTTTATATATTTTCATTCAAGCCCTCCTAGAACTTGAAAGGTTACTCTGGTAACCTTTAAGTTCCTACAAAACTACAAAAGGTTACTTTCAGCTTCCACGTTCTGGACTTTATTCTCCACGAACTCGAGCATCAACTTTCTTTTTATTCAACTTTAGTCTGCAACACAAATAAAAAAAGGATTAATTTAATATATTCTTATTTCAATTACAAGTTTCAACTTTTAACTTTCTTTTTATCAAACTTTAATCCTACAACTTCATTCTCAACAATTTTCATCATATGACAAAATGACCACCTATTTTTGCAAAAAGTTGGGGTCATATAACAAAGTGACCACCTATTTTTGCAAAATTTCTTTTTTCGTCAAATTCATGTTTTTTTAAAATGAATCACTCCTTTTTGCAAAATTATGATGTCGTCTCACGTAATTTTTTTTTGTTTTTGATAATGATGTTAATTTGTAATGAGACCATTCATATAACAAATTTAGTAAAAGAAAAAGTATTTCAAATAATGATATTTTGTTGTGCAACAAATCTGGGCCTTAATATACATTCTTTTGCAGGAATCTTCTCAATATAAACCCCAACATCAAATTGGGCTGGAAACAAAAACAAACCAAGAACCATCAAAAAAGCCTAGTGAAGCTGCGAAGAAGGACCATACCCATGGAAATGATTTACCCTACAAATCGCGGGTCGAAATTGAAAAGAAGAATGAAAACAATATGCCGTACAAGTCAAGGGCTGAAGTTGACAAAAAGGAGGAAGTCAAAATCAAAGTCAAAGGCAACGATACTCATCGACGTGGCTCCCCTTACTGGTCAAGCAACAGTAGTGGTTCTTCCAGCGAGAGCACAACCAGCCAAGATGACAGTGCTTCTGAAGATGGACCTTCACTAAGGTCAACGCCGCCTCCTTACTTCAAACCAGATTCAAAGCATAAAGACGATAATACCCTCGGAAGAAATTCCAATTCATTAAGGTCAGTCGGCCCTCCGTACATCAAAACAGATTCAACCAAAAAGGAAATAATTCCAGAAGCCTCTTCCAACATTACACCGAAGCCGGTACCAAGATCAATGAGGATTCGAAGACCGTTAAAGCCGGTTGCAGGTTCGCACGGCCACAATGAAGTTTCAAAACCTACCATCAATAATTCAATTGGTGATCACGATTATGATCGTAGAGATGAAGAAGAAAATAAAAGGGACAGAAAACCGTTACCTGGTCCAACACGAATAACTTCACTTCCGACTGAATTATTGGGTGGTAGTGAAGCGATTGAGGAAAGAAAAGGGCTTACGAGGGCGGTTACGTGTCAGGGGGATTCGGATTTGAATTCACGAAGCCATGTGCATCCTAAACTTCCTGATTATGATGATTTTGTAGCAAGATTAGCGGCTTTTAGAGCGGCTTCATAGAAAGTTGTATTTTCTCTAGGTTCTAATGTTTGGTTTTTTTTTTTGTTTTTTGGTTACGTGTATCAGCGTCTTGCTGTTATTTTTACTAGGATTAGTGTGTTGCTACTTGCTACAAACTACAAGGTTGTTTTAATTTTACCATATAGTGTAAAGAAGTATATGAAATTTATTAAATCTTTAAGTAGATATGATAAAACGTTGTCACAAATGCAGTTCAAACTACAAAGAAACCACAAAACTAGCCATTGATTTAATTTGAAACAACTTAAACGTATATATAGAAATGAAAATTCTATTTCTTCCTAATTTATCCTCCTAATTCATCCTCCTAACCTACTAAATTATGACATGTGGAATCCATTATTTCTCTCTCTTAATTTCTTCTTTTGATTTTGACACTTGTCTTGATCATGTGATTAGGAAGAAAATTAGGAATTTTTTAGGAAGAAATAGAACCTCTCATATCTATACTTCTTAATAAAGGAAAGCTTTTAGTGCCACATGGCATTTTTTTAAGCGTTAATTTACCAGGTGTCATGTTCTAAGAAGCATTGAAATTATTTTCCCGCCTGACATATCTTAGAAACGGTTCACATAAATCAAATTTTTTAAACTTTTCCCATATTGTGCCTCAATTTTTTTAAACTTTTCCCATATTGTGCCTCAATTTACGGTCAGTTGAATGAAACTTCCCCATATTTTGCCCTAAATCTTGGTGCAATCTCACCATATTTGATTCAAAGTCATTAACTCTCTCGGTTGTAAAATCCATGTTTTGCCTCAATTCTCGTTCAATTGAATGAATCCACCTTCGTTTTCCCCCATATTACACCAGTTCCACTTGCTCCATCTCCCAATCCACTCACAGAGTCACAGTCTCTTCGTTTTCCCCCACCACCGTAAATAGTACCCTCGCCACCATAGTACAAGTACAATTGAAGCCTTGTGTTCGTTGGTGCTAACAAAGAAGATACCCGGACTGAATTTAGTGTCGCGGCGGAGTCGGATACCAGTTCTACTTCTACCACCACAACCAAAAGTAACGATGATGATGATGAAGATGATGATTTTTAAGAAGACCCATATCCCCAAGACCTCGAGTATGTCTCCTAAATCAAAAGAATTAGAATCGTCTGCTCGAAATTCCCTAAAATCATGTTGTTGTGTTTTCTTAAAATTCGTCCTTGGTTTGGTTGTGTAGGTTTTGGAGCTCTTGAAGAAAAACAGAGACAACTAAAAGTTATCCGCTTAAAGGAAGATTTCATGGGTACAGTCACCGACGAGCCTCCTCTTCTTTTCCCATGTCGCCTCTTTTAGTGCCACCGGCAGCCTTTTAACAGGTTCGTAATTTCTCAAGAAAATGATTTGGGTTTGATTGTTAAATGTCGATGTTCTTGCTTGATACTCTATTTGACTTTACTAATTAATTTAATTTCAAAAATGGACAAAGTGGAGACATCCGGCATGAAGGATGGCTTCCAGTCTTTCTCAGTGTTGCGTGAACGAAGCAGAGGTCAAACAAACCCTAAACATGCCGGCACCATCATCTCACTCTGCACCATGAAATGTTTACCCTTATTTTAAAAATATCATATCATATTGTCTTTCTGTGGGGTTTATTTTGTTTTAATCTGTTTGATTGTGCTGATGAACACAAAATCCCTAACAGAATGTGCTCTTTTTCAATTTTAGGTTTGACCATTTTATTCAGGCATGAATGCATCAATTACGATAAGGAGAAAGGAACTTCAACCAGCCATGGATAGCCTGAAAAGCCGGTAAAATCCCTTTTTAATGCTATTTTTGATTCCATATTTTCTTAAAACATCCATGTTAGTTTTGTTTGCAAACTGTTTTAATCTAATTCCATTTCCGTCACCACATCACAGATGCAGTTCATTTGATACATTGTTTGTATTATTTTAATCTAAACCAATATAATGAAAGCGTATAATGGTATCAAATAGAATGACATGGGTTTTAATAATTATCTAAACCGGAACTATAATTGTTGTAGGAATATATCTTTCCAAGGTGGGGAGGTTCTTAAAACTTGCAGATTTTCCAGTCTATGGTGCTTGATTTAGATAGACAAAATTTCTTGATCTGAATAGAAATTCACGTGACATGTGCTTCACACACGATTAAAATGAAATAATATTTGTGGTTTTGAGCTATTTAAAAGATTTTTGGTGCTATTTAAAGTCAATAACCCATGTGTTCATAGACTTTTTATTTGAATGATTAACCAAGTGATCATCTTTTTTATTTAAAAAGTATGGATAAATGGAAGACTAACAGCTCTTTGTGAGCCGGTAAATTAGTATTCAAACCAATTCTCCTACTACATGGGTCATTCTACTAACATTCTTTTCCTTCTTTAAAAATTAGGTTTGTATGGTTTTATTTCTAATTTAGCGTCTTACATTTCTTTTACCTCCTTAATATATTTTAAATTAAAAGTAATAAATAAATAAGTCATATTTTCGAGTGCGTGCCACAATGTATTGTACATTGCTATTTAGTTTATGAGTTTTCAAAAATTTAGATAACAAATTATGGGTTACTATCCATGATATTGCTTTAAAAACCCTACAATTCAATATCTTTCTCCTGCATGTTGATGGAATCTGCTTCTAACCTATCCGAACATGCTCCACAAGTGAACAGTAGCTAATAACTGAATGCAGATGACCAGATGTTCAGATATAGTGCAATAGTCTACAATGCCAGTCCAGATAAGGTACTAAAGACTTTGAAGCATGTGTATAAGAAGTAATAAATCGAGTCAATTGTAGGTTTAGGTTTCTAATTTTATGTTTCATGTAATCTTGATTGAATTTATTCACATTCCGATTTACAGGTTCTGATTTGTTCTATTTCTTTTTGTGCTTGATGATCCATTTTTACTCCATATCTATGGAAATGTCATGAAATTTTTTTAAGATGCCCTGCAGCAGGTATGTTTGGGGTCTTTGTTGTGCAAGTAATGGCTCACATTATGTTTGGGGCTCTGTTGTGTATAGAAGGGTATGATGAAATGGTCTTTTTTTAACAAAATAATGTTGTAATTGTGGTTTCATGTAACAGATTGAGGAGCAAGAGGTTATATGTTTTGTTAGCATCAGGGAATTGTAAATGCAAGTTTAAGCAATCCAAACAGGGAATGGAACTCTTTTTTTGGTATCTGCAGGTGGTTAACAGCAAGGCATGTTCATTTTAAGTCTATCAATAACGATTCTCCATTTATGACTATGAGACGACACAATTTTGTCCAAAACCATTATATACATCACACTTTTGTGGGCATTTGTGGTTAATCTGAAGAGTATAATCATATATGCATCCGACTTTGTGTTTCATTTGAAAAGAGATGCTCCAATTATGAAAATCATTTTGTTAATTCTACGAAAATAAGAGGGAAAAATTGGAAGATGGTTCACAGGAAATGTCAAAAGAGTAATTGTTAAAAAGTATTTTCATTTCAAAATTGAATTTTATAGTAAAGTATTAAAATATATTAAGACGTATTTATAAACAACATAGTGATTTCAAAGTTGAATTTTATAGTAAAGCATTAAGATATGTTGTTTAAAAAGGTAATAAAGATTACATATTGAGAAACATTTTAAGTCAGCGTGTTTATAGAACAATATTGTACTTTATAAACAAAACTAATTTATTTTTTGTTATAGAACAACAACTTGGAATATTACATTTTTCCAAAACTAAGTAATCGTCGAAAGAAAATTATTCATCAAAAAATAATTATTCGATGTGATCCAAGATGAAATTATTAACCGAAAGGAAACTATTCGCCAACCAATAAATAAATATACATATCCAATCAACCAATGCATTGTGTATATTTTGACATATGAAATGTGTCGATCATTGTCGATTTAAAAAATTGAGGTTAGGGTATGATTTAGTTCAACAATTGTTTTTTTCACTTGTACTTCATATCACTAATCTATTGTTCTAGGGTTTGTCTAATATCAGGTTTCTTTTGCTTTCTTTTTCTGCTTTTTATATTTGGTTTGTTTTGATATATGTGTATGTGTTTATGTTTGACCAAGTGTTAATAATAATGTACATTTTCATTTATTATGGGCGTTTTCCTTTAATTCAGTTTGAATAACTACTATTTTTTTATTGCAACTATATAAAGGTTTAATTTATGTTCTTAGTTTATATTGATATTTATATAGGATTTATAATTTTCACATTTGTTTGTTCATACATTATATTTATGTATTTTAAGTTGTAAATCCGTGTAACACACGGGTTATAACCTAGTAGAAAATATGCAAAGCAACGTAGTTCCTAAACGATTGTTTATGGTTTTATAAAGAATTTGTGGAAACTGATCGACAATCCGTTGTAGTCTAGTTGGTTAGGATACTCGGCTCTCACCCGAGAGACCCGGGTTCAAGTCCCGGCAACGGAATATGTTTTATAAACTCATGCAGAATTTTGAATTCAATATCAATCATCAATGGGTGTTTTTGTAGACTTGAATCTGGATTTGTGACGGTGTATATGTGAAAAACTGAACAGATTGTTATCGACATTCATATGGTGGTGCTGTTTGTGCCTTAAGGCGATAGTTGAAATAGCAATTGAGCTCATAAGGCTCGATTCATGACATGGAATGGTTCTCAAATTGATTCCTTGTTAAGTTGCTGATACCAAACCTACTTCTTTGTGAGTCATAGTAATTATTAGTTAATTACACTTTTAGCAAAGATGCTTCTTTGACTCTATAATTTGGTAATCTGATGAATGTTTTGTTATTGTGAATTTGTATTTTCATATATTATTCAAATTGAAGCCATTGTATATACTGAATAACTAAATTTAGAAAAAGATGTAATAGTTCTACAACTATATTTTCTCATAATGATCTACGATAATTTTTTAATAAATTTCTTACAAATAAGACTGAAATTCTAGAGGTAGTTAAAGTTGTGGTTTGCTATTTATTCTACTCATAAAAGTTTTTCATATATGTTACTTTTATGTATTGCATTTATATTATGCATGCTATGTTCCTATAGTTGAAACTGGGTATATTATATTCGTCCACATCATTTACGTTTTGTGTATGTGTGAAATACATCTCAAATCCATGTCAAATGATAAGCGTAAGGGCAAGGTGTAACAAGGGTACGATTTCATGAAGGAAAAACAACCTTTGGATACTGACATATACAGGAGATGTAGAAATTATTTTTGGACTTTAATTTCAGATGGACTGTTATACGTTAATATTAGCAGGGGCGGACGTAGTTTATTGGCAAGGGGGGGAGGTGCCCCCAACGACTGAAATTTTTTTCCATTACCTGGTGTATATATATATATATATATATATATATATATATATATATATATATATATATATATATATATATATATATATATATATATATATATATATATATATATATATATATATATATATATATATATATATATATATTAGAGAATGCCTCCTATTTATTTTCAAGTGCCATCTAATTTTATATAAAAAAAAGTTTGGGCTGACTATAAAAAAAAAACCCAATTAACTTAGGCCTTTAAATTGGAAACGGCAAACAACGTGGGTTGTAAAAAACCCAATTAAATTGGGCTGTAAAATTGAGTTCCCCTTTCCGGCTTTTTGACGCAAACGACGTAAATTATAAGCAGAAAAAGAAGAAACACTTTCTCCAAACTTTGTCCTACTATTCGACTGCGTCTGTGTTCGTTTCGTTCAATAAACAAAGAAAAAGATAACGGAAAGCAAGAGGAAACAATTATATTTTTGTCTTGATCTCTTCAATCTCAACAAAATGGAATATATTCTCGGTTGATTCTTACTAGCTCCAACTCCAAAGAGGTAAATTTCAAACCTAATTTCACCTTTTTACTGTCAATATAACAAACCGTAAAACCCTAAAGTATTGGTTTTATGAGGTTGTATTTTGTAGAACTGTTAATTGTAGATTTATGAGTTTTTAGTTTAGACACTTCATTTGATTTAGGTTTTGGAAAATAAATTTGTAGATTTATTAGTATTCAATAGATTTTGGTTTTTGACAGAAAATGAAAAAATACTTCAACAAAGTAACGCCTCCCGGTTCAACATATTCTAAAAGGAAGACACCATCTGTTTCAACATCTACGGAGGATAATGTTAATAGTCATGTTCTGGTTTTTCAATCTACTTCTAATGCCTAACAATATTGTTGATTTAGATAATCTTCCTTGTGATACAACTGATAGACCAAGAATCTTGAGTTATAATGTTAATCAAAGAGATGAAATAAGACGTCGTTACTGGCTTAAAGGACCTAATCAACCAAGTGGACTTTTTTGGTAATGTAATGTTCATATCGACTTATGAGAATCTAAAAGTTTTTTTGACCCGACCTAATTTATTATTTATTATTATTGATTAATGTTTATTATGCCCCCAATGTTTGAATATCCTAGATCCGCCACTGAATATTAGTATCTGGTATATTAGCTTAATAATAGCTTAACTTTGCTGCTTTCGTATTGTAAGTACGTGTTGCTATAATTTTGAATGTCATCTATAGTTTTATACTACTTAATAAAAGAATACATAAACCGCCACGTGTCATCATATTGTGTAACTTCATTCTCTTTTCCCGCCTAATACTTATAGGGTGGAATTGATCATTTGCAACATTAAATCGGTTAATTAAGGTTGAAATTAAAATGAATCCGTTAAATCCCAATAATTTAGGAAACAGAAGCAAGAAATCAGGGGATTATCTTCATCATATATTCATTCAAATGAATAGCTTTTTCAAATTTTTAACAATTCATGGTCTTTCTCTTTCAACTGTCCTTTGTCCGATCTTCGTCTCTCTCAAACCGAATCGTCTCCTCCACTTCTTGAAATCTTATTTCTCTTTCAGCTATGGAATCATGTTCCTCTGTCCGATTCATGTTTGCAAAATGATTTTAAAGTACCGCGAATATATGGGATTACCGGATTAGGGTTTTTCCAATTCGACACAGGTTCCATTTGAGTGCTTCCATCGAAGTGATCTACATCATAGTTCAGCGGATTGGGTAAATCTAACCTACACGCAGTTCTTTTGTTTCTTTTTTTTCTATTTGATTTAATTGGTTCTCTGCTAAATTTGCTATCCAATTTCTTAGGTTAAATCGGAAGTAAAATGAGCAGTTTCAAGCTCTGGTGGATTGAGTAAGCATTTACCATTTTATTGCTACTAATTCCTGGAAATTTAGTGTGGGGTAAAGGACACTATGCGACTTGCAAAATTGTTGAGGTAATCCGGTTTTTCTACTCAAAATACTCTATTTTGCACTTTTAATTATGCTTATGATTACATATTTCTGTACCGATTATATGTTTTCAGGATACGCTTGAATATGTTCCCTGTTATTACTATTCGATTCAAGTCAAGGACACATGAAAATTCTAATAAAAAGGATTTTATCGCTTGAGGCAAGAGTATCTCGATTTGGGGAAGTTTTCCATTCAAATTGCAAGTTCTGATTAAGATTCTTTTGACTAAAATTGAAGGTTTCATATCAACTTTAATCTCCATAATAAATGTTAAAAATAGGAAAAATTATTGCCAACGAGTTTGTAACATTGCTGGAGATTCAGATGCTTTTATGTTTCTAGACATGGTGTCATGAGTCAATGTAAGATGTAAGCAAAATAAGTTTATAGATTGTTGACTGTTTGTAATATTCAACCATGTATATTTTGTGTACTACACCAAGATGTTTGTTTTTTGCGTTATAATATAATTATAATGACTCCCTTTTCCTGTGTGGATGGATTGATTTTGGCTATAATTATCTTATTGTTTAGAGCTTCACAGATTGACATGAAAAATAAATGAAGAAATTTTTATCAATAGTTAGGACTTAATGGGAAAATATCTTCTCTCTAACTTACATTAATAAGTTGTCTATTCCGCATAAACATACTCACATACCTTATATACTTTAGGCTATTAAGTCGTATTTTTGTTCAAGTGAAAATAACCAAAATTGAACAATGTGAAAACAGTGACTTCTGGGCAAGTCATTTCAACCCAATTTTCAAACAATAAAGTACATGGACCAATTATATTAGAAAAATTAAGAATCTTATTGTTGATGTAAAAAACGAAACTAAAGCATCTATTAGAATTTAAGAACAAGTTTATCACATTTAATTAAATGGTAGGTTTACAACATAAACTATATAACCAAGTTCATCATTTAGAATTGCGCAAAGAATAAAACTACACATCAGTCATCTTTAAACTTTATAACTTTCAAGTCTTGTGTATCAACAAAAACATTTGTCAATGATTAGATATTAAAGATTTAGGGCTATTGAAAAGTCAAATTTTAACTAAAAAGAATTAAAAATATCAATTAGACGTGTAAATCGTCCTTTTTAGAGCACGTTTCGGTTCATGATCAGGAAAAATGATGCAACCGTGTTTTAAAATAAGTATTAAAGTGTAACAACTTACGTTCTTTCTTAAATGCAGCGAAAAGCGTTTATTGTTACATTTTAATAAAACAAACCTACAAACAATTAATTCATAAATGCACAATATGTTTACATTGAAGCTTATTAATAGGATAGTTTTCAGGGAAATATCATTTTTAGTATTGAACTTTGCCAAAAAGTTCATTAATAGCATCGTACTTTGAAAAAATGATTTTTTTCGCAATTTTTTTAGATGACTTGGAAGTATTTCATTTTTTTAACATTAATGCTCATTTATAGGATAATCTCCGAAAAATAGTTTTTTATTGAAATTTACATAAAAGTTCATAATAGCAACGTAGTCGAAAAAATCATTTATTTGTACATTGAAGCAGTTATAACACATGTTTCTAGAAAAAAAAAGACCATTCTAGGAGTCAACTTTGCAAATAAGTTCAATAATAAAATGTAAAATTACAATCTAAATATTTTTTGATTTATGATTTTTTAGTTAGCATTTTGTATTCATATATTTGCACTTTGTTATTAACTTTGCTATTTTAATTTATCATCCCGTGTAGTACACGGGTTATTAACCTAGTTTTATTTATAAAAAAGTACTCCACAAGCCACATGTCCTTTTGTTGTTATGAGGTGTTACTGTTTGTCGTTTGTGACGTAACTTTACTTTATAGAAAGATTAGCGACAGGCAATTAGGAATACGTAATACGGCCAACAATAAAAAAATCATCAATAATTTTATTACAATATTATAAAATCGCTACTTTTATTAAAGGGAAAATGACTTATAAGGGTAATTATGTTTCAAAACTGTTCAAAAAACACCATCCAAGTAGGTAATCATACAATTAACCAGGCTTCATGTAGTAGTAATCAGGCCGAGGCCGGTCCCAAGTCCGTTAAGCAGACCCTTTGCCCACCTCCAATATATATAGATTTTTTTTTCTTTTTCTTTTTCTGCAAGAGCCGGTTACCATCGGGTAAAATTTGAACAAAACATGTAGTTCGTTGGTGTTTTTTGTACAAAATCCTTACTTGGATGGTGTTTTTTGAATATTTTTGAAACATAATTACCCTTATAAGTCATTTTCCCTTTATTAAACTTTTATAAGAGTATAGAAATACATGGTTTAGTAAAGAGTTGAATGAGATGAAATATTTAGTTGATATTCAATCGATTAAACTCAAACATAGTAGGATGTTAGGTTGACGTTCAATGGATATGAAGTTCAATGGTCATTGAACTCTCTGACACGAAAAATGAAACATTTTTCTATTTAACATAAAATTTTCATTGAACTTTTATAGAGTTAAATACATCATAGGGAAAATTTGATAAGAGTTGTATGAAAACAAAAATGATGATGTATCAATCCGTTGAATTCTGTAAGGTTCAATGTATTATCAATTATGGATGCCCTAAATCGGGGATGTTAGAGGACACTTGCATGAATCCCTTCATCCATAATGCATAGTTGAATGAGGTGGAATGTCTAGTTGGCATTCAATAGATTAGATTCAACCACAGTAGGATGTTACTTTAACATCAAATGGATAATTACCAAAGGTCTTTTAGTCCAGCGGTACCGGTGTTGTCCTCCCTCATTGAGGTTGAGGGTTCAAGTCTCGCTAGAGGCATATGTGGAAATTAATGTGTAATATAGGAGTATGTTAGATAGGATTATATTTGCCGTTCAAAAAAAACATCAAATGGATAATTGAATATGGAGTTCAATAATCTTCTGTTTGATGGAAAAATTAAAGCTTTTGTAATCTTTATTACTCATTTCATAATTGATTTTCCTATTTAATAATAGTTTTTCATCATGAACTCATAGTTTTTCATCACAAACAAAATTCATAATTTATCATTAAATTACTAGTTATATGTTGTAAGATTATAATAGCCGCTTGAAGAAACTAAAAATAATGGGTTGCATTGCAATTTGCGCCACTTGGACTTGGCTCTCTATAGTCCCATAATGCCACTAACAGATAACTCTACATGTTTGCTCAAAGCCCTCTTACTTATCATAGAGCCAAAGTCAATTTGCCTTTAAGCCTATAAGGTATGAATATCAGTTTGCTACACATGCAAGTTTCTAACAAAAAAAGAAAAGAAAAAAGAAAAAGAAAAAAAACTCTACATATATTGGAGGTGGGCAAAGGGTCTGTTTAACGGACTTGGGACCGGCCTCGGCCCGATTACTACTACATGAAGCCTGGTTAATTGTATGATTACCTACTTTTAAAACCCAGCGGGTTAATACCGATTATCCACATTTGAAACACATTCAGTTAAGGGACCGGCTACTCGAAGCTGACATCGCAGCGGGCGTCATGCGGTCAAAAATAAGAAAAACCTAACACACACACTTAGCACAGTGGAAGTCAGGGTCGATCCGCAGGAGTTACGTGGTCAAGTCAGGTGATAGATTACCAACTATAGTGTCACGCTATAGTCAGAGGGCTTAGTTCCTACACTTTTGACTACTAATCCTCGAAAACACAAACCAAACAATCTCAAAACAAGCATAGACTAAGCTAAGCTTCAACTCAAACCTAGTTACTTTCCGAAATCAGAAGTACATCTCTGCTTCAGAAGCAACAAAGGCAACCAAAGAAACCAAACAATCACAAGGCATGAACTGAACCAATAACTAAAAGTCCAAATGACAGTCACTGGCTAGAGTCCAAACCTAAAAGCTAACCTAGTTGGCTACTGAAATCAGCAAGGGAAAACAGTCCCAACAAGGTCATAAACACATCCAAACATCAAACAAACACACACAATCCAATATCAAGCATCAAACACCGAAAAACCAATATTACTTGTAACCAAATGATTATTATAAACCCAAAACAGGTTCCAATCATCCAATACAGTAACAAGAACTGAAAAATAGTAACTCAAATGCTCAAGGTCAGTGGTTGTCACTCCCACAAACCCTAGCCACTAAAGCTAACTATTAAACTAAAAGAAATTAGACATAAAAACCTGAAATAACAAAAGGTAGTTGCTGGAAACGAGTTCTTGGAGTCAAAGAGCCTCTACGGTCGATTTTTCACCAGGGTTTTGCTCGGGTTTTCGGCTGAAAAAACCTCTATTTATAGTTGCAAATTTTACGCAACCGCGCCGCGCATTTGTGGTTTCCGCGGCGCGCGTAGGGTTTTATCCCCGTTTCTTCGGACTTTGAATTTTTTTTTCCACCGCCTTGAATCCGCGTCGCGCCTTCTTGATTTCCGCGGCACGCGTACGCATTTTCCTGATTTTTCCTTCTTCTCCAAACTTCCTCCAATTTGTACGCCTTTGGTCCCTGTTTTCATTATTTTCTTCCAAACAAGTACTGGCACGAAAAGTGAGAATACCACGATATATATGATATAATTTCACTAAGAATAGGGCTAAACAACGACTAAAATATGTAATATCACTAGGCGTTGTCAAACACCCCACACTTGTGCATTGCTTGTCCCCAAGCAAGAGAGTTTTTTAATAAATTCTAACTAAGACTCAAATAATTTTTGAGTGTGTTCAGTTTCAAAGTTTATTGCTTTACGAGTTAGAGTGAAATAGTTCGTGAAAACATAATCAGAGTGTTCTTTGGAATTCATGGCTTTCTAGAGAACCCTTGATTACAAATTTTTTGTCCACAATGAAGTGGACTTACTCATTCAGATTCTAAAGGCCATTAAGGAATTGTCCATGACTTTCGATGTTGTCCGTGTAACAAGCTTTCGAAAATACCATCCCAGACCAGATGATCTTAGGTGGTAAGGTGCATAAATGCCTCTTCGAGGCCACCCTTTTCGGACCTACCGGCTCGAACAACAAAGGCCACAGATTGACATTTCCTTCTTAAATTCCAATCCTAAAATACTCCAATCGTCTAACTCCTAAAACTCAACTTGTTTGACTAAACTAATAGCATGATAACAACTACATAGTATCTCTTGAAAAAATACTAGTGCTATAAACAATCACAAATCATTCGTTTCAAACTTACAATTTATTAAAAAAATTGAAAAAGTTTAAATAATTTTGAAAATCGGTCATTTCTGCAAAAATTTCAAAAATTATTCTTTCGACCGTCTACACCCCACACTTAAACCCGTATAACGTCCCCGTTGTACAAAATTTATTTAGAACAAGGGAGAAAGAGTTACCCCTTTGGACGGTAGATTGCTTGGTTGGTACTCGGTATCATAGATAAATATTCGAACAAACAGGTTCCTCGATTTCACAATCTGGAGTTGTAGCGCAACAGTAAACACGCCGGTGGTCAGGACAAGTGGAGGGCGTACGGTGACCTCACACTTGTCTGAGACAACTCCTTCCTATTTGGTATAACATGCATGACTCAACAAAACATTAAATGCAAAATATAACAAATAAAATATACACAAGCAAAAAGGTAAAAGTGTGTCATAAATTCGGTACATATATCCCAAAAATGAAAAAGAGAAATAATACATCAAGTGCCACCTGGTGGCCTGGAAGGTCCAGCCTCATGATCGTGAACTCGGGCTAGGAATGGTCGGGGGCGCCGTCCCTGCTGTGTGGCTATCTCCAAAAGTACCTCCCCGATCCACTCCAGCTGGTCCTCCTTCCTGGCGACTCGATCCTGCAATCGCCTCAGCTCAGTCACCTCCTCCTGCTGTGGCTGTGGTGCTGGCTCTGCTGGTGCGGGCTGCCTCCTGCGCCTCCTGCCAGGCTGAGCAAATGCTGGCTGGGGATCCTGGACAGCCTCTGTCGGTGCCCTCACAAACTGACTGGGCCGCTGCTGCTCGATCAGCCCCATCTTCTCCAGGGCCCGCGCTGTAGTGCGGACCGGAGGTATAGCGGTCAGGGATGCTGTAACCGGAGCAGTGAGAATCTGGTATGACCGGGCCAAGCGGGTGATGAAATACCCACGGCCCAAGGGACTGCTGGCGGATGCACCCGCCGCACGGGTGGACAGGGCGACGGCTAGGACGAACGGGAGGTGAAGGAACCTGGATGGGTCGAGGAGGACCCAGAGGTATGTCATGTCCTCGCCGGACACCTTCTCGCCTCCCTCCCAATGCATGATGGAGGTGGAGACGATCCGGTGCATGAGTCTGTGAAGTGGGTCGCGAAGATGACTCTCTCTGGATGTCCCCGCCTCGTAATATACATTGGACAACGGTGTCCAGACCTCCGTGTTGGCAGCCCTCTCGGGCTGCCCCTGAGTGCATGCCTCCAAGAACTACGTGAAGTGGCGGTGCTGTAGATCCGCCTCCGTGTATATCCCCGTACGCCTCCCGAACTCCCGGAGGCTACACTCCCTATGTACACCCCCAGTCTGAAACGCACAAGCCTGGAGCGGGCCTCCTGAGAACCCGGTGCGTAGCGCACAGTAGACAAAAACTCCAGAAAAAGCTCGGTGTATATCGTGTCGTCCTGGGTGGCCATGAGCCTGTCCCAGCCTCTCTCCCCAAAGCCCGGCATCCCGTAGAATGTCTCGATCAATGACCGTCGCCTCGAGAACCCGGCGACCGACGAGGGCGTCCCTCCGTGATATATACTCCACTGAGCTATCGAGCTCGGCGGGGAACTGGATGAACTGGTGGTCTAATCTGAATGCCATCTGCACAAAACAATTTTTTTTTGCAATTTCAGTCCTTTGTCTTCCCCATCGCACCGTGACCCGGCCCAAGAACCAGGCGCGTCGCGCCGAGCGTCTGTTTTCAAAAATCCGAACCAAATCGAGTTTTAACCTGTTTAAACTCAATCTAAATACACCACAAGGTAGCCTAAGTGCCGACTAACTCATCTAGGGTGTCTATTTGGCACAACAAACACCCTATGAGTCAGCATTGGCGATTTCTAAGTTTTGACATTTTTGGAGAAATCATCCAAATTAACCCCCTAATCACTAGTTTTAACAAGTAAAAGCTAGTTAGAATGACGTACCGTAGTAGTGAGAACGAAAAGAGCAAGAAAAAACACGAGAAATTTTTGGTGATCAGAGCTCCGAGTCGTGGTGTGTGTGAATAGTGTCGCTGCTTACCTTAATATCGAAGGAATCCGACCGATCGATTCCCGCGTCGCGCAAATGCACAACCCGCGTCGCGCGTGTCACCAAATCAACCCCTGCGTATCGGGTTGGTTTACGATCTCGCGTCGCGCATATGAACAAACCGCGGCGCGGTCATTAAAATTTTCAAATTCTTCACACGACCCCACACTTGCCTTAGACCACTAGTACCTGCAATTAATGATGATATTTTTCCTAATTATTTCTAAGAAACACAAAACCTATTCTATGACACGATGGGTTGCCTCCCAACAAACGCTAAATTTAACGTCTTCAGCCAGACGTAGTACTTCTACCCCTATTCTTCTTCTTGAACTCAGGATGACAATTGCTTGAACTCTGGTATGAAATTTTGGGCCATCATTGATATTAAGGATGTGAGTTGCGTTGTCTTATTGTTGGATTAGGTGTCTAATCTATGACTAATAATTAGTATTTATCTAATTAATAGTAGCATAGTCCATTTGGGTTGCCCTCAAGTTGGAGGATTGGTAGAAAGTCTGGTAGAGAGAAATATTGATTTATTATGTGATTAATAAATCGATAGAAATTAAATAAATAATTTATTAATATATTTAAGTGATAATATATTAATTAGAAACTATAATAATTAATTAGAAATTTTTCTGGAATTAATTGGAATTAATTTGGCAGTTAAATTAATTAATTAAAGGTGCAGGGACTAAAACTGTAATTATTCAATAGTTGAGTAAGTGGCAGTGTGAGGGAGTGTGTGTTGGCCGAAAATATATATATAGATATATATATTTTCGAGATATATATATATTTATAGATAAATATAGTTTGAATGATTAAAATAATGGTTTTATCTTAATTCGAATTCAAAAATGATTATCTGCAATGTTTATCTGACAACCACATGGAGCCTATAAATAGGGAGGCTCACAAACCCTAATACCTGCATTTTTTACTCTCTCTCCCCAAGGAATTTTCGGCCAAGACTACCAGCTAGGGTGTGACTGCATTTGAGGCAAGAGATTTCTGTTGCTTTGCTTCCAAGTTACAATAAAGGTTGGTTTTTCTTAATCTTTCTTTTAGTTTAATTCTTTCTGGCCTTTTAGGAATTGTTATATGTTTAACTAGTAGAAAAACTTAGATCTAAATAGGTTGCATGTAAACTTAGGATTTTTAGTTCATTGTTGCAGAAAACCTTTCAGTGGTATCAGAGCATTTGGTTGTTTTCCTTGTTAAATTGCTATAAATGCTTTCCTGAAAATTAGGGTTTATTGTTTCTAAACCCTAATAGGGCCAATTCGAATTTTAGGGTTAGGGTTTCGAAAACCCTGGCCCCTCCCTCCTGCTTGGCATGAATTTAGGAAGGGTTTAGTAGGCTTTCTATTTTTGGTAACTTTAATTGTTTAAATAGATAAAACCTTAAACCTATTATCCTAAAATTTGAAAATTAGGGGATAATGATAGGTTTAAATTAATTTTATTATTTTGTGACACCTATCTGCAAAATTAATCAATTTAATTAAATTGTTTAATTAAAAGATAATTAATAGGATTTAATTAATTTCGATTTAATTGTTTTAAATTGCGAAAATTAATAGATAAAATCTAGAAATATTTTAAAAGGTTTAAAATATCAAATTTAATTAATTTAATTAATTGGTTAATTAAAAGATAATTAAATCGGCTTTAAATGGTTTAATTTAATTTTAAATTTAATAGCTTAAATCGACAATAAATTAAAAGATAAACCAGAAACAATTTTTTAAAGGTTTAAAAAATTTACATCTTATATATATTATAACTAGGAAGTTATTTTTTATATGTATGAGATTAAATGGTTAGTCAAATCATTAGTAGGCCTCATTCAAGAATCTGGTCTATAAAGTGGGTATAAGGAGACTGCCTATAAAATGGCGGTCTAATGGGTGAACGCTCTCGCCCACAGCTCGCCTGATCAGTGGAGGGTCGTTAGCCAAACAGGTTTGATAGGACCACCTAATAATCACTAAAAGTATAATGATTCAAAGTACTAGAACACTTAATAAAATCCCAATCTAGTTACTTTAGGAAAAATGTGAATTGGTGCTAACCCATGAAATTGCACATTGCACTTTATGAAACATTGGTGGAGCGTATGTGGTTTACCGGCACACCAATTGGGGTTCATAAAAAGTTGCAATGGGTTTCTCGGGTGTTGTCATTGTTGATGGAGCGTCTGTGGTTTACCGGCACATCAATTAGAGATGACAATTGACCCCGAGAGTACCAAGCTAATTTGCATGGTTATTCACACCCGGTTTGTGATCCTCGGTATCCCAGTCACAAACAGTGGGGCACATCCGAGATTAAAACATGCTATTGAACAGTTCAATAAATCTCAAAGAATCTAGGAATTCCATTTTAATATGATTATCTTTCTGCGGTGGAATTGGCTGAATCGTCATTTACCTACCTTATAAAATTTACAATATTGATTACGGCATCCCTCTTCGAGATTGTAAATTATTATTGTAGGATCCTAGCCTTATAATTTTTATTGGGTTATTATAGGGATAATTATTAATATCTAATTAAAACTATCTTCTTTTATAGATGTCTTCTGCTGATCAAACCGCCCCCAATCAAACTCCAATGTTACCTCTATCTTGTCATTATGCTCCAAAGTTACGTTGGACGGTACCAACTATAATGACTGGATCCGTAACATCAAGATGGCTCTAAGGTTTGAACATAAAGATTATGTTCTGGAAACCGAGCTAGTAGAAATTGACCCTGATACTGCAACTCCCGAAGAAATCGCTCAATACTCAAAACATTCTGATGATGCAACCAAAGTGGCTTGCATCATGATAGCTACAATGAACCCGGAATTGCAAAGAATATATGAAGACTACTGGCCCTATGAAATGCACAAAGAGCTGGCGGAAAAGTTCCGTAAGCAGGAGCGCATAGAGAGGCGTGAAGTAGTCAAAGCTTTCACCAATGCGAAGCCAAAGGATGGAGAGTCTATCTGTAACCACGTGCAGAGGATGCAAGGATACGTGGAAAGGCTTAGGAAGCTTGAGATGCCAGTTCACGAGGATTTGGCAGTAGACATAGTGCTAAATTCTCTGCCTAGTTCATATGACCAGTTCACACTGGCGTATTATTTGAACAACTCTCAGGCCACTCTGGCCGAACTGCATCGCATGCTCCGCACCGCTGAGGACGGAATGAAGGGTAAGAGTGTACCCGCAGCTAATGAAGTCGTCCTGGCTATTACTGGTGGAAAGGGGAAGAAGAGAAAGGGCCCTCACAAGCAGAATTGGAGGGAAAAAGTCCATGTTGGGTCATCCAGCAGTGGGACTAAGCCCAAGACTTCTGGCATTCCTCACAATGCCAACCCTAAGGAAGCTGAATGCTTCTATTGCAAAGTGCGGGGCCATTGGAAGAGAAGCTGCCCTACATACCTGCAAGATTTGAAGGATGGCAAAGTCAATCCGTCTTCAGCAGGTATTTACACTATCTTTAAAAACTCACCATCTTCCAGTTCTTGGGTCCTTGATACAGGATGTGGTTTTCATATTTGTTCTGATTTGCAGGGCCTAAGGGAAAGCAGGGAGGTGGAGCATGGTAGACTCAACCTGATCATGGGGAATAGGAGATCGTCGCCTGTGACCAAGATCGGGACTTATAGTTTAGTGCTCAGTAGCGGTGTTTGTTTAAAACCTTTTAATTATTGCTATTCGCCAGAAATGGCAAGGAATATTATTTCATTTCATGCATTGTTTAAACAAGGTTTACAGTTTTCGTTTGATAATAGTAATGGTTCTATTTCTGTTTTTCAAAATGGCATTTCTGTATTTACTGGTTTACCTTGTGATGGTGTGTATGAAACTGCGCAATGTGTAGACAATTTAGGTCATAGTGTAAACTTTATTGATTCTTCTAGTGGTGTAGAAAAGGCGTGCTTGTGGCACTGTCGTCTTGGGCACATTAACAAGAAACGCATCGCCCAACTCCAAAAGGATGGAGTGTTGGAATCATTCGACCTCAAATCGGATGATATATGCGAATCTTGTCTTTTGGGAAAGATGACGAAATCACCTTTCAAGGGTTCTTTTGAAAGAGGTGAAGGTCTTTTGGACATCATACATACAGATGTGTGTGGTCCCTTCAGATCTACCATAAAAGACGGCACACGATTCTACTTAACCTTCACTGACGATTTTAGTAGATACAGGTATATCTACTTAATCAAACACAAGTCAGACACCTTTGAAAAGTTCAAAGAGTTCAAAAATGAAGTTGAGAATCAATTGGGCAGGAAGATAAAGATGCTCAGGTTCGACAGAGGCGGAGAGTATCTTAGTATCGAGTTCCTAGACTATCTAAAGGAATGTGGAATAGTTTCAAAGTTATCGCCTCCTCGGACACCACAGTTGAACGGTGTTGCCGAGAGACGTAACCAAACCTTGTTGGACGTGGTTCGTTCCATGATGAGTCGAGCTTCACTTCCTATTCACTTCTGGGGGTATGCCTTAGAGACTGCCACCCACATCCTCAATCTTGTCCCTACTAAGAAGGTTGCTAAAACACCTCATGAGATGTGGACGGGGAAAGTTCCCTCGTTAGCACATATCAAAGTCTAGGGTTGTGAGGCTTTCGTTAGACGAGAGACTCACGATAAACTCGCAGAGAGAAGCGAGAAATGTTTTTTCATTGGATATCCCAAACAGTCCTTTGGATACCTGTTCTACAGACCGAGCGAGAACGTGGTCTTTGTAGCAAGATGGGGAGTCTTTCGAGAGAGAGAGAACTCATATTCAAAGAGGACAGTGGGAGTACCATTGACCTTAAAGAGATTCAAGAGTCACCCGATGATGCAACCTTAGCAGAAACTAGCAACCAACAAGAGGAAGAAGTTCCTGTTGGTCCAACTGACATATCCTTACCTCTTAGACGCTCCAGTAGAGTTAGCATGCCACCCGAGTTTTATGGGTTCCATATAACTACGGATGGAAATACGTTTGTCAGTGATAGGACACTGATAAATTTGGATGAACCTGCTAACTACCGGGAAGCGGTGGCGGGCCCCGAGTCTGCCAAGTGGAAAGAGGCAATGGACAGCGAGATCAAGTCCATGTATGACAATCAAGTTTGGAACTTGGTTGACAATGTACCGGGTCGAAAGAAAGTCTGGTGCAAGTGGATCTTCAAGAAGAAGACCGACATGGACGGAAAATGACACACTTTCAAAGCAAGACTGGTTGCGAAGGGCTTTACTCAAACCCCAGGGATTGACTATGATGAGACCTTCTCACCAGTGGCTAAGATAAAGTCAATTAGGATTATGCTGGCCATAGCTGCATTTCATGACTATGAAATTTGGCAGATGGACGTTAAAACCGCTTTCCTTAATGGGAAGTTGACTGAGGATGTTTACATGAATCAGCCAGAGGGTTTTGTTGATGCAAAGTATCTTGACAAAGTGTGTAAGCTCGAGAAATCCATCTATGGATTAAAACAGGCTTCTCGCAGCTGGAATCTTTGTTTCCACGAGAAAGTCAAAGAATTTGGTTTCTCTAGGAGCGAGGATGAGTCTTGCGTATATGTCAAAGCTAGTGGGAGTATAGTCACTTTCCTGGGTGCTGTATGTAGATGACATACTGCTCATGGGAAACGACGTTCCAACTTTGCAAGATGTCAAGTCTTGGCTCGGAAAGTGTTTCGCCATGAAAGACCTAGGAGAGGCGGCCTATATTCTCGGGATAAGAATATTGAGAGATAGGAAGAAGAGACTAATTGGACTTAGTCAGAACACATACTTGGAAAAGGTACTGAAAAGATTTAGTATGGAAAATTCCAAGAAGGGAGAGTTACCAATGCAAAGTAATGCTAAGCTGAGTAAGACTCAGAGTCCAAGTACAGACGAGGAAATTGCGGACATGAGTCGGGTACCTTACGCTTCGGATGTGGGGTGGATCATGTACGCCATGACGTGTACTCGTCCCGACATGGCTTTTGCCTTGAGCATGGTCAGTCGATACCAGGGAAACCCTGGTAGGGCACATTCGACAGCGGTCAAAAACATACTCAAGTATCTGCGCAGGACGAAGAACTTTGTTTTAGTCCTTGGTGGCAGTAATACCTTGAGAGTTGACGGGTATACCGATGCCAGCTTTCAGACAGATAGAGACAACGGTCGGTCTCAGTCAGGCTGGGTATTCCTGTTGAATGGGGGAGCAGTGACTTGGAAAAGTTCCAAGCAATAGACGGTGGCTGATTCAACATGCGAATCAGAGTACATCGCAGCGAGTGAAGCGGCAAAGGAAGCGGCTTGGTTGAAGAACTTCATCGGTGACCTTGGAGTAGTCCCGAGTATTCAGGAGCCTGTGGAACTGTTCTGCGATAACGAAGGAGCGGTTGCTTTGAAAAAGGAACCGAGAGATCATGGAAAGTCCATACACATCGACAGAAAGTACCACTACATAAGACATAAGGTAGAAGAAGGTCACCTCATAGTGAAGAGGGTATCATCAGAAGATAATCCTACAGATCCCTTGACAAAGGCTCTGAGTAGGGTTAAGCACTATCAGCATGCACGGCGCATAGGATTAACAGATGATATTAGTTTTTGTAATTAGATAGGACTTGAAACTTGTTGCAATATAAATGTAATTAACTTTGGTGAATTAATAATATAGTTTTGTTGATAAGTATTTGATACTACCATTTGATAATGATTTATTATTGTGTTTCAATTTTGCATGTTTACTTCCTGAGTAATTTAATTATTATTCGAATATCCACAGTCACTCATACTTTTAGGGAGTAAGTATGAATAAAGACGGTCATGAATAGTTTTTTAGATTGTCTAATGAGTTAGATATAGCAATAAGATTGCTGCAACATTCATGAGTACTTAGAAAATAGGGATTTGAGTATTGGATAAACCCACGCTCAACAGATTGCTTCATGGATTTCATCATAAGCAATGTTGAGACGATAATATCTTTTGATCTTTAAGTAGAGACATATGAGTTATGTTTTACCAAGCAGTTGTTCATTGACAATGCGAAAACGCATCGGTAACACGGTGTTATAAAACGTGTTGTTGTGAATGATTTGACTAATAAAAGACATAAGTATATGAGTCAAAACTTATTCGTCCCTTGAACCTGTCGAGAAAATAGATATCTGTAGGCCTCTCGATTATTTTGAAGTTGACTGAAAGGGTTGGCTAACCAGGACTGAATTGACATGGTCAATTAGTAGTCTTAAAGTCATATGTAAATCAGAAATCGGGAAACAGAGAATCAGACTAGGATTGATCTTAATCCATGTCCTGAGTCTGAAAAATATCTTGTTGGACGGAGGATCATCTGATCACTTATCTTTGGACAGAACTGACTAGGTCAGAGTTCGGCAGCGGTTTCTAGGAAGCTACAGTTGCTAAATTAATTAGAGGGTAAATTGGTAATTTTAGTCATAGACTTATCCAAGTGGGAGACTGTTGGATTAGGTGTCTAAGCCATGACTAATAATTAGTATTTATCTAATTAATAGTAGCATAGTCCATTTGGGTTGCCCTCATAGTTGGAGGATTGGTAGAAAGTCCGGTAGAGAGAAAGATTGATTTATTATGTGATTAATAAATCAATAGAAATTAAATAAATAGTTTATTAATATATTTAAGTGATAATATATTAATTAGAAACTATAATAATTAATTAGAAATTTTTCTGGAATTAGTTGGAATTAATTTGGCAGTTAAATTAATTAATTAAATGTGCAGGGACTAAAACTGTAATTATTCAATAGTTGAGTAAGTGGCAGTGTGAGTGAGTGTGTGTTGGCCGAAAATATATATATATATATAGATATATATATTTTAGATATATATATATATATATATATATATATATATATATATATATATATATATATATATATATATATATATATATATATATATATATATATATATATATATATATATATATATATATATATATATACAGATAAATATAGTTTGAATGATTAAAATAATGGTTTTATCTTAATTCGAATTCAAAAAGGATTATCTGTAATGTTTATCTGACAACCACATGGAGCCTATAAATAGGGAGGCTCACAAACCCTAATACCTGCGTTTTGACTCTCTCTCCCCAAGGAATTTTCGGCCAAGACTACCGGCTAGGGTGTGACTGCATTTGAGGCAAGAGATTTCTGTTGCTTTGCATTTGAGGCTCACAAACCCTAGTTACTTTCTGAAATCAGAAGTACATCTCTGCTTCATAAGCAATAAAGGCAACCAAAGAAACCAAACAATCATAATGCATGCACTGAACCAATAACTAAAAGTCCAAATGACAGTCACTGGCTAGAGTCCAAACCTAAAAGCTAACCTAGTTGGCTACTGAAATCAGCAAGGGAAAACAGTCCCAACAAGGTCATAAACACATCCAAACATCAAACAAACACACACAATCCAATATCAAGCATCAAACACCGAAAAACCAATATTACTTGTAACCAAATGATTATTATAAACCCAAAACAGGTTCCAATCATCCAATACAGTAACAAGAACTGAAAAACAGTAACTCAAATGCTCAAGGTCAGTGGTTGTCACTCCCACAAACCCTAGCCACTAAAGCTAACTATTAAACTAAAAGAAATTAAACATAAAAACCTGAAATACCAAAAGGTAGTTGCTGGAAACGAGTTCTTGGAGTCCAAGAGCCTCTACGGTCGATTTTTCACCATGGTTTTGCTCGGGTTTTCGGCTGAAAACACCTCTATTTATAGTTGCAAATTTTACGCAACCGCGCCGCGCATTTGTGGTTTCCGCGGCGCGCGTAGGGTTTTATCCCCATTTCTTCGGACTTTGAATTTTTTTCCACCGCCTTGAATCCGCGTCGCGCCTTCTTGATTTCCGCGGCACGCGTACGCATTTTCCTGATTTTTCCTTCTTCTCCAAACTTCCTCCAATTTGTACGCCTTTGTTCCCTGTTTTCATTATTTTCTTCCAAACAAGTACAGGCATGAAAAGTGAGAATACCACGATATATATGATATAATTTCACTAAGAATAGGGCTCAACAACGACTAAAATATGTAATATCACTAGGCGTTGTCAGAAGCCAATTAGAAAAAATTCTTGTTAAATGACCATTTAAGAAAGCCCCATCTTATAACTTTTTATATCTTTTAGTGGATTTTATAACAAAAAGGCTATATAGTTGTTTATATCATTTTGGTATAGTTTCCCCCATTATACCCTTCTTGGATGTGTATAAATATTGGAAGAGTTGTTTGGACTAAATAAAAAACTATATAATATCATATTCTTGACAATTTTTTATCAGTGTATACATATGATACTTGTATAGGCTAGTTATTGTATAGTCCATTATAGTATTGTTATTTATTTTTATTTATAGTCCATTATTGCACTTGTATTTATTCTGAATAATGAGAAGATATTCATCACGTAAAACTCAACAATGAACATGGTATTAGAGTGCTTCCTATCTCCCATATGTCGATATCCTCTTCTCCTCGTCTTCCTCCCTCTCAGCTCGGATGGTTAGCGAAAACGATAAGTCGTATTCGTCCTCTCCCTTTCTATAAATAGCGTACGACACAACTAACATAAAAACCTATGTCCTGCTCATTTTTTTACTTCAGTGACCTTAATTATGATGCTTGTCATGAATTGTTTGAAACCCGTTTGGCGTGCTTGATCGCATCACGTGACACCCCTAAAACTAACCGTTATAACTCAAATAAAAAAATTCGACTCTCCAGTGAAGCTTTGGATTTACGACATGATTTCTAAATCCCTACCCCAAATGATCCTCAAATGTAAGGAAATAACTCAGTAAGTTTGGATCAATCTATAAATGCATCCAGTCTGAGTAATTGGACCCCGTCAACTTATCCTGAGAGAGGATTTGCATAAGTGAGATATTTGTAAATGGATTTGAATTTGAGTTTGGATACATCTATATATAAAAAGTAGATTTTAGTTAGTTTGATCGATCCTTAAACAATTAATTACCCAAAATAATTTTAGATAAGGCTAGAATCCATATTTTGCTTCTGGTTGTGAAGATGTATGTCGTAGTCACACCCAGAAGTTATATAAGTAGACAATACTATTTATCAATTTCAATCTCTATGAAACTTCCAGATATTTCGAGATTCATTGACTTTAAATGGCATGTTTAATCCATTTATGCTCATCCTCCCCCATGACGGGTATGTCACATATCACATATTTGGATGGTAAATCAACCACGAAGAACCCACGTGACACCTGGTCGATGATTCATGAGTTATCGCGAGTATCATGTCATTTTGGTTGAGTCATATCCGTTGCGTTGGTTATGGCACTTCCCACACCGGAAGGGCGTAGTTAAATGTGTGGCTTTTCGTGGGTAGCATAAGATTTAAATTTTCATAAAACCTGATTTTTTTTTCGTTCAGTTAAAACATTTTAACCTTTTAGAAAAACATATTTTAAAATTTTTAAGTCATTTTAAAAACTTATTTGCTTGTGTTTTCAATTTTAATTAAAGCATCAATGCAACAAATAAATAAACGCAAGACATTAACGGTAACATTTGCCTTGAATCCAATGTATTTTTCCATGAGCCAACACGAGGAAAACGTGGTCAAATCTAGGGACAAACAACTAGGGGTGTGCACCGCACCGCATAAACCGCACAAACCGCCCACACCGCACCGCATAATGCGGTTTTGAAACTCCTCGGTGCGGTTTGTGGTTTGTAATTTTTGTAAGCCGCATTATATGGTGCGGTTTACAGTTTATACTTACGAAACCGCGGTTCAAACCGCACCGCATTATATATATATATATATATATATATATATATATATATATATATATATATATATATATATATATATATATATATATATATATATATATATATATATATATATATATATATATATATATATATAATGGAATTACCGTATTAAAACCGCACAAACCGCAAAACCGCCCGTATTAAACCGCACCGCATAGCGCGGTTTAGAACTTTTGCGGTGCGGTCTGTGGATTCAAAAATTCTCAAACCGCATATGTGGTGCGGTCTGCGGTTTTGCCTCTAAACCGCACCGCGCACACCCCTACAAACAACTACTCTTGCTTTGCCATCATGCTTCATTGTCTCCTTTCTGCTTCATTGTCTCCTTTCACCGGTGGTCTTCGGTCTTCTTTTGTTACATCAAGTATAGTAATACAATTTTTCGTAACAAATCTATTACAATTACAAATTAAAAGAAAAACATTACATATAATGAAAAAAACGGCATGTAGGTCGCAAACCAAACCATCCAAATAAACAACCATACATCACAACTACGAGTCTAGTCAAGGCAAAATATTTATGGATCCATACAATTTTAATGCACGCTTTTATACAATTAAAAGTTCATTTAGATACCTACTTACACAACATTTTGATTGATATCCAGAAACAAACACATAAAAGATCTCGATGTTCAACCATATTGTACTCAAAATGTTTGTATAACTTTCATGCTTGAATCATTCAAGCATTTAATGTACAATGAATAAAAGCATTGTGCTAACCAATATAAATTAAACTATTTAATTCAACCAATTATTTTGATCTATTCTTGTTTCTATTAATGTTTTATACCCATTAAAACCATCCTTTAAATTTCGTTTTAAAACCTGTTATGTTCCTATTTCATGACACGACCGATGACCCATCACGACGCTACAGATTGATATCACGCAACTTTTAGAAAGAACTGTTACGACTTTAGTGACACTAGAAGGCGTCAGTAGCGGCGTGAAACATCCTACGGGGTGCGATCAAAACATGCAAATCGCGTGGCTACACCTTTAGGATAGCGACGTGACAGTTGCTGATGATCGAACCAATAAGGAAGATCATGGCGCGATCAACCGATGATACAAACGCTATCGATGAACAGATTTACCGATTTCAAGAAAGAAAGATTTTTAACAAGAAGCAATGGATCAAGAAAACTTTAAAAAGTACAAAATTATGTTTAAGTGGCTCTGATACTACTGTTGGAATACGATAACAATACAAACATAAACAGCGGAAGCAAAATTAAACGATTGTATTCCACCACGGATCAGAAAATCATGCGTCTTATGCAATTGTAAACTAAAAGAAGAATTAAGAATTACCTTAATTGTAGATCTAAAGTGTCTAGAATGATTAGACTCAAAATCAGAACTCCTCTAATGAAATCACACCCACGATAATGTTCTAGCATTCCTTGGAGTAGTATAACATCTTTCTTGAAGAATGAACAATGTTTATACCGCGTATTGTGGGGAACTCGACCAGCAATTGGGAGGGAGGGATTATAGACGAATTTCTAAGTTTGGGATTACCTTAAATCTCCGATCATAGTGTGTATTTATAATATTTATCATGTTTATCTCTTTCTTCTTTGGATAGGTATTATCCCTTGTGGATAAGGACTTTGAAATTCATACCGTTATATTTTCATTTTACTCTTTTATTTTATTTTAACTTCTAATTAATATACATTTACTTTGATATATTAATAAACTCAGTCTCTTATGTTTGCTTTCGATCTCTTTTAGTTAAATCATCTCTTGCGTGTAACCCAAAACGACATTACTTTATATATTATATAGTAATATTATCAACTTGTTATGATATATCTCAAATTTCAGATTTTGTATTCTCGTTTCTTTTAAGTTTCTTTTAAGTTTCTCATATGTTTTTACCAATAAATGGCATCAAAAAGTTTTGTGTTGGGGGTTCTCAACTTTGGAAACCTCGGTTTGAAAACTTTAACTTGGTTAAAATGGTGAGTGGCGATAAAGGTGCAATGCAAAAAATGTTTTATACTACCGATGAGGGTAAGGAAATTCTATGTTCACATCGACAAATCGTAATGGGAAGACAAAGTTCATGAACCAAGAATGTAGTCATTCAACAACTTTTGCTATTTTACAAATTACAAATAAGTTGCTATCAAATGCGGCATTTGGCAAAAGCATATAAGAAAGGACTTTAAAATTCGAGATTGCGATGACGACGTATAATTGGTCCGCTACACAATTTACCATATCTATATATTTACGAAACAGGTGATTCGGTGAATCTGACTACATAGCAAATGCTAGAACATATTATCGTGTTGGATTTTTTTGGTATGCCACATTTGGGGAGCGTTTTATATAAATATCAAAAGGGACTAATTCCATTTTACAACTTTAAAATAAAATTTATAATACATCATTTGATAATGTTTCTAATAATATTGAAATGATTCTTTTAAGCTATTTGTGAGGTGCATTTGTTTCTATATAATTTGTGTTGTTTATATGATCAAAATTTATCAGCAAAAGACTTAAAGGAATCAGATAGTAGTATTAATACATTGGATAATGTAATAACTAATATTTAATAGATAAAATTGATTCAATCTAATATAAAATGATTTAATCTAATATTTATGATCAATTTATCAGTTATTACTTATTCTTCGTCGAATTGGTTGGATCAATATTGGATTTAACATCTCACTTCATTTTTTTTCCTTCCATTTTACTCACATTAAAACTTATTAATCTTCATTATTACTGAACAGTATTTTGATTTTCTTGTTGAAATGTAAGGTGGCTTATTCGGTTTAGATAAGCGTTTATATATTTAAAAAAAAAAAAAAAAAAAACTTTATCTAGACAAAAATTTCTAATTTGGCCACTTTACGTCTTTATCTATGGATAACTTAATTTGGAAAAAGACAATCCTTGTCAAAAGTAACGAATTTAAAATCAAAATTATATTTTAGACGGGTAAATAGATCTCGACCGAGTTCTCTAGTAAGTTCAATGGCTGCGTTTCCGTCGATCACCATGCTCCTCGCCGTCGCTGTCTGCTTTTTCCGGTCCTACTTCCGCTCTCATCGCCTAAAATTCCATGTCTGCAATGAAGGTTCGGTGGACCTCATTTATGCTACATCAGTCATCACTCACCAGTCTCTCAATGTCGCCGACGGTACAGAGTAGAGCATCTAGGGTTCGTCACATCAATTCCAATCGGATATGTTCTTTCTGATTGAAAATTTGGTGATATGTTCGATTCCAACAAGTGCGGTATCCGAGATTCGTGGGAGGCTTGGATAATTGGATTCTTCTTCTTTAAGCTAGGTATGTATTTATATACGTAAGTACGTAATTATGATTCGATGCTTGAAGAACCTCCGCATACGTTACGAAATCATTATTTTCACAGCAATTTGTTGCTTAATCGCTAGAGGATGTTTTTTAGGGCATGAAATAGACTCAATTTGGGAACCAAATTGCAAAGCTATATCATATAATCATTAGTCTTAATTTCGATCAATATGGACACAAACAGAACTTAAATGATAGAAAACGTAACCATTCAGAAACCCTACTGTTTACAGATGTATATAATTTCGTTAAAAGACACGAATGTAGAAAAATTGGCTTACAATGGATAGATAGATGAACAGAGTCATTACATGAAAAAGAGATGAAACAGTTCAGTACCAATATGATACATCTTTAGGTTAAACTATATATGTGCATTAAGATCTTCATCTCGCCGCCCGATCACCACCACCTAACCGGAGATTAACAAAGGCCGGCGTCACGGTGAGTACTTACTGGGTGGGTGTCGGAGCCAACAGACGACCAACCCATACGTAATCTGAATGGTGATGCTTGCACCTGAAGGAACCAGGGTGAATCGTCGGTGAACACAAACACTGTTTCTTCACTCTGGCTACTTCACCACCACCGACCACCACTTGCTGCCTTGCCATCACCACCACCTCCCGGTGGTTGACATCGGCGGCAAGAGCTGCCAACCGTCTAATTCTGATCTCGAATTCATATCCACTGACACAAGAAACACGGGCCGGATAGCACATATGTGGTGGAAGTGGGTAGAAATTAGAGAATATTGAGTGAAGGATGGAGAAAGGAATTTGGGGGTTATAAATGAAGCACACTTGGCTTATAAAGAGCGCAGACCTTTTGATGACGCGCCAACCGAAGATTCAAACCACCTGTTTCTTGTTTGTCGTTTTGAAATTAAAAAATTAAGATTGGAAGGGCTAGGATCGTGGGTTTCTTAGCGCGGAGGTTTTGTTTGGGTGGGCCATACGACACGATATACCATTAACGTTATTTGTTTGTTTCATTATTCATAGAGTAAATTACACGGATGGTCCCTGTGGTTTACCAAAACTAACACTGAGCACCCAACTATTGGATTTACACTAGATGAGTCACTTAACTTTCCTTAAACGGACACATTGGTCCCTGTCAACGTTACCGTCAATTCTCCAATGTTAAACCCCCAACATGTGCCGTTCACGTGAGGGTATATTTGTCATTTCAATCTGGATACTTCGTTGCAACTTATTACAAGCGGGAAACATATGTCCTTTACTTCAAATGTCGAACATTATCAACACACACATTTGGTGTGGGAGAACTCCAGGAATTCACGAAGCAGCTATGGTCGTCTGCATATGCGGGAGGCAAGCAAGTCTGTGTACCTCATGGACTAATCTTAATCCAGGGCGGCGTTTCTGGAGATGTCAACAGTGTGGGTTTGTGGGTTGGTCGGACCCTCCGATGTGTCGTAGATCGTTGATGATAATTCCAGGTTTGTTGCAAGCTAGGCGGATGCATATGGATGAAATAACTCGACTTGAAGGTGAACTCAGGGTAGCTCGATGGTACAGGATGGTTCTTGTTGTTTCGTGGATTTTTTTCCTCATCTACTGGATGTTTACCACATTTGAATAGGTTAGGGTATTTACTAATTAGTTAACTGTTAATGGAATCGTGTTCCGGGGATATAAGAAATCCGTCTTCGGCGAGATAGTTAGGGATGGGAGACTTACCATGATTGTTGACCAATGACGCTCCGTGTTCGACAAAGAACTGAATCTGACCTACGATTGCCACATATCTAGCTAGGATTTTGTAATCCGCCGGACAATCTAAGGGAATCAAACCCTTTTCTAAGCTTAACCCTGGGAGAACGTAATGGACGAACAGTGGTTCATGTGTATCCACACATAAAACCCTAAGGATGGACAGTATTACTTCTTGGTTCAAGTCAGTGACATCTACATTGTCAACAAACATAAGATTACCATTACAATATTCCAAAGTCGGTTGCATGTGGAACGATCCTCCATAGTGTAGCTCCATGGTGAAGAGATTCTCCTTACCGACTGAAAAATGTAACGTCAATGTTTATCAGTTCCGATACACATCAACATTCAAGATTATTCTATAAACAATGAAGCTTACCGTATTGATTAAAGGCGGAATCGTCTTCGTTATTTTCTCGAATGACCCACATTGTGTTCGACTGCTTCAATGCTCAACGCTTTCACCTTCCTTTTTAATCGACTGTGTAATCTTCGAGCCGATCGTATCTTCAGGTTGTATGAAGTGGTTGATGACTTGACGCTCATTAATGGCGGTAAATCATTACCTGCACAAAATCTAAAAGGAAAGGACGAATATACCCCCACGTGAACGGCACATGTGGGGGTTTTGACGACGGAGAGTTAACGATAACCTTGACAGGGACCAATGTGTCCGTTTAAGGAAAGTTAAGTGACTCATCTAGTGTAAATCCAAAAGTTGGGTGCTCAGTGTTAGTTTTGGTAAACCACAGGGACCATCCGTGTAATTTACTCTTATTCATACAATCATACATTGTTAATATGACCACAGCTTACAGGAAAGGTGTGTATTTATAATAGATAATATATATTGAAGACCAAATTACAGATTTGGTCCATGTTATATGTATTTATTTATAGTTTTTGTCCTGTTTTAGAGAAATTAAACCAGTGATGTAGATCGTTCTTTTTAGAGATCGTGTTAGGTTAAGTTGCGAAGTGGTACTCCGTTTGAGTGTATAGATATCGACTTTGAAGTCATATAACCATTTGTGGTGAGATTCGGGTTCTTATGATTCTTTCGGCGGATTTCTGTAAGGCTGTAAATGAATCAGACAAACACGAACGAATGTTTGTTCATGTTTGTTCGTTTAAGTTAGCCGAACAAACAAACGAATACGAATAAGTTTTATTGTTCATGTTCGTTCGTTTAACAAATTATATTGTTCGTGTTCGTTCGTTTATATTCATGAACATGCTAAACGAACATAAACGGACAAACATAAAGGAGCAGAGATAAACCAACACAATTAAACATATATAAACATAAAACGAAAATATAATATTGTAATGTCATCAAACACAATTTAACATAAAAGGAAATTAAATAAACAAACATAAGCTAACGTAAATGAACAACATAAATGAACGTTCACAAACATAATTGAATGCAGAGGCGGATTTAAGAAGATGCCCGGGTGTGCCCGGGCACCCTACGATTTTTTTCGGAATAGTGCAAAAATTTTCGAATTTTTTTATATATACGTGCCCACCTCGATAAAAAATAAGTGCCCCTTACAATTATTTTTAAAAATAATAGAAAACTTTACGCTGTAACAAAAATATCGACTTTTAACAATTGGGCTAAAAAAATCATATTTTTTTATAATTGAAGACATTGGGCTTAAAAAAACATATTTTTTATTATTTATTGCCGAAAAAAAATTTGTGCCCCTCACGGTGATTTTTCCTGGCTACGCCCCTGATTGAATGAACGAGACCATCGTTCATGTTCGTTTGTTTAACTAAACGAACGATAAATTATATTCATGTCCATTCATTTATTAAATAAACGAACATAAACGAATTTCCCGCCGAACTGTTCACAAACGGTTCGTTGAACGTTCTGTTAGTTTACAGCCCTAGGTTTCTATGACAGTTGTGATAAGCATAGATGGGTTGAATGGTGGGTTATAACAGAAAATATAAAGAGAGACGTGATGATGTTCACAATTTCCAACGAAAATTAGTGATCTCTGTCTTTTCTAGGTGCAACTTCGGCTATCAAAAACCTGCAACTCCGTCGATAGCACCAATCAATGAGTTCAAGTGTGGGGAGTGAGATGAGGGTAAGGATGAAGGAGTAGGGTGGGTAGATGGGTTGATGGGTCTCATTTGATTTAATAATCAAACAAACTATAATAAGAAAGAAACAAGTAAGATATAAACAAAAGCAGTGTCATTTTACACATACTTAACGAAGGGGAATGAAGTGTCATTTTACACATACTTAACGAAGGGGAATGAAGTGTCATTTTACACATACTTAACGAAGGGGAATGGGCGGTAACTGGATAAGAGATTAAACTTGATAATTTTGAAACCATGAAGACCATTGACACTAATTTTTGTTTTGTGAAATCAAAAATTTACGTAGCAATTTCATAAATTAATGTTTATTAAAAAATAAGGGCAAATTTCATAAAAAATATTAAGTTTTTAAAAAAATTTGATTTTGACACTGTGTTATTTTTTTTTTCAATTAAGTCACTAAATTTTCAATTTTTTTCATTTAAGTCACTATGTTTTCAATTTTGTTTTAATATTGACCACGTGACTGGTCAACCCGGTTTGCAGTTAACATGACATGGTGACGTGGCACCAGGTGTTAAAATTAAAACAGAATTGAAAACATAGTGACTTAATTGAAAAAAATTGAAAACTTAGTGACTTAATTGAAAAAAAACTTAGTGTCTTTTTTGGAACTTGTCCTACATTTTTTTAAAAGTATAAAAACGTCTTTTTTAAAAGTATAAAAACTTAGTGACTTATGTTTGTCTGTTTATGTTCATTCGGTTATGTTGGTTTAAGTTCGTTCGTGTATGTTTATTTATTTAGAAGTATAAATACATATTTTTATGTTGGTTTAAGTTCGTTCAGTTAGAATTATAATATATTTTTATAAGTATAAATACATTTTTAGAAGTATAAATACGTATGTTTACATCTTTAGAAGTATAAATACATACTTTTTATGTTTATTAGAAGTACACACATATCGTATCATATCATCACGTATCGTATCAATCAAAAACATGTTTTTAAAAGTATAAATACGTTTTGGTTTGCATATCATCACGTATCGTATCAATCAAAAACATGTTTATGATGGAAAAAAACATTGACAACGAGGCTTGAACTCGTTTTTAATACGTCTTTTATATGCAAAAAAACGTATTTATATTTTTATTAGCATAAAAATACGTATAAATACTTTTGAAAATGTATCTATACTTGTAAAAAATATATCTATACTTCTAAAAACATAAAAATACGTATTTATATTTTTATAAAATGTAGGACAAATTCCAAAAAAGACTCTAAGTTTTCAAAAAATTTCGATTTTGACACTGTGTTAATTTTTTCAATTAAGTCACCAAGTTTTCAATTTTTCCAATTAAATCACTAATTTTTCAATTTTGTTTCAATTTTGACACCTTGGTGCCACGTCAGCATGTGACGTCAACAGAAAACCGGGTTGACCGGTCACGTGGTCAATATTGAAACAAAATTGAAAACATAGTGACTTAAATGAAAAAAATTGAAAACTTAGTGACTTAATTGAGAAAAAAATAACACAGTGTTAAAATTGAAATTTTTTGAAAACTTAGTGTCTTTTATGGAATTTGTCCAAAAAAAAATGTTTATAAACGAAAAAAATCTTAAAATCATGTATAAAAGCGGACGTGTCAAAAAATATGTAAAAATGTAACTTTGTAAAAATAAATGTGTAAAAGAAGATGTAAAGACAAAATTAGAAAATATATATATGAAAATTTATAACAAAGTTTGGACCAAATTTGTATATGAAAATAAAATATTGGACTAAAATTTAAAAAAAATACTTGGGTAAAACTGATTTGGTTCAGCATATGATGTCGGATGATGAATTTGTCTGAATATAAAATTTTTTTATCCGGCCTAAAAATGGAAGGAAAAACAATCGAACCCTCTGGATACGTTTAGTTGTAGAAAACTATTCCGTTTTCCGGAAAAAAAATTATTTGAAAAATGAAAATTCTGAAAACGCGTTTAGTTCTACAATTTTTCTAAGGTATTCCAAGAAAATAAAAAAAATTTCATTTTTCCAAAATTACAAAGGATTTGGAAAATTTTGGAAAGCTCAAAATTATTGTTTTCTGAATTTTTCCATTTCCAAAATTTTTCTAAAATATATAAAAAAAAAAACAAACACGCACGCATTCTCACATACACCTCACAATTACAACTACACCCACCCTACCATCTACCTACCCTACCTAACCCACCTTGCCTCACCCACCACCTACACCCACCCTACCACATCTCACCCACCCACCCCCAACCCACCACAACCCACCCACCACCCACCACCTACTCCCATCCCACCCCACCCCACCCCATGCACCACCCACCCACCACCTACACCCACAACACCACCTCCATCCCACCCCACCCCACCACACCACACCACATACCCTACCCTACCCTACCTATCCCATCTCACCCCACCCACCACCTACCCATGCCATCCCCACCCACCCACCCCACTACCCACCATGTAAGGTGGGGTGGAGTGGGGGTGGGTTGATGGGATATATGTGTGTTATTTGAAATAACAAAAATTGAAAAATGAAAATTGATAGAAAATATATATCTAAACATATTTTCTTTTTTTCCAAAATAGAAAATGAAAACGGAATCGGTTTTATCTAAACGAATTTTCTAAATTCTTAATTGAAAACTGAAAATGAAAACTCATTTCATTTTTCTGAAAGTGAAAAATGAAAAACGGAAAACAGTTTTCCGCAACTAAACGCACCATCAACCTTTCTATCGGCAAACCAAAGCACTGACCTCAAGGCTCGATTATATTAAAATACCACCGAACAATTATAAATTTTAATATTGTAACACTATTAGTATGTATAACTTACGTGTTCAAAGAGACAAGTATTTTACATATTGGAATATGCAAGTCCTTGAGAAATTTAATCAATTTAGTTATTTATTTATTTGGGTTTATGAACAGTAGCTTAGTATCTTGTGTCGACATCCATTATTCTTCTTTGTAACTAAAATTTTTCGCTCCAACTATCCCGTTGGGTTTTATTTTGATTTTGATTCCTATCCATCTTTTTACCTTTTTGAGTAAAATATTTGTTTATATATATATATATATATATATATATATATATATATATATATATATATATATATATATATATATATATATATATATATATATATATATATATATATATATATATATATATATTGTAGACAAAATCGACTTCAATAAATAATCGATTAACTTCAAGATCGAAGTATAAAACCCAAATATCACGATAATGATTCAACGGAATATAAAACTTTTAATAATCAACCAAGAATAGATCGAACGGTAAAAGAAAGAACACAAGATATTTACGTGGAAACCAAAATTGGGAAAAACCACGGGCGGAGGAAGCCGAGAACCAATTCACTATAATATTCAGTTTTTACAGAGATAGAGGAAAGAAAACAAATATATCAAATATATATTTGTATGAATATGAGAGAAATATGAAGATGTAATTTTGAGGTGTGTTGTGAGTTGTGTGTTTGATCCTTTATATAGGATTTCTTGAGGTGTGAATCAAGAAATGTGAATCAAGACTATATTGAAGTTGCAAATGTTGAAGAAGAAAAATCCTTGTGTTGAATGTTGAATGTTGAATGCAGCCAATCTATAACATTTGAAGTCATATATTCACAATCTACACCTTGGCTTCAAAATGGAACAAAAGTTGTATATCCATTTGGTAAAACCAACAACTCTTCAAACTTTAACTTGCACAATGATCTTGCAAAACAGTTTATTAACAGCTCATCATACTCCAAATCTCTATAAGAATCTGCAAACACCATATGTAAAAAAAATTGATTTCGAAAAATAAGTATACTTCCTCCACCACGAGCCTATCAGGCTCAAATGCGATCAGAAACACCCACCAAATCCAAACATGTTTTGAACTTGGCTATTGGAAGACTTTTAGTGAACATATCAGCAGGATTATCATTGGTGCTGATCTTGTTTACCGTAATATCGCCTTTAGCAATAACATCTCTGATGAAGTGATAACGAACATCAATATGCTTCGTTCGATCATGGAACATTTGATCCTTTGTCAGAAATATTGCATTTTGATTGTCACAAAAAACAGTTTTAACGGATAACTTGTTTGAAAGCTCACTTATCAACTGTTTCAACCAGAGGGCTTCTTTCACTGCTTCCGTAATAGCCATGTATTCGGCTTCGGTGGTGGATAACGCTACGGTGGACTGTAACTGCGCTTTCCAGCTAATTGCGCAATCACCCAAAGTAAACACGTACCCTGTAATCGATCGTCTTTTATCCAAGTCCTTTGCATAATCGGAATCCACATAACCAAGTACTCCACTATCGGTTTTGCCAAACCGCAGACATAAAGAGGAAGTACCTCGCAAGTACCGAAAAATCCATTTAACAGCAGCCCAATGCTCTTTTCCTGGATTCGCCATGTATCTGCTCACCATGCTTACCGCATATGACAAATCTGGACGTGTACAAATCATGGCATACATAAGAGATCCTACAGCGCTGAAGTATGGTACATTTGCCATGTATGTTATATCTTCTTCGGTGGTAGGACTTAAGGCGCATGATAGCTTGAAGTGGGCTGCGAAAGGAGTGCTGACTTCTTTTGCATTATGCATATTGAAACGGTGCAGAACCTTCTCAATATAGCTTTGTTGAGAAAGGTATAGAGTTCTTGCACTGCGGTCTTGCACTATTTCCATTCCTAGAATTTTCTTGGCAGCACCCAAGTCCTTCATATCGAACTCAGCATTCAACTGGTCTTTTATCTTTTGAATCTCCTTTATATTATTCGCTGCAATTAACATGTCATCCACGTATAAAAGTAGATAGACCATTGAGCCATCGTCACACTTCTTGTAGTAAACGCAGCTGTCGTAGGTGCACCTTTTCAGCTTGTGACTGGTCATAAATGAGTCAAACCTTTTATACCATTGTCGCGGAGATTGCTTGAGGCCATAAAGAGATTTCTTCAATTTGCACACGTAGCTTTCCTTTCCAGGAGCTACAAAACCTTCAGGTTGTTGCATATATATCTCTTCCTCAAGCACACCATTTAAGAATGCTGTAGTAACATCAAGTTGCTCTAACTCATAGTCACAAGAGGCAACTAATCCCAACAAGACACGTATTGACGTGTGTTTCACAACCGGAGAGAAAATGTCGGTATAATCAATACCTGGGATTTGACTGTAGCCCTTGGCTACTAAACGAGCTTTGTACCTCGGTTTGTCACCAGGATGAATAGCCTCCTTCAACTTGTAAACCCATTTACATTTAACTGTCTTCTTACCCTTTGGAGCCACAACGAGATCCTATGTGCCATTTTTCTGAAGAGATTCCATCTCATTGTGCATGGCAACCATCCACTCATTCGAGTTTTTAGAATGTATGGCTTCGTTGTAGCTTATAGGTTCCAAAACAGATTCTACTTCACTTGCAACGGTAAGAGCATATGCGACAGAATTTACTTGAGCATACCTCTTTGGAGGTACAATCTGTCTGCGTGGTCTATCCCTTGCAATGGATGGGCTCGGAGGTTGAGATGGAGTTGGAATGGTCTCATGGAGAGTAGTATGTTCACTGCTTGAAGGTTGAGACACTGCAGGAACCTCATGAGTCATATCGGTGGAAGAGTTAAAAGATAGCTCCACCTCCAATTGCGCTTTTTCTCCCAATTTTTCATCTTCTTTGGTCTGAACGTTGGTTGTTGAATGGAGCATAGCTTTTTCATCAAAGGTCACATCTCTTGATGTAATGACTTTCATAAGCTCTGGGCTCCACAATTTGAACCCTTTCACTCCTGTCTTGTATCCAATAAAAATGCACTTAATGGCTCTTGGTTCTAATTTGCCATTATCAACCCGTGCATATGCTGGACATCCAAACGGTATTAATTTTGTGTAGTCAGCAGGCTTACCAGACCATAGCTCAAACGGAGTCTTCTTTCCAATAGTACGTAAGGGGGAGCGGTTGATAATATAGCATGCGGTGGAAGCTGCTTCGGCCCAAAAAGACTTTGGTAGCTTCGAGTGAGAGAGCATGCATCGGACCTTCTCCATGATGGTGCGGTTCATTCTTTTCGCAACGCCGTTCTGCTGTGGTGTGTGGACTATAGTACGGTGACGTGTAATCCCTTCCTTACGGCAATAGGAGTTGAATTCTTCTGAGCAGAATTCCAGTCCGTTATCGGTGCGAAGGTATTTTACTTCAAAACCAGATTGTTTTTCAACTAACACTTTCCAATCCCTAAAGGTTGAAAATACTTCTCCCTTTGTCTTTAAGAAGAACGACCATACCTTCCTGGAGAAGTCGTCAATAATAGTGAGCATATAAGAGGCTCCACCTTTCGATGTAACCTTTGCTGGTCCCATAAATCCGAGTGTATGTAGTCGAGTGGTCTTTTTGTCGTATGTTTGCCACTGATAAAACTTACTCGTTTCTGCTTTCCGAACACACAATCTTCACAGAATTCAAGCTCAGTTGATTTATGCTCCCCAAGTAACCCCCTTCGGCTTAGTTCACTCATACCGTGGTATGACATATAACCGAGCCTGAGATGCCATAAGCGAGAATGATCAACATTGGAGAGGGGTTTAGAACTAACCGAGGCTTCGCCAGAAATAACTTGTCCGTCCATAATGTAAAGGTTTGCGGATCTCCGAACTCCTCGGATGACAGTCGAACCGTCTTTCAAAATATGGACCTTCCCGTGTTTGCCGACAAACTCGTAACCTTTTTTCTCAAAAGTACCGAGAGATAGTAAATTTCGCCTAAGACCGGAGACATGCTTCACATCTTCAATTGTTCGAACAACACCATCGAACATGCGGAACCTGACTGTACCATGTCCAATAATACGGCACGAAGTATCGTTGCCCATCAAGACATGTCCTTGGTTAACATTTTCATATGTATGAAAAATACTCCGGTTGGAGCTCATATGAAAAGTACATGCTGAATCAAGAACCCATTCGCTCATGGTAATTAAACCGAAGTCCGAAACGGATAGAAGCTCGCCATCGGAACCGGTTTCGGCTACATCAGCTTCTACGGTAGTACCTGCTGGTTTACCATTCATGGTTGCCTTCTCCTTCTCCTTGTTTTTCAACTTGTAACATTCATCGATCAGATGTCCCTTTTTATGACAATAATTACAATACTTGCGCTTGCCTTTAGACTTAGATCTAGATCGGTTTTGTGAAGAATTACCTCTCTCGTTGGGTCTCCCTCTAATGTTGAGACCTTCGGCTTTTGAATCGTTGCTGCTGCCACTAATAATCTGCTTCATCTTTTCTTTTGAATCAAGAGCGGTCATTATCTCATCCAAGACAAGAGTGTCTCGACTATAGATAATGGTATCACGAAAGTAATCATAGGAATCTGGGAGTGATGATAATAAAAATAGCGCCAAATCTTCATCTTCATATTTGACGCCCATATTTTCCAGATTTCCTACAAGCTCTTTATAAGTAGAGAGGTGATCAGATAAAGAACTTCCCTCACCCATCTTGAGGTTGAAGAGTCATTGCTTTAGGTGTAGCTTGTTTGGCAAGCTTTTCGTCATTAGTAGCTGTTCGAGCTTTAGCCAGAGAGCCGCCGCAGATGTCTCTTTCAGTACATCTTGGAGAAGGTCGTTGGATAGATGTAGACGGATTTGCGACGACGCCTTCAAATCCTTCATTTCCTTTTCCTCAGTCGACCAAGTTGCCGGCATTCTCTCCATTCCTAACAGTGCTCTGTGGAGATCCATCTGGATCAACACATCTCTCATCTTTACTTGCCAAAGAGGGAATCTTGTGTTTCTGTCAAGTAAGGGGATATCATACTTCATCGATGACATGGTTGAAAAACGTTTTTACGAATCGTTATCGGAAAACCTGGATAGCTCTGATACCAATTGTAGACAAAATCGACTTCAATAAATAATCGATTAACTTCAAGATCGAAGTATAAAACCCAAATATCACGATAATGATTCAACAGAATATAAAACCATTGAATAATCAACCAAGAATAGATCGAACGGTAAAAGAAAGAACACAAGATATTTACGTGGAAACCCAAATTGGGAAAAACCACGGGCGGAGGAAGCCGAGAACCAATTCACTATAATATTCAGTGTTTACAGAGATAGAGGAAAGAAAACAAATATATCAAATATATATTTGTATGAATATGAGAGAAAGATGAAGATGTAATTTTGAGGTGTGTTGTGAGTTGTGTGTTTGATCCTTTATATAGGATTTCTTGAGGTGTGAATCAAGAAATGTGAATCAAGACTATATTGAAGTTGCAAATGTTGAAGAAGAAAAATCCATGTGTTGAATGTTGAATGTTGAATGCAGCCAATCTAGAACATTTGAAGTCATATATTCACATATATATATATATATATATATATATATATATATATATATATATGTGTGTGTGTGTGTGTGTGTGTGTGTGTGTGTGTGGCTAATGTAACACCCGATACCGATTTATAAATATTTATATATTAATTTGGGGGCTTAAGTACGAAAAACGAGACTTATATGTATTTATTTGTGTGTTGGATGTAAAGTTTGCAACTTGGAGGGCTAAAGTTGCCATTATGTCAAAATTATTAATCTTGGGCATGTATATATTCACGTGGGCAGAACATTCTCTTCATTTGAAGAGAATTCTAGATGGGGAAGAAAGTGGAGATAAAGAAATTCCCCTTTTTTTCATACCATGTTACAGTGTTCGAACGATCCCCGCCGACTAAACCGTTGGATCGTTGTGAAATTTGGACAGCCGATTCAGGAGATAAATACGCAGGGTTTGACCGGCGGATTTGTAATTCTGATGGTAGGAAGTCGAGTTATAGTTGCTCGATCCGAACTGCAGAATTGAGGTAAATATCACTGTTTTTGCACCATATTGGAAACATCGTGATAAATTCTAGGAATATCCTTTTTTGGTGAAATCAGTGCCATATTTTCAGAAATGAAGCCTAGTATATTTTGTCTATAGATGTGAAAGAGTTATTCAGCCTCTAACATAACACAAATATGAAGTTTCTACAGCCTAGTACGTTTTTGGCGGATTTGATATGTATTTGATATGTAATCTTGCAAATATCATAGTAAATTGTAGAAAAATCATTTGGAGTTGATATTGGTGTCCCTGGAAATCTAAGAAGGAGTAGTTTTCTGTACAATTGAAACCTGTACAAATAAATGTTACCAAGTAGACTAAAACAGATCGTGAACAGGGGACAAATTTTAAGGAAAAAGGTGGATAATTGCTAATAAATTTGATATTGAAGTTATGCCTTTCAAGTGCATGAATTAGGTTTTCAAGAGGGTGTATACATATGATTTATAAATTTGGTTGAAAACCTAATGTAGGTTTATGGAAGCCAAGAAGTTGAGACGACACCGAGATATACGAGCAGTGGAGCTAACCAACCCGGAATACCGAGGTGAGTAACTCCACTCAACTTGATCGGTGATATGTTGTGTGTTGTATTTGTGTGATTATATATTTGTATATATATCATATGGTGGTGCTAGTATGTATTTACCTTGGTGATTAACAATATAATGACCCTATGTGTTAACATAGGTAAAACTTTATTAGTAGTTGTTCCTAAATATCAACGGTGTAATTATAGGTGGTTATATTCGTTGGTGTTTTATATGGTGTTTAATGGTTGTATAACCATTGTCTACAATCATATGATGTAATTCAAGATGGGTGATAACTCGGTGCAACCGAGTGATGGTGGATCTTCGGGTTGGTGAAAAGCCCAAGATTCTTCGGTGAACGTTTTCAATATCGGTGCTAATTATAAATATGGTGTCTTACACGTATGGTGATTTAGATATTATGATATATCTGATTGGTGTTGGATTTTTAGGTGACAATCCATTGGTGAAACCTCTAAGTGTGGTTTGGCTTTTAAAGTTTTGTTATAAACTTTATTATGTTGGAGTAGAGTTATTCACTAAGCATTTCGCTTACGTTGTTTTCGTTGTGGTGTTTTGCAGGATTTAGTTGTAGTAACGCCCGGCTGGATCGTGGAACGATCTTGAAGATATCTACTTGACGCTTCCCAGACATCGAGTATTGTAATTGTAAAGTCAAATTTGTACAGTTTTGTTAAAATGTTGTAAATACTCGATGTTGGATTTTGGGGCGTTACAAGTTGGTATCAGAGCCGTGGTTTAAGTGAACTAGGAGTTAGTAGTGTACATCCCTAGACTTAAACCATAGTAGGTGCAATTGTGCAGTCGTGGTGTAGGAATGTATGGTGTTGATAGAGGTGTCTTGGGACATATTAACATCATTATTTGACACTGTCCTAAGGTGAATATATATAATCTGGGAGGTAGATATGGAGCTATAAAGGAATGGGACGTCGCTGGGAGTTTGGATGGGTTGTCGAGGAGTTGATGCAGTTGCTGCAATGTGGTGCTTCTCTAAATACTCACTTTATGTGTGTAGTGTAATGATGAAAAGGTGACATGGATCATATGAAGGATGATAGGCCGGTGGTGGATACCTAATTAGAAGTAACATAAGGATGGACGATGTTGTCAGTTTGATGTTAACTGGCTAATTGGTGAAAAAGAATTGACTATTAGTCATTCGGGACGGAGTAGAGACGTGGAAGATTTGGTGTCGGGTCTGAAGTTTGAAAACTTTGGTCATGTGAGGACATTAAGAGTACTCACCGGTGGAGTATTCAAAGATGGAAGAAATTTCTAGAGCCTTGGACGTGGTACACTGGTTTTGAAGTGTATCAAAGGTGGAAGTTGGAGCAGTTAGTTCTAACTGTTCTGGGTGAAGTTGAAGTTGTTATTAGTTGAAAGTGAAGATCTCTTATTAGCTCATTGTTTGGAGTTCAAGGAGGGGGCATTACTCAGGAGTGGACTCTTCCAAAACCTACAGTAGGGCGAAACTGGAATTGGACGAGATGACAGAAGATTCTATTCCGAATTCTTCTTTAATCTACATGAAAGTTAAAGCCAGGTGGCGATTTTCTTTCCTAGTTCCTTTAAGGAACATGAATTTGTGAAAATTACAGGTGGATGTCGTGTGCTAATTAATTAATGGTGGGGTAGATGTACGTTTAAATTTATGGGATCTTAATCCTTATGAATTGGAGTGAGAACGTTATCACGAAGTTGAACTACTGTTCGGAATAGACTGTTGGTTTATGGTGTTGGAAAGTTGTAGTAAGGTGATGGTACTAGTGAAAGTATCAGGTGAGTCTCAGTCAACGATGTATGACAGAGGGTGATAAAATCAAGCCCAGGTGATTACTTTGGTTAGAGTAAAAGCGGTGCAAGTCGTGATTATGTTGTTACCTTCAATTGTGAACACTTTGTGGCGCTCATTGGACCAATGACTAAGTGGTGATGTCTTTTCCTGATCAAATCCTTTGTGGTATACTACAAAGGTCAGGATACCTATGGTTAATACTTTTGTGGTAGAAATTGATCAAATGAGGGTGAAGCAGTAATAAGATGAGAGATTTAGTAAAATCTCTGGAGTCATGGAGTTACTTGGAATGAAAAGTTGTATGTATATAAATACAACAAAAGAATTTTCTTGGACATTAAGCAGACTTAATGGTGTTATTGCTGGAACAAAATGATGTGACGGTGTGTGGTGAATGTTGTATTCTTGCATGGTAGTTGTATACTACCACTGGTGAGCTTATAAATATTGGTGCTGGATATAAGTTGACTTCGGTGCTAAATGTATATGAATGGAATGATTGACGGTGGGAGCAATTCTAGTTAGTCGTATATTTAACTAGATAAATGATTGACTTAATCGGTGTGTCGTGCTGATGACTGGTGTTACACTATCAGCAAGTGTTATTACGGTGTTTAGTGGAGTATTGGTGGAAAGTATACTCGAAGATTGGTATTAGCCTTTGTGGCTATGGTGTTAAATTGTTAGTCATATTTATTAATAATTAGCGAATTATAGTCGTTTATTCAGGAATGGTGTTAATATAGTCACGGACGGGTAGTCTGTGATTATGTGTGAAGGGTGCTATCGTGGGATTATAGGTGAATAATAATTCCTTTTCTCGATGGTAAGATTTGGGAAATTTATGCATTCACCATTAGTTAGTGAGTGGTATGGTGCGGTGGTCATTCTTTTATGATATATATATATATATGTTTGTATGTGGTCGAGTCTATATTATATATTTGGTGTCGAAGAATAGTCACTGTAACGTTGATACATGACTATTCCTTATAACGGTGTGAAATAAACAAATGGTGTTTATAAATGTGTTAATATAACATATCGGTGTACATATATGTATATGGTGTTTTGTTGTGCAGGTTTGCAGGTGTTATACGCGATGGTGGTATTTGGTGAAATTTTGTGTTATGAGATTGGTGTGAAGTCTCATGACATATTCTTGGTGTTTATAAAGGATTGGTGTAAAGTCCTTTAATTATTGGGATATGGCTGGTGTAAAGCCTAAACCTTATTGGTGTTATACAATAGGACTGGTGTGAAATCCTGTTTGTATCTATCTATTGGTGTTATTCTTATGAGACTGGTGAAAAGTCTCAAGGCTGGTGAAAAGCCTATATTTATATGAGACTGGTGTAAAGTCTCTTTCACATGGTGTACCTATAATACTGGTGAAAATTCTTATTTTCATATGGTGTATATCCGAGGCTGGTGCAAAGCCTTCATTGATGCTGGGGTTATGATCTAATGATCTAAAATTGTTGTTGTCTGATAGATACTTAACTTAAAATTAATTATTGGTGGGTTTTAATTTTATAATTATTACGTGTGTATAAATTTGATGATAATTATATGCTGCGCGATAGGGAGTGTTGTTGTATTTTGGTGAATAACAGAAATTGGTATGGGTGACCTAGGATGATATTCCTATTTATGGGAATTTTGGTAAATATTTATCTATTACATGGTGAATAGTTGAAATTGGTGCAAGCCATCTGAACAGATGTTATTATTGATAGAAGTGGTGATAATTGTAAAAATTGTGATAGTATTAGACTTGGTGAAAGTCGAACAAGTTGCGAGGCACGGTGCGTAGATCAGAGAATGATCTACTACAGCTAGAGATACTGGCTTATTTTCATTATGTTGTGTGGAGGTAGTGGTGATATCGATGATGTCGGAAAATGTGAAGGGAGTGGGGAACCACCCGTAGAATATATGATAGATTTCATGGTTGTAAAATTTTCGGAGCCTATTGATCTGGAGTAATATGGTGACAGTAGTGGGTGCTAACTTACTCCGAAAGGATTTTTGGAATTAGTAATTGTGTTTAGGTGAATCGATTAGAGGTTGCCATTAATCTACTCAGGAGACAAATTCGAGCTGGTGAAAGTTGATGAGTTGTGCTTTTGAGATGTGGTGACCAATACGACTAGGTGGGTGAAAATTTTGCAGAAGTATAGCAGGAAGTGGTGTATTGGAGTTGCTTCATGATGGTTGAACTATAAGTTGTTTTTTGTAAGAATGGTGGAAAAGTAATATGGTGTATACGACGAAATTCGTGTTGGAAGTCCGGTTGTTGAAGCCTCAAAGGACATACATGAATGAATGGATGATTAAAAAAATTGAGGTTTGAAAACCTCAATTGGGGATATGGTGCAGACCTCAGAGTTCACTACTTTTGACAAGTAGGAAGTTGGCTGAAGAATGAGAAAATTGTTGAATTATCAACTACAAGATGAACGTTTTATGTAGGTGAAACCTCAGTCGAATAGCAAGAATGTTGTAAATGTTGAAAAGTTGACAAGCGAAAAGGATGGGAGTTGTGGCGTTAACTCTGGTTGTTTGGTGTTGTCAGCATGGTGAGCTGGTTGTAAGACAAGAAATTGTCTTAAGAACGGTTTGAAGTGTTTTTAACAGTGGAGTTGTGATCATCTCTTCCATGGTTGTTTAAGGAGATGGAAAAAAACTAGATGTGAATTACAGGTGTTTGTTGAAGATATTAGCTGTTGTATTCAGCTAATTTTGGATAGTATGTTGAATAGTCATGACTTCTCTTAATATGAGGATGATGTATGTAGGAAGTTGTTATGCTAAGTAATTGGTGTACTTAAGCATAAGATGGTGTGTTAAGTGATTGTGGTTGTGATTGATAGGAGTATATCCTTAGCAATCGAACCATCACTGCCATAGGTGTAAAAGATGAGAGAAGATAGGTGAAGTTGAATTGTGGTGTAGTAGCAAAGTGAACTAAGTTGTAAATTCCTGGTGTAAGATTTGAACTTTAAGCACGAAAGGAAAATTCGGTGTGTAATAGTTAGTCGTGGTGAGGTGTTCCTGAGAGATTCCGAGGACGGAATCTTCTTAAGGGGAGGAGAGTTGTAACACCCGATACCGATTTATAAATATTTATATATTAATTTGGGGGCTTAAGTGCGAAAAACGAGACTTATATGTATTTATTTGTGTGTTGGATGTAAAGTTTGCAACTTGGAGGGCTAAAGTTGCCATTATGTCAAAAGTATTAATCTTGGGCATGTATATATTCACGATTCTAGATGGGGAAGAAAGTGGAGATAAAGAAATTCCCCTTTTTTTTCATACCATGTTACAGTGTTCGAACGATCCCTGGCGATTGAACCGTTGGATCGTTGTGAAATTTGGACAGCCGATTCAGGAGATAAATACGCAGGGTTTGACCGGAGGATTTGTAATTCTGATGGCAGGAAGTCGAGTTATAGTTGCTCGATCCGAACTGCAGAATTGAGGTAAATATCACTGTTTTTGCACCATATTGGAAAAATCGTGATAAATTCTAGGAATATCCTTTTTTGGTGAAATCAGTGCCATATTTTCAGAAATGAAGCCTAGTATATTTTGTCTATAGAGGTGAAAGAGTTATTCAGCCTCTAACATAACACAAATATGAAGTTTCTACAGCCTAGTACGTTTTTGGCGGATTTGATATGTATTTGATATGTAATCTTGCAAAAATCATAGTAAATTGTAGAAAAATCATTTGGAGTTGATATTGGTGTCCCTAGAAAGCTAAGAAGGAGTTGTTTTCTGTACAATTGAAACCTGTACAAATAAATGTTACCAAGTAGACTAAAACAGATCGTGAACAGGGGACAAATTTTAAGGAAAAAGGTGGATAATTGCTAATAAATTTGATATTGAAGTTATGCCTTTCAAGTGCATGAATTAGGTTTTCAAGAGGGTGTATACATATGATTTATAAATGTGGTTGAAAACCTAATGTAGGTTTATGGAAGCCAAGAAGTTGAGACGACACCGAGATATACGAGCAGTGGAGCTAACCAACCCGGAATACCGAGGTGAGTAACTCCACTCAACTTGATCGGTGTTATGTTGTGTGTTGTATTTGTGTGATTATATATTTGTATATATATCATATGGTGGTGCTAGTATGTATTTACCTTGGTGATTAACAATATAATGACCCTATGTGTTAACATAGGTAAAACTCTATTAGTAGTTGTTCCTAAATATCAATGGTGTAATTATAGGTGGTTATATTCGTTGGTGTTTTATATGGTGTTTAATGGTTGTATAACCATTGTCTACAGTCATATGATGTAATTCAAGATAGGTGATAACTCGGTGCAACCGAGTGATGGTGGATCTTCGGGTTGGTGAAAATCCCAAGATTCTTCGGTGAACGTTTTCAATATCGGTGCTAATTATAAATATGGTGTCTTACACGTATGGTGATTTACATATTATGATATATCTGATTGGTGTTGGATTTTTAGGTGACAATCCATTGGTGAAACCTCTAAGTATGGTTTGGCTTTTAAAACATGCTTTTATCGCAAATTTTAAAAGATTTCTACTATTTAATTTCAATTCTCAGAATTATTGAAACTCAAAATTAAAATAAAAATAAAAATTACTTAAAACTTTTAAACACTTGACTAGGTTGCAAACTTATAGTATGTCGCTTGTAAAAACTGACACCGTCGTAAACATTTTTCGAATCACCAATATGGTAGAAATTTTCAATTGTGAATGTTTTAACTATCTCTTATAATGGAGGTCACATTCTAGGTTCAACATTATATTTTTATTTTTACCATATTATTTTGATATTTTTCATTGTCTCACATTGTTTCACACATCTAACTAACATTTCAATTTTCAATTATATAATACCACTCATTTGATTACATTATCCTTCAAATTAGATCATAATATATCTTTCAAAGTGTATTATTAATTAACTATCATTTTATCGTCGGAACATGTTTCCTCAAAGTGTTAAAAGATTTTACTATTATGTTTTAGTTTCCAAAAGTATTAAAACTAAAAAATGAAGATGAATATTACTAAAAGAAACTTTTGAAAACTAATTAGATTGCAAGTTTAAAATATGTCGTAGTAAAAATGTGACAACGACGTTGACATTTTTTTGATTCATCACGATACATGTGCATAAAAATTTTCAATAGAGAGTGTATGAGACCTTGAGAATTACTAAAACAAATTAAATTGAATCATTATCTATATATCAAAATATATCTATATATGTATCTATATATTCGTATTTCTTATAAAAATGTCATTATGTTGATTGGAAGTTTTTTTATTTTATTTTAATTACATTGCGTTGCACATATATAACCTTTAACATTTCCCTTATATAATATCACTACTTAGGTTCTCTTATTAATCTTGATCATGTCGTGGTTTTCAAAGTCTATTGTTGATTAGTGGTCAAGTTATCATAAAAACACATTTTTTATTTCAAAGTTTCAACAATTCTCTTATTTTGTTTTAGCTTCCAAAAGTATTAAAACTAAAAAGATGAATCTTTAAATGAGTTAAAAATTATTATAAAACCAATTGAGTTGCAAGTTCATTGTACGTCGTGTATCATAGTTCAATGTGTGATGACAAAATATTGTAAACATTCTATTCGCTTTAATAAGATCTATGCACATAAATTTCTCAAACAATAATCCTTCGAAGTTCAAACAAATTTGTTTATATGTAAATATTATAATAGAGGTTATTTAATCAATGTCATTCAAGATAAATTTTCATCACGTACTACATTAATTTGAATTTATTTAGAAAATAAATTAAAATGGATATCAGATACTCGTCCAAACTTTACGAAATCGATCCTAAAAATGAAATTAATGGTTCATGGAATGTTGCAACTAATTACTGATCTGATTACAATCAATATCAAGAATACAAAATAGCATACAATGGAAATGATTTTAGGCTCTCTACTTATAGATGATTGGTTTCCTTTGAAATTTGTTTCTTAGGCTATGTATGATGAGAAATATATTAGTCTCTTTATTTATATATGTTTGATTTTTCTTCAGTTGTGTTTTTAAGCGATGTGTGATAAGAAAATGACACAAAATAGCACAATATGAAGGATATTTTGATCCCACATCGTCGTAATAAACCAACTCAAGAAGTTTTTTTATGCTATAAGTAAAGGTCTCCCTTAAAGTTAAAGTATTTATATAAATCATTAGATATTTTTTATTGTTGGAAACATTTCCAAATATTAAAATTCAAGGAAATATATAGTTAAGAGTTTACTTATTTTTATTTTAATATGTTGAGCTTTAAAAATTTTGCGAGTCGATCTCGAGATGAAAATAACATACAAGGGAAATGGTTTTAGGCACTCTACTTATAGATGTTTGGTTTCCTTTGAAATTTGTTTCTTAGGCTATGTGGGATGAAAAATATATTAGCTTCTTTATTTATAAATGTTTGATTTCTTTTCAGTTGTGTTTCTTAAGCGATGTGGGATAAGAAAATGAAACAAAATAGCACAATATGAAAGAAATTTTGATCCGACATCGTCATGATAAACCAACTCAAAAAAAATTATGTTGTAAATAAAGGTCTCCCTCGAAGTTAAAACATTTATATAAATCATTATATATTTTTTATTGTTGGAACCTTTCCAAATATTAAAGTTCAAGAAAATATATAGTTAAAAGTTTGCTTATTTCTATTTTAATAGGTTGAGCTTTAAAAATTTTGCGAGTCGATCTCGAGATGAGTTATAGATTCGTTCATCAAGTAGCACAAAATCGCATGCATTATGCTGTATAATCCAATTTTAAACTTTTATAATATAATTTGTGCTTTTTAAAATCTCAAAATCACATATGTGGTGCCATGTGTGGGTTTGACTATATATCACACATAAACACCATTAAAATATGCATCTATTATTATCATTAAAAGTTTTTTTTTTTTAATATATTTGAGTGATAATGAAATCCTTTGATAAACTATAGCGAAATACTTACCCTATCCCTCAATTATTATACACCTTTGTAGATATCATCAAATTATTTCTTATGCAATAGTGATTCAGAAACGACGATTTCTAGTCTTATCATAGATGTCATTCAATTAATGTACATTATGATAAATATATACCATTTATCATATTTATTTGTATTTAAAAAAATACAAGTTAGCACCGGTCGGTACCCGTCTAAATTTTACAAACCCCACAACCAGAACCATAATCACATTTTTTGAGTCAATAATTATAGATAGTCTAACATTAAAAATACATGGAATTATATTTACATAAGTTATCTTAAAAATTAGAATAAATATAAAATAAAACATACTAATAATAAAGTAAGATAATATTTCATAGTTGATGGCAATGACTCACATATTTGAAAGAAACATAATTGTTATTATTTTAACTACATAATTATGTTCTTGCACGACGCGTGGGGATTCGCCTAGTTTTCTATTAAAGTAACCCTCATCCCACCGCATGATCACTTCATCTTCAAATTTCAATCTATTGTTCCATCTCCTATCACACCATAATATCAAAAGTGTTGTCATATTATCATAACATTGTCATCATTTAAATAGGATACATCTCATCAACAAGGAAATATCATGCATGTATTGATTTTCATTCACTACAAATGGAAAGTTAAGTGATTTTCCTATTAGAATATCATTGAATATCAGTGACTCATTAAGCTCATTAAGAGCGTTTATGTCATTGTTTGATTGCGCAGCATCAAAGAATGAATGACAAAGCCATAGATCTTATGACTTCACTAATTTTAGTATTATCGTCGGAATTCCATGATCACCTTGCATGAACCGACTTTATCATGCTTTTGGACAATTTTCACACACTCAATACGTACAATCAATACTTCCAAGTATTCCTGGAAAACTGTGTGCTACATATGAAGATCAAGACAAAGAAGGTCATTTTTTTGTGCAAGAAATCGACCTTGCACAAGAAAGCGACCTTGTATGAACCGACTTTATCATGCTTTTGGACAATTTTCACACACTCAATACGTACAATCAATACTTCCAAGTATTCCTGGAAAACTGTGTGCTACATATGAAGATCAAGACAAAGAAGGTCGCTTTCTTGTTTTCCACACACTCACACATCTTATGATCTGATGAAGATGAAAATCAAGACAAAGAAGGTCGCTTTCTTGTGCAAGGTCGATTTCTTGTACAAGGTGATTGTAAATCCAAAACCTACATAAATAAACAATATAAAAGGAAATTTTTATCATAGATTATGGATCTAGGCACTAAAGTTAAGTTTTTAAGATTATTTATCGCAAGAAATGATTACAAAGCTCCATCTATTCAGATACAAAGATCTACTCATAGGTGATCGATGATTCGTCTTGAGACAGAGGGTTATAGGGCCAGTAGGGGCGTGAGATATGGATGTCGACTTTAAAAAGAGAAGAAATGGATAGGGATGGGTTCTCTGCCGAGACCTCTATCGATTACTATCTCCACCCTCGTTCTTTGCCGCTGCCCTCATTTTAAATGTAAAAAACAAATAGGCTGCCCTGTTTTAGAGATCCTTATTCTCTGTACCCTAGTACGCCAATCGTTTTCTCCGGTGACCCTCTAGGAGCGACAACAGTTTTCAGAAAGAGAGGAAGAGAGGTCTGAACTACCATTTTTAACTAATTTTTGGCATCATCAATAATAGAAAGAGATCGAGATGTTAGGGAGTATGAATTTTAGACAGAGTTTGGTTTTATGAGCAGATTCTGCTGGTACATGTTCACGAGTTCATTTTAGGAGTGAAATTGAAGGGAAGCTAAGGAAATCACAAAGGAAATGTGTTCTTGAGTTTCTTTTTTTTTTTTTTTTTTTTGGAGAGGGGGGGGTGGAAGACGATGGAATGAACAAGGAAGGGAAGTAAAACTGGGCACGTTTCCATTCACCTAATTTTGGGCGAGTTAGGAAGGGAAGGGGCTTAAATGACCGATTGTCGTGGACTATCTTCGCATTCATGACTTTGAACAACTTCTCTATAATTCTCTTTCCTTTCCCTCCAACTCAAGAATATAAATTCTTACATTCCATTTCATTCCCCTCCAACTCAAGAATACAAGTAACTACATGTATATTTCTCTTCCATTACCTTCCCTTCTTCCTTTTAATTCCCTTTTCTTCATTTAAAATCTTGAGAATAGGGCGTAAATGTGTGTGTGTGTATGGGTGAGTGAGAGTGAGAGATCACGTTTGAAACGTGGTGGGTTGTGGAGTGGGCCCATTTATATTAATATTATTAAAAAGTTAAAATCAATAATAATACAAACTTAAAAATAGTAAGAATAAGTCTAGCGGTTATTTCAGGTCTTATAGGGACTAAATTTGAAATGAAAGCAAACCATTAGAATAGTCCAAGTTAGAAAAAGAAAATTAGGGATCAAACATACATGTTACCCCCATACTACATGGACAATATATGTAATTTACTCTTCTTTCTTGGACAAAGCAAGATGATAAATGAATAGAATGTGGTAGAATATGATTCGTAAAGAAAACTCACCCCCCTTAAAACCCACAAACCCTCCACCTCTCTCAAAAGCTTCTAGATATCTGCTGTAATTTAATCTATATAAGAATGATTAAAATAAGAGAATGGAAATTAGTGATACTATTTTATCATCGTCTTTATAAGTTTTATTATATTATACATATGTCTAGTTCCGTTTCTACCGTACACATCATATCCTAATAAATAAATAACTCAAAGCCACATGTCATCGCCACATTCATTTTGCCACATGTCATTTTCTCATAATTTTAAATTTCTTAAAAAAAAACTAATTGGTTTGAAACGTTTCTAACTCCTTAATGATCGGTTTAATTGTCATTCAATTTCAAAATTAATTGTTATCATTCAATTTCGAAATTAATTGTTTTTTTAATATCATATTATTTTTTTAATGTGTAGAATGATTTGGGAGAAAATAGAGAGACAATTGACGTCATAATATTTTGAAGAACGATTCAAATCATAATAGTGAATTTGATTTTAGTACCGGTGACATTCTCATAATCAATTATATTTATCAAAATATAAAGTCGTAATAGTAAAAATCAAAAGCAATATGTCAGGATACACAAACAAATTTTTTTTGTAAAATTATTAATGTTTAGATATTCTTAATTAATAATTTTTTTGTATCATTCCGTGTAATTCACGGATTTTACAACTAGTTATTTAATAAAAACTAATGACTTTTTATTTTTATTCTTTTGTTTATAAAACTAGAAAAATAGACATTGAAAACTCATTAGAACCGCAAATGAAATTATGTTAGAAATAGGTCTGGTTCGTGTATGCTAGATTGGTCCGTTTAACGTTTGCGTCTCCTATGTCGAACTTCCTTGTTTATTGACTTGAGCTCCTTGCTCAGGTATGATGTTTTTTTGTTCTAACATTATTGCTTGCTTGCTCTTAAAATAATAATAATAATAATGGTAGGGGAAAAAATCCCCAATAGAATGGATGATTTCATTTGTTTGTGCTTCCATCATATAGATCACTACACTTGAAAAGTCAATTTTTTAGAATTAATTATGAAGATCACAGAAAAAAGTATGCATGGTCACATTAATAAATTTCTTGTGGTTTAAATCAAATTTTATATCGGCTAGTGGTAATCCTTGTTCATCTTTCCGTGAATGGTAGGATACAGTGTATGTAATGTACATGGATAGTATAATAAATATAAAAAAGTTCATGTTCGCCGTCATGTAAACACAAACCGTTTTCACATTGAATTTTAACAGGTTTCGGTTATCTGATGTATGTTCTATGAATCAGAATCGACAAGAAAAAATTACTATTCTATGTATTTATACTAACCCAAAAAAATAGAAAACACAAACGATTTTCCTAAGATTGCTTGTTTGCACGTCGACCACAGACCAAATACTAACCCAATCACATCTCATAAACAAACAAATTTCTGATACAAACATAAACAATAATTACAACTATTTCCATTGCTCAATGCAGATTACGAACTTTTCAACTCCACATTTTATCTAAACAAATCATTTTACCCCAATTTCGGATATTTCTTAGAAATTCCTCGCTTGTTAAATGATTATTTTGAAGGCAAGTCATACAACATTATAAATTATATAACCAACTTACGCTGCCAAATTGGATCTTGCCGACTTCTTTAAAAAACTTTAATAATCACCATGTAATTATCCCTCACACTCGCTGTAATTAATGGTAAGGGAATAATTTACAAAAGAACAGTATCTTTTGTCAAAGATCTATAACCGCATCATTTGTTTTCTCCAAATATTGTTCATACAAAGAATGGTACTTTGCAGGAATATAATCCTTAAATCTGTCAATACCAAAAAAAAAAGATTAAATAATGAATATAATATCAAAAGAAACAATTAAAATACCTTTGAAGAAGAGGAAGTCTATCAGGGGCAGAAAATAATCCCATGATACATTGAAGAACATGGCCTATCTTCATTGCCTTAGATTTAAGTGCCTTCATAAATCCCACAAATTCTTTATATTCTCCATCACTAAGCTTCTCTCGAACCTATAAAATTTATAACTTTACATAAAATTAAATACATAATAAAAAAACTCACAGTAAATAAAATCCCTCTCTTTTTACCTGAATAAGAAAATTCGATCCTTTTTTCTCGTCATTCTCACAAGGCAAAGAACTCGAACTGCCCCTCGGGGTTTCTGAATTGGCGAATTCGGTCCTCCTTTCTACAGTTATCTCCTTTTTAATGTTTAAACTCTCGCACGGTTGTAATAAGTTGTCATTTTTAGGGTTTTCTAATTTACGTTTTTTTATAAAATAAGGCGCGGTTAATTGCGTGCTTGTTTCTTCATCTACAACTGAATCTTTAGTCAAATCAACCAATTCTTGTTTTGGGACTTCCAGCTGTCTTTTTCTGAAAAGTAGATTGCTATTATTATTGTTTAAAGTTGAAGTCTCTTTTTGGTTATTGAAAGAAAGGTTTGACCGGTTGGCGGGAAGTATTTGACTAAGGCGAGAAGAAATGGTGGCTCGTCTTATTTCACTGGAAGATGAAGATGATGATTCAATAGAGCAAGATTTATCTGATGTGGCAATCTGTAATAGTAATTAATAATTTAATACCTATCACATTATAATAAATATTTAATTAAAAGAAAAAAGCACGCGACTCGTAATAATAAAAATCCCTTACCAAAGATTTAATAAATTTGTCCGCGTCAAGTTTGTCCAAAGATACAATTTTCTCCTGGCTACTTTTTTCTCCTGAAAAATGAGAACAAGTGTATATAGATAATCAGATACTAATTAGATTAAAACTGAATTTAGCAATTTTTTGCAATTTTGGTCCCAAAAATGTAATCATTTTGCTTAGAACAAGAACCAAAAATGTTACGAGAGCCTCAAATAAGAACCAAAATTAGAAGAGTAAACTTTTTGGGACCAAACCGTACTCAGGGACCAAAAACGTAACTTGAAAAATCTAAGGAATTGTGAATGAGTTATAACCTGGTTTTTGAATCTGAGTTAATTTTTGCTTTGTTGGAAAGCTAACTGAAGCATCACGAAAGAATCGAGTCAAAGTAAAAACGACATCCCCAAATTTGGAGTAACACTGCATAAGAAAAAGAACAATTCAGAAGGGCAAATTAGTAATTAACATCAATTGGTGGATGGTGTCTGTTTACCTTGAGGTGAGGCCGTATCCATAGTGATATCTGTGACTGATGGTTTGACTTTGAAAACCTATTTATATAACAAACACATTAATAAAGTCAAACCTAATATACATTTGATTTTTTTAATTTTGTGGATTTAAAAAAAAAAAAACCTTTCATCACAAAAAATAATTGCCCCGTGATCATGGCGATGACGAATGACACGTCCAACAGCTTGGTTGACCGCCCGTGAAGCTTGTTGACTATACCACTCTTCTCCAGTCAAAACCTAAAATAGCATTCTACTTTCAACATAAAATAAAATAATTGAGTTTGACCGTGTTGACCAAAATTACCTTGGATCCTGTTTTTTGTGAGAGTGCCTGTTGATCTAAAAACTCACGTTTTAAACGGATTTTTGGATCATTTCTCATGGCAAATGGAATACCAGTCACAATCACAGCTCTACCAGCTTGGTCAGCAAAATCTAGTCCTTCACTTACCTGATTATATAAATTTTATTTTTTATTAAACAAATTAGCCTAAATTAATATCACAAAATTAAAAGCATTTTTAAATTTACCTTTCCACGACATACAGCAAAAAACACTGCGCCAGTAGTTGAGGTGTCTCTTAACTTAGCCATATAATCCTGTTCAAAAAATTAAAAACATTTTAAACTATATGAAAATTAATAAAAAAATGAATAATTTACTCACCTCAATTGCTTGTGGAAAAAGCGAAGATTGTCTAGGTTCCACAACGGGTAGCTTATGTTTACAGATTCTTTCCCATATTGTACTCGAATTTGTTGAAGTTACACCCTGAAAACATTTATTATTTTATTTTTTTAAAAGTATCAAGAAACCATATACAACATTTTAAAGATATAATTACCGTGCTTTTCCAGTAATCAATGCATAGATTCAAAAGGTAGTAAGATGGGAAAAATACAAGCAGCCCATCCGGTACAATTCGAGCAAAATTCACTGTAAAACAATGATAAAATTACTAACAAGTTATTTGACATAACATTTTATTAATATTCTGATACTTACCAATGGAATTTCCCAAATTTAATTTATATTCAGCAGAATCGCGTGTCCTATAAGATGAATTAAACGGATGACCAGATGGACCAACTGGTACAACTCCAGCCCATAATTGATTATCTGATATAACATGAGGGTTCTCCAAACGTATTGGAAAATTACTATATTTGAAAAAAAAAATACTTTTCAGGAAATATAATTTAAAAAAAAAACATCTGGATTATAAATTATAATAACTTACAGCTTAAGTTCCTCAGCAAATGAATCCATAGGAGACAAAGTGCCAGATGTCAAAATAATAGATCCAACATCTCTTTTTGCAAATTCTTCCATAGCAACTCCAGGATTAAAACACCACCAACTGAAGATTCTAGATGTCTTTCCTACATTTTATGTATGATATAAAAGAATTGAAATATAATAAAACTAAAACCAAATGCATGCATTTTTACCTTTAAATGTATCAGTTGACTTTACTTCAACTTCTTGGACATGAACCTGAAAGTCAGTAGTAAGAGCAAAAGATTGTAAACTGTAAGAGTTTACTACCAAACATAAGGGTAGAAAAGTAAAAGTTCAAAACTTACACGATAATATTTGGCATGGGCGTTTCCGTCATTCTTGAAGATTATTTTAAGGATGTCTGCTATACTCTCTAACCTATTCACAGTTCCCTTTGTCTTTTGAGCATCAGATGTCTTTGCATCTGTAAAATTGGATATAGATTATAGCTTCAAATACTAATATAATTTAAAATAATTAATAAAGAAACATTATCTACCTTCTTCAAGTAACACAGTTGCATCCTCAATTGTATCAATAAGCATGGTGGCAGTTTTGTGTGTGATATTTAATTCACCAAGTAACTCATAAATGTAAGGACCAGGTTTGGTAAATCCCAATTCTTTGGAGTCAATAGTAACTTCATTAATCCGTTTTTCAAGCTTTAATAATAGTGCTGAAAAGAAAGTAAAGTTTTTTAATATAAAATATACAAGAATCATAGGTAAGTTAAAAAGAGTATACCTTTAAGAATAGCAAAGTTATCTGGATTATATGATTTGTCATTTGACTGATCTCTCCTTGTAACAGCAAGGTCAACACAGTTTTGTGCTTCAGAAATACATGATGTTAAAAGGGAAGAAGGTAGATCAAAAGAGGCAGCATCTGCACATATTCCCTCCTGTATATATATATTTCATAAAACATGAAAAAAATAGTTCATTTATCATGTCATGATGTGTATTATATGACCATGTATACATATATATCTAACACTTACCAGATTGTGAGCTTCATCAAATATAAGAATACTGTTTGCCCATTCAATGCTCAAAGATTTTCGGTTGCCAGGATCGATTAGATAGTTGTAAGGTGCAAATAAGATATCAACAACTTTATGAAGCTCTCTTGACATATAATAAGGGCATCTGTATGTATAGTTAAATGTTAGTATCTTTAAAATAGTTAGCATTTGTTATAAGTTACAAAAGGATGAAAAAACTAACGGTCCACTGGTTTTCCCAATGTTGACCAAGTCCTCTATGTCAATAGGTTCATCACCAAGACCAGGATTATTTTTTACAAATTCTGTGAAAGAAAAAGAAAAGATGTAGATCAGTGTTTCAACATGTGAATGGGTGAAAGTGAAAGACTAGTTTCTAATCAACAATTACCTGATACACGAGGGAAATGGGAACAATAACGTTTTGTGCGTTTTTGACATAAGAAGTGACAGGCGTTTGTCTGTGTTTTTCCGTGAAGTAAACTTACATCTGGGTGAATGCATAGTTGCTCTCGAGATCCTAATACAACCATTTTCGGTCTGCATGAGTAATTGATGTGTTTAACTAGTCGAATCAGTGTAATGAACTATGAATGATGATTATTATCAACCCTGACCTGTAGATGGTTCTTTTGAGCTCTTGAACAACTTGACGAATCTGGCTGTGAGTTCGTGAAGTGTATATTATTGTGGGAAGCCTTGATGATTCTGATTGTGACGATGGTCCTTCTGTGTGTTTGCCTCCTGTGTCCTGACTTCTTATTCCATTCCTACCGGTTGAGAAACTACCCAAACTCTTTCTCCAAGCTAAAGTCGCACACAGAAGACACAATGTTTTGCCGGTTCCGGTAGGACTCTCCAGTAGGGCGTTTGACCTCTGTCACATGACAAAAAAATATGTAACTGAGCAGATTAGCACAAAGACGAACATCATATTGACGTAGGTTGGTTTGAACTTCGTAATTTGGTCAACAAGAGTGGTGTTCCTAATCGATACCAAATATGGTTTTGTAATATAAGAGAGCTAGAACTCCAATAAATTTCGAGTAAAATGAAGTCTGTGAATGGCTATGTAAAACCTAGTCGACTTAGTATATCATCCAAATAATGGGATGACTGAAATCCGTGACAATAGAGATATTTATCGATTGGAGAAGTGATGGAGAAGAATTAGGACAGGAATCATACGTCTTGAAGAGATTGGATGACTTTTTCCATGTAAACAAGCTGGCAATCGTACGCCTCAAAGGGGAATTCCACATTGATTCCCCTGATCTTGTATGTTGGCATCTCTACCTGCTTCTATGTGCGAAGAAGAGAACAGATGATGAAATGGCCCTTGACTGGGTGGCCTTTCGCAAACCCTAGATAAATGTTCCTCCAATCTCTGTATCTATGTTCCCGCCATTTTTGTGCTCAGTACGCTATTGAACCTAATACGGTAGCCAATGCCCAATGGAATAATGGTTAGTACCTAAAAAGAATTTAAAAGGGTAATTTGAAAATTTATGCTTAAAAATATGTTCTTTGCAGAAATAAGGTTAATGTCATTGCATAATATTAACGCTTTGATTTATAATAACCAACTTTTGTTTCAGTCCCCATTTTGTCATTAATTATGAGGACATATTTTATTATTTAAGGTTATGTTGGTTACTAATAGGTTGTTGTCTTGTTACCGATACCATTTCACTTGAGTATTTCTGTCTTGGAAACTATGAAATACCTATTATGGATGTCCCTTGATATCTGCTCCCAACCACCTCCCTTGTATATTGGAGTCAATGATTTACCCATTCAATAGTTTCCATGTATAGTTCCTAGATTAGTGCACTAATTGTTGTATATCTCTCGTATAAATGTAGTCATGTAATTCAAGTTTATGCAATACAATCAGTACATTCACATGGTATCAGAGCTTCTTCTCTAGCGAGCACCTCTAAATCCGATCCTACTCTCATCAACCCTAATCAGCCGCCAATGGCCCCCTCAAACACCATTGTTCAAATCACAGTCGCTAGTCACTTTCCGATCAAACTCACTACAACCAATTACCCAGTTTGGCGCAAACAAGTTCAATCATCACTGATTGGCCTCGATCTTGAAAACTTCATTACCGGTACTGACACACCCACCAAAACAGTCACCGACAAAGACACTGCCACACCCAATCCAGCCTACATAGCCTGGTACCGCCAAGATCAAATCATCTTTAGTGCAATTCTCGGTAGTTGCTCTGACCCCATTCAACCAATCATCACTTCCGCCACCACTGCCAAGGAAGCCTGGGATCGATTAAGCTCAAGTTATGCCAGTCAATCTCGATCCCGAATCATCTCACTCAAGTCCAAACTAGCCAAAAGGAAGTCGCTCTGTTACAGAGTTTCTTAATGATATGACGCTTATCTCCGATGAACTTGCGCTTGTACAAAGTCCTGTGCACAAAGAAGACCTTCAGGTTCATATTCTTAGACAACTCGACTGCCTTGAAGGTTTGTGAAACCTTTATTTCCTTTGCAGAGCTATTCAACAAATTGGTCGATTTTGAACGGTCTCTCAAATAAATAGAAGTTCATGCTGCTCCCATCATTACCACGGCTAACTACTCTCAACGTCAACTGACATGATTCAACAATCGCTCATCAAATCGACCCTCTGCTCGGCCAAATCAGTACCGACCTCCTGCTGAAAACCAGTCGCAAAATAATCGGTCCAACAACAACAGGAACAATCGTTCCTCATTGTTCTGTCACTTTTGCTCCATACCGGGTCATGAAACTCGAGACTGTCGCAAGCTTACCCGATTCCTGAAAGACTACCACATTACCAATCACACATCTTTCCATAACCCAATATCCAACGCCACCTCTTCAAACCAACACTCTACCTCTACTCCTGCCCCATGGATGTTCGATTCTGGAGCCTCTCATCATCTCACCTCTGAACGATCGGGTATTCATACCGTTTCTGAATACGGTGGACCATATGAAATCCTCCTAGGCGATGGTACATCTCTCTCTATTTCCCATACTGGTCATACTAGTCTCTCCACTCCCTCGCTCTCTCTCTCTCTCTCTCTTTATCTAATGTTCTTTGCGTTCCCCGTCTTCGCAAAAATCTTATATCTGTTACTAAGTTATGTCGCACTAACCAAGTTTTTGTTGAATTCTTTCATTTACATTTTCTCGTGAAGGATCTGTGCATGGGGGCGCCTTTAATGCGGGGGGAGAACATAAATGACGTCTACTACACCAACCCGTCATTGAAGCCACAACTAAACACCACCATTAAATCATCGCTTCTTGATTACCATCACACTCTTGGCCATCCATATACTCGAATTTTGAAGCAACTTGTTAAAGATTTAGATCTTACTTTCAAACCCTCATCACATTTTGATTTTCACTGAACTTCATGCTCAATTAATAAAAGTCATAAAGTTTCGTTTGGTGAAAACTCTTTTGTTGCTACTAAACCTTTACAACTCATATACTCGGACGTTTGGGTCCTGTACAACAATCTATTGATGGTTTTGTTTACTATGTAGTGTTTGTTGACTACTATTCTAGATACATATGGCTCTATCCAATCAAACATAAATATGACGTTGCCAAACTTTTTCCTCAATTCAAATCTTTGGTTGAAAAATATTTTAATACACCAATCATCTTTATGTTTACTGATAACGGTGGCGAATATCAAGCCCTCATCCCTGTTATTCAATCAATGGGCATCTCCCATTACACCACCCCTCCACACACACCCGAACAAAATGGCATCGACGAACGTCGCCACCGCCACATTGTTGAAACCGGCCTCGCTTTACTTCACTTGGCGAGCCTTCCCTTGCGGTTTTGGTCTCATGTGTTTCAAACAACGGTGCATCTCATTAACCGCTTACCTACCCCGACTCTCAACTCTCAAAACCCATTTGATATCATGTATAGTCGTCACCCGAACTACAAGAAATTAAAACCATTCGAGTGCCTTTGTTACTCATGGCACCGTCCCTACTCCACCTGCTAAGTCGGCTTACAAATATTTCCATCCCGAAACCGGTCGGCTTAATCATTGCTACCATGTTGAGTTCATTCCCCATATCTTTCCCCACAAACACTCATCCTCGCTCACTCCCTCTATTGTGACAACTGTCAAATTAGTCAACTTAAGTCAACCAAAGCGTACGTTAAAGTCAATATGTGAAATGTAAATTTCATAATCTCTACGTTGTATTATTTGATATTATAATATTACGTATGCTAATTTAAGTCAGTTATACGAACACACCATGCTGAACTACATGTTTTAAAAAAAAGAAAAAAAATTACGGCATGAATAGTAACCGGCGTGAATAGTGAACGGTAAAAGTTTAAAACTCTTCAGAATATTACAAATTTTATATCAAAACGTAGATAAAATTACGACGATTCCAAATATATATTTATATTTTTACCAAACGTTACATATAAAAAGTTATGATAAAAAACGTATAATTTAACCTGAAAGCGACGTTTAATTATTATAATATATTTATAAAATATATAATAAATAAATATTTTGACAATCTCTCCACCGATTCGGTGGAGATTGAAAATTGATGATTTTAATTATTATTATAATATAAAGCGGGTCCCACTTCATTATTTATTTAATTTTATATATTTTACCCCTAAGAATTCGTATATTCATTTTGAACTCTATAATACGTATTGTTAAGTTTATAAAAATATTATGCCGTTTTATAAAACGAAAAATTTACCGTCAAAACCGTATCGCCAATACGAACAACCTGGCGTCAAAATTTAATATTATTGATATTAGTTTTATATTTAATGTTGAAAATACGATAATCGATCTCCACGAATAAGGGTTTTTAAGCCGGTTACTGTGTGACAGATATGTATTTTATCTATAATATGCGGAATAAATAAGAGTTGCGGAATAAATATAAACTAAAATTAAATAACTGAAAGCTGTAAATAAATAAAATAAAGCGGTAAATTTAATCTAGACAGTATTTAAATGGACAGAAAGCGGTAAATAAAGTAAATGTTAGAAGTTAGAGGTTAGATGTAATAAACGTCATTATCAACGATAAAGTGTTTTTACAATAAATAAAAAGGTTAGAAGTTAGAAGTTAGAAGTTAGATGTCTCGGTTAAATACAGTCCACATATGTTGTTGTTGTCACGGTTCAATTTGTATGTCTTGGAATTTAGTACAATTGATTTATAAAAGTTTAAATAAATCAATAATGGCACAAGTAAATTATTGGAATTATAATTTCAAAAGAACTTATCGATAGCAGATGAATATGGTGATTTTCTTTGAAGCTTCGATTCTTGTTCTTTGCTCGGGTTTTCTTGCTGAAATGGTATTTCTTCGGTTTTGTGTTGGTTTGGACGTGGGTTTGCTTGTGTGTGTGTATTGTAGTTGTATTGGTGCTGTATGGGTTTGGTGTCGGGTGGAGGTTTTGTTTGGTGTCGGGTAGAGGTTGTTTAGAGGTTTGAAGTTTGGTGTCGGGTGGAGGTTTTGTTTCTTGCGGTTATATGGTTTGGTTCTTGTAGAAAGATTCAGAAATTTGAGTGTCTTGAGATGTTTGGTCGTGGGTTTCTTTGAGTGTATGTGAGTATATGTGTAAGGTCTTTTGGTTTGTTGTTTTTAAATGGCAAGAGGTGAGCTTCTTATTTATAGTTGCTGATAAACAGTGTTCGCGTCGCGACCAGGGCTTCCGTCGTGTCGCGAGGGTGCGTTTGTCGTGTTGCTTTTGGTCGGCCACTGGTTAGTGCGTTGTGTTGGTAGTCTCGCGATTGAAAAGTTGGTGGTGTCGCGTTCACTGGGCTTCGCTTCGCGACCAGTAACCCCGTCGCGTCGCGATTGCTGTAGCAATCTGGACTCTTATGTTTAGCTCTTCTTCACGTCGCGACACCTGTGCCTGTCGCGTCGTGATTGCTGTAGCAGGGTGACATTTTTGTATTTTGCTCTTTGGTTCGTAGCATCACTTCCTTAGGTTTGGTTGTTTTCTCAAGGTTTCTTGGGTCTTGATTCATTCTTGTTTTTGATCTTGAATTCACGCAACCTGAAATAAACTGATAATATTTTTTAGATAAAAACAGTTCATCTTATTTCAGTGATGGTCACATACAAAAATATATTTTTCAACAATTTCCCCCTATGTGATCATTACTGAAATAAGAACAGATTAAAAGGTAAGGTAGCAAATTCTTGAAATTTGGATAAAACATTTATAAAACCATATCACTTGTTTTGAAAAAGTGTGACTAGATTTTACTTATGTTTTGAAATATGTTTGTCAAGAATATATGTTTCTGAATCAAGGTTTTAGGTTCAATTATCAAAAGGTTTTTGTATATGTACTTTCATAATATTCCTTAAGATTTTATAACATTTATAAAGACGACAAGTGATCTTAATAGGTCGATTCAGATGAACTCTCATAGGTATAGCTCACACTTGACTGAGGTGTTTTGGTTGTTCTGGGTGCAGAACTGGTGTATAATCACTAAAGATGAGTGATATCTCTCAGTTTGAAGGTGTTGACTTATGCTTATGTGGATTTATACCTATATACTTTAGTCACTTGGTCTTCATATTAGATAATCAATCACATAAGACTGGTTTCGGCATTACTTAGAGGGTTTCTTCATTCATGTCATTGATGTTCACTCTCTCTCCGTCGGGAAATATATGTAGAGGGGTTTAGAAATATTCATAGTGCAGTTTGCAACTAAGAATATTCAATTATGAAGGCTACAGTATCCCGGTAAATCTTCGTTTTTAACAGTTATATTTGATAAAGCATTTGAGTAATCTGTTTGTTTGGAAAATTTTGAGAGATGTCTGTCTTGATGGATTGTTGTTGTAAATCTTCCTTTTCTTTGGTGAAGTGTTCACCTTTGTCTTTATCTTTTCTTGATTTGTGTGAATACACATTGTATGAAAGATATCTGATGTGGTTGCCAATTGTGATATGTTGACAGCATTTGTTGGAGATGACTTTGCACCTTTTTGATTTTCATGTTTTCTTCTGATTTTCTTGGATATGACTTGTCGTTTCTTCAATTGTCAGACTTGCTATGCAAGATGATAAATATTTTCTTGATGTGGGTTGATTGAGGATAGGGATTAGGTGATATAAAAGACAGTTTGTTTAATATATAAGAAAATGATTGTATCGTCCCTGGTCATTTTGATATCTAAGCAAAAATGAGACTAGCATCACGGTATAAGAGTATAAATCCTATAAGTCATAATGAAAACACCTTTGCTCACAGAAATGAATTTCACTTAGCAGTTGAAGACGAGGCACAAATTCTCACATGGGTTTGGTTTTCATCTGAATCTCCTGATCTTATGTCCCTTAATAGATAAAATCGTTATAATTGAAATAAATTCAAAGGGAATAGGAGAATGTTCATACCGAAAATTTTGAGATTTGAACCTTCACTTTAATTTAAGAATCAATATGACTGAGAACATTCATCGAGCATAAGTATCTGAAAATTTAGTCAAGAAGATGTTAATCACATGGTTTTATAAGGACTTTAAAAGATAAAACTTTATCCTAATTTTTTTGTGATTTTTGATTATGTGGATGTTTTTGGAAAATTTTGGTTATTTGAATGTTTTTGGAAAATTTTGGTTATTTGAATGTTTTTGGAAAATTTTGGATTTTCTATTTGAATGAAAGTAAACACTCTTTTGTACAAACAAAAAGTAAGAGATTAGGGATGAATGTTATCTGGATTTAACATTCCTAGACGGCCTAGGAAGTATTGAAACTTGGTTTCGTCTAGAGCCTTAGTAAAGACATCGGCAATTTGATCTTCAGTGTTGATGAAGTGCAATTCGATATGACCCTTTTGAATGTTGTCTTTGAGGAAATGATATCGAATGTCGATGTGCTTTGTCATGGAATGGTGCACGGGATTGTGAGAAATGGCAATAGCGCTGGTTGAGTCACAAAATATGGGAATTTGTGAGACTTTGTAGCCATAGTCACGTAATTGAGTTTGCATCCACATGACTTGTGAACAGCAGCTTGCGGCAGCTACATATTCAGCTTCTGCGGTTGAAGTGGACACGCATGATTGTTTCTTTGAAGTCCAACTTACCAGTCTGCCTCCTAGAAATTGGCAAGAACCAGATGTGCTTTTCCTGTCTAGTCTGCATCCTCCATAGTCAGAGTCGGTGAAGGCGTTAAGCTGAAAATCAGAGTTAGCTGGATACCAAAGGCCAAGAGATGGTGTTCCTTTAAGATATTTGAAAATTCTTTTCACAGCTATAGCATGAGATTCCATAGGATTGGCTTGGTATCTGGCACAGACACATGTAGAAAACATGATGTCGGGTCTGCTGGCTGTGAGGTATAGGAGTGATCCTATCATTCCTCGATATTTCTTTTGATCAACAGGCTTGCCATTTAAGTCTGCATCTAATTTGTAACCAAGGGCCATTGGGGTTTTTGCTGTATTGGATTTGTCAAGAGAAAAACGAGTTAGAAGATTTTTGACATAATTTTCTTGATTGATGAAAATTCCATCTGATGATTGTTTGACTTGAAGTCCAAGAAAAGTAGTCATTTCTCCTATCATGCTCATCTCAAATTTGCTCTTCATTAAATCTGCAAACTTGATACTCAAGGATTCATCAGTAGAACCGAAAATAATATCATCGACATATATTTGAACGATTAACAGATGTTTATTAAAGATTTTACGAAAGAGAGTTTGATCAATTGAACCTCTTTTGAATCCTGATTCTTCTAGAAATGTTGACAATGTTGAATACCAGGCTCGAGGTGCTTGTTTTAAGCCATAAACTGCGTTTTGTAACTTAAAATTGTGATTTGGGAACTGTGGATCTTCAAAACCTGGAGGTTGTTGAATATACACATCGCGATCAATCTCTCCATGTATAAATGCACATTTTACATCCATTTGGAATACTTTGAAGTTCTTGTGTGCTGCATATGCTAGAAAGATACGAATGGCTTCGAGTCTTGCAACTGGAGCATAAGTTTCATCGTAGTCGATTCTTTCTTGTTGTGAATAGCCCTTGACGACAAGTCTTGCTTTGTTTCGACAAACTATGCCTTGATCATCAGTTTTGTTTCTGAAAACCCATCTTGAACCTACTACAGTAACATCGGGAGGAGTAGGAACAAGATCCCATACTTGGTTTCTTTCGAATTCAGCTAGTTCTTCTTGCATGGCTTTGACCCAGTCTGGATCTTTGAGAGCTGAATGGATGGTTTTGGGTTCAGTCATGGATAAGAATGCTCCGTATAAACATTCATTTGAGGTAGCGGCTATTGTTTGAATACCAGAATTGGGATCTCCTATAATTTGTTCTGCAGGATGATTTCTGGTCCATTTGTTTAGGCGAGTTTTTTTAGGTATTTCGATTGGTGTTTCTATGTCCCATTGTTCTTCTTGGTCAGGTGATTCTGTTGGGAATAGATTTTGGTTGTTGTCAGATATGTCTTTTTGGATTATAGGGTGAGAATGGGGTAATGAAGGTTCCCCCATAGATGATGCACTGGGATCATTTTGGACAGGTTGATTGGGAGTGTTCAAATAGGGATTTAGTGTTGGTAATTCCCCCTCAACTTGATCTGCATTTTCTTGGTTTGATTGTGAAGTTTCTGCATCGGAGTTTCCTGTAGGAATAGTAGAAGATGTTAGAAATTCAGAATTATAAGCGGTTTTGGGATGTTCAAAAAGTAAATCAAGATCAATTTCTATGTCCGTAGAAGGCATTTGTTGAATTGGATTTTGAAAAATATTATCAATCATTTTAGAACCAAAATGTTTACGATCCAATTTCCTGACATAAAATTCATCGAAATGAACATCAGTACTTTCTTCAATTACTCTAGTACGTTTGTTCAGTACTCGATAAGCAGCTGAGGTAAAAGAGTAACCAAGGAAAATTCCTTCGTCTGATCTTGATTCAAATTTTGAAAGGTGATCTTTGTTATTCTTTATGAAGCATCGACAACCAAAAATATGAAAGAATTTGATGTTTGGTTTTCGGTTGTTAATTGCTTCATATGGTGTTTTATGAAGATGTTTATGGATTAAGGAACGATTTTGAGTGTAGCAAGTTGTGGCTATTGCTTCTGCCCAGAAGTATTGTGGTAGATCAGCAAAGATAAGCATTGATCTTGCAGCTTCGCACAGAGTTCGGTTCATTCTTTCCACAGCGCCGTTTTGTTGAGGAGTGTAACGGGCTGAGAAGTTGTGTTCGATGCCTTTGCTTTTGAGAAATGAGTCTAGAGTTATGTTTTTGAACTCTAAACCATTATCACTTCGGATTCTTCGAACTGGTCGTTTGAGCTTTAATTCAATCTGTTTGATGAAGTTGATCATTTCTTCAGGTGCTTCTGACTTTAGCCTTAAAAAGAAAACCCAAGTAAAGCGTGAATATCCATCAATAATAACAAGGATGTATTTCTTCCCTTTTATACTTTGGGTTTTTGCAGGGCCACAAAGATCAATGTGCAGTAATTCTAGTGGTTCGGATACACTAGATTCAGGAATGCTTTTATGAGAGGATTTGGACAGTTTTCCTCCTTCACAAGCTGCACAAAGAGTTTCATTATCAAGTTTCAGAAGTGGCAGTCCGCGAACAAGATCATTTGCAATCAATTTGTTGATGTAGCCGAAATTGAGATGGGAAAGACGACGATGCCACAACCAACTAATATCAGCTGATGCTTTGGATAAAAGACAGATGTCTGGTTTTCCATAGATAAGGTCCATATCTAGTGGATACATGTTGCCTAGACGATCAGAATTAACTAGAATGGCTTTGGTCTTGGCATCCATGATTATGCTTCGTTGTTTGGTGAAAAGAACTTCATGATTGTTGTCACAGAGTTGTGATACGCTGATTAGGTTGTGTTTCAGGCCGTCAACGTAGGCTACTTTCTTGATGGTGAAGTGACCATTTGTTATGTTTCCATAACCTTTTGTTGAAAAATATTTTTGTATGTGACCATCATTGAAATAAGACGAACAGTTTTTATATTATCTGACAAATATTATAAGTGTATTTCAGGTTGCGTGGATTCGAGATTGAACGATTAAACGAGAAAATAAGAAAATAATTTTAAAAAAAAGATTGGAGTTAAATTTATCATTTATTAAACTTGATTATTGAGGAATAGTTATTTTAATTATTTTCTAAATAATTGATTTTGATAAAAGATGCAATTTAATAGAAAATGAGTTTTAAAGCCAAAACAAAGAAAAATTCAAAAGAAAATTAAATTAAATCTATTTAAAATGAATTTTTGGAAATATATTTTCTAAATAATTTATTTTATTAGACTTAATTAATTTTATAAATTAAAAATGATTTTTCCTAATTTATTTGAATTTATTTTGAATTTTAAAACATTTAAAATCAATTTATTTAATTAAAATGGAACAGGCTGGTACAGTACCCGCCCTGCCCACCAGATCCGGCCCATCAAGCGTCCAGCCCAAGTGCGCAGCCCAAGATCCGAAGCCCACTCCTCAGCGACCCAGCTTCTGAATCCGGAATGTAGTTCCAGATCCGGATCCGTCCCCGAACCAAACTCGCCCCCTTTCATCTCACAAGAAAACCGCGCCCAAACCCGGATTCGACCCGCCTCCGACCCAGCCGACCAACCCGCGTGTTTCAGCTCCAAAGTTACAGTTTTGGTCCCTAAACTTCCGAAATTCATCCAAAATCCACCCAAAACTCATTTTACACCCTTTATAACCATTTTTTACACCATTTTTTCATTACAACACATAATTATAAACCAAAACTCTCTCAAAAACCTCTCCAACTTCCACCATCTTATTTCCAACCTTCCAAACACTCTCCAAAAACACCAAGAACACCAACAAAAACACCAAGAACACCAAGAAAAACACCAAGAACACCAAGAAAAACACCAAGAACACCAAGATCATCAAACAAGAAAACCAAGATCACCAAGATCATCAAACAAGAACAAATAGAGACACAGTCTATTAGAAATCCAGTCCAACCCTAAGCCAGTTCAGTCAATTTATTTGACGAACCTACTTGATAGACCAGTCGTTTCATAGTCCTGTTGTAACCCAGTTCAGTCAATCTATTGACGAACCTACTTGATATATATATATATATATATATATATATATATATATATATATATATATATATATATATATATATATATATATATATATATATATATATTTATATAATTATAGTCATTTACATTATTTATCGTTTTATGTCTTTTAATTATAGTCATTTATATTATTTATCGCTTTAAGTCATTTAATTACTGCAATTTATATTATTTATATATCTTTCACACAGTAAACGGTGCAAACCTTTATTTGTGGCGATCAGATTATATATTTTTAATCTGCAACTCTTATTATTTATTCCGCATTTATCTTTAATATATATATATATATATTTGTCACACAATAAACGGTGCAAACCTTTATTTGTGGTGATCATATTTTATATTTTCAACACCTTTGATTCTTGCAGTCATGTTATTTCCAAAAGTAACATCTTGTTTGGATTCTGTGGGTTTGAAGTCTCGTAGAAAGCTCTGGTTTCCTGTCATATGCTTGGAGCAGCCACTATCGATATACCATGTGCCATCCTTGGGATCTCCAGCACAAAGTGCCTGCAATTAGACAGAAAGTTTAGGTACCCAAACCATGGTGGGTCCTGATTTGTTAATGGTTTTTGATAATTTGGAATCATTGTAATATTTGTTGATTGGACGGAATGGTTGAGGTTTAAGTTGATTTATTAGATTTTCCCAAAGTGAGATTTGTTTTTGAAAACCTGTCATTTGAAACGATTTCTGATTTTGTGAAAAGTATCCTATATGTGAAGTTCTGTTTGATAACCTTTCTTTGTATCTGGGATTTTGATGATTTTGAAAAACATTATGATGATGGAATGGAATTTGGTGAAATGATGGTTTCTGAAAGTTCCTTGAGAGATTGAAGTTTATCTCTTGAAAGCGATTTTGAATTGGTTTTTGAAAAGGTTTTTGTTTTGGATTAAAGGTTTGTTTTTGAGGCACAACGACTGGTTTCAAAGGTTTCTCTTGGGTTTCTTTGAAAACAATGGGCTTGCTTTGTTCTTTTGATTTAAAGACAGCTTGAATGTGTTGTTTATTTGTCTGTTGTTTCTTTGAATACTTTTGTCCCAGACTGTTCTTTCCAATAAAGGTTGAGTTTAAAGAGGGAAAGATAGTTGGAGCATAAGTACTACCATTCTGATGAACAGAATTTTCTCTATTTAAGAAATTTTCAAGTTTGATTGTGTCATCATTCTTTGTTAGTTTAGTAGATCTTAATTGATGAGTTACTGAACTAGCAGAGTCTGATTCAGATTTTACAACTCTTTTGAATGACTTGTTGAAAAAAGTATCATCTGGGCTGCAGTTGATAACTGTTTCATCATCTGAATCGTCCTCATTAGCAGATAAGAAAAAATCTGGTAGAGGCGATTTAGAATTTTCACAAATTGTCCCATTTTTCTTTTCAGTCTCTTCATTTTCAAAAGATTCTCTTCCAATTCCTGGTTTATAATTCGTATCAATTTTGCCAGTTCCTAAGTTGTTTGCTTTAGTGAAAACATCATCACTCAATTTTCTAGCAATATTGATAGAATCCAGTTTTCCTTGAAATCTTTGATTTTCGGATTCAAGAAATTTGATTTGCTTTGAAGAATCATCTAGTTTTAGAATTAAACTAGTGTTTTTGTCAGTTAAATCTTGAATTTTTTGTTTTAACTGAAGGACTTCCTTTTCTAATGTATCTTTTATTTCAGATGAAATAACAAATTGATTTTTTATTTCTAAGTCCCTTTTTGTTTTAGAGCTTCATTTAATTGTTCTAGGACGTGATTATTTTCTTCAGATTTTCGTTCAATGTCTCTTTCAAGTTTGTCTCTAGTCCTTGTAGATTCTCCAAATCTGAGTTGTATGGTTTTTAATTCAGATTTGTAGATATCAGATTTGACTATTGTGTCATGATACAGTTTGAGATCAGCTTTTAGACTGTTCTCAATCTTAGTCATGTGGGACTCAAATGGTGTTCTTGAAAGACCGAGTTCTGAGATCATAGACCATACCTGATCGATGACATATGGAGCTCTTGTGGTTGGTTCATTGTCAGCCATGAAGCAGAAGTTTGACTGAGCTGGTTCAGTATCTGTTTCATCATCAGAAGTTGGTCAGTGTTCCACGCTAGGTTCGTGGAATGCCATCAGAGCTTTTTGCTTTGCTTTCTTTTCTTGTTTCTTCAGCTCTTCGGCTTTTTGAGCATAGTAGGCTGAGTCTTTGACCTTGACTTTGGCTCGACAATCTCGGGCATAATGATTTAATCCTTTGCATTTGTGACAAATGATTATGTCATCATCATCATCGTTATTGTCAGCCTTTTGGCTCTTAACGGGTGGTCTTTCAGATGCTTGAGTTTGTTTCTGTTGAGATGGTTTTGAATGATTTTGCTGAAATCCAGAACTTTGGTTATTATAAGAGTTGTGATTATTTTGAAAGCCACGATTCTGAAAGTTTTGTCCAAACGTGGATCTTTGTTAAAAATTTGGTCTGAAGTTTGATTGATTATGATGTGGCAAAAATCTTTCGAGATTAGTGTTTGCTACCAAAGCGCACAATTGTTGGTAATCAGCTTCATTATTTGGATCAGACAAGTCACAAGAATTACTTAAAAAAGCTTGGTTTTGATTTAAATCAATTTGACTTTGATCAAGAAAATGTGTTTGGTTTTGAGAGGATGTTGACAACAGAGCAAGTGGTCCTCCAAAAGAAGTAGATGTTGGTGGGTCAATCGAGGATTCATACGATTGTAATTCTCCGTACAGATTATACAAAGATTCAGTATGAATTGCTGGATTTCCCTGAATGATTAGTTTTACCATTTTCCAGCTTTCATAAAGGTTGTTTAATAATTTGAGGTTTATCTCATGCTGTGACTTTTTGATGCCCAAATTATTCATTTTGATGGTAATGAGATTAAACCTGTCATGAGCATCATGGATGGTCTCATGTGAAAACATTTTGAAGTTGTCAAATTCGTTTAAAACAGATGTTTTCTTGTTTCCAATGATTCTCTCATTTCCTTCAAAACGATTTTTCAAAGTTTGCCAAATTTGGTTTGCAGTTAAAAGGATTATATCATTCATTTGGCTTAGAATACTGTGGGGTATTCCAGACACAAGCTCCTTTTTGGCTTGAAGTTCAAGTTTCTTTCTTTCATTCAGTATATCCAAGTTACTCGTAAGAGAGGTCATGTTATCTGGTAGAGATCCGTCTACACATTTCCACACATCTTCACTTATAGAGTTGAGATGGAGATTCATACGACCTACCCATGATTTATATTCTTCAGGAATAAGAATGGGTGCTCGAGTACCTGAACCTATACTGTTAGCAATAGATACAGAATTTATGTTTGAGTAGTTTGCGGAAGACATTTTTGGTTTTTTTGTTAACGAAAATGTGATGTTAAAATGAAATTTTTAAAGAAAACTTATTGGTGGTTTATAAAAACGCTACACAAAAGTTTTCGACAAAATTTTTCAAAATAAGTCACACAAGTAATTTTTAAATGTTTTTTTTTTGTTTTTTTTTTAATTTTTGAACAAGTGATATTAAGATGAAATTTTTAAAGAAAACCTATTGGTGGTTTATAAAAACGCTACACAAAAGTTCTCGACAAAAATTTCAAAGTAAATCACACAAGTTCTGATACCAATTGTTGAAAATACGATAATCGATCTCCACGAATAAGGGTTTTTAAGCCGGTTACTGTGTGACAGATATGTATTTTATCTATAATATGCGGAATAAATAAGAGTTGCGGAATAAATATAAACTAAAATTAAATAACTGAAAGCTGTAAATAAATAAAATAAAGCGGTAAATTTAATCTAGACAGTATTTAAATGGACAGAAAGCGGTAAATAAAGTAAATGTTAGAAGTTAGAGGTTAGATGTAATAAACGCTATTATCAACGATAAAGTGTTTTTACAATAAATAAAAAGGTTAGAAGTTAGAAGTTAGAAGTTAGATGTCTCGGTTAAATACAGTCCACATATGTTGTTGTTGTCACGGTTCAATTTGTATGTCTTGGAATTTAGTACAATTGATTTATAAAAGTTTAAATAAATCAATAATGGCACAAGTAAATTATTGGAATTATAATTTCAAAAGAACTTATCGATAGCAGATGAATATGGTGATTTTCTTTGAAGCTTCGATTCTTGTTCTTTGCTCGGGTTTTTTTGCTGAAATGGTATTTCTTCGGTTTTGTGTTGGTTTGGACGTGGGTTTGCTTGTGTGTGTGTATTGTAGTTGTATTGGTGTTGTATGGGTTTGGTGTCGGGTGGAGGTTTTGTTTGGTGTCGGGTAGAGGTTGTTTAGAGGTTTGAAGTTTGGTGTCGGGTGGAGGTTTTGTTTATTGCGGTTATATGGTTTGGTTCTTGTAGAAAGATTCAGAAATTTGAGTGTCTTGAAATGTTTGGTCGTGGGTTTCTTTGAGTGTATGTGAGTATATGTGTAAGGTCTTTTGGTTTGTTGTTTTTAAATGGCAAGAGGTGAGCTTCTTATTTATAGTTGCTGATAAACAGCGTTCGTGTCGCGACCAGGGCTTCCGTCGCGTCGCGAGGGTGCGTTTGTCGTGTTGCTTTTGGTCGGCCACTGGTTAGTGCGTTGTGTTGGTAGTCTCGCGATTGAAAAGTTGGTGGTGTCGCGTTCACTGGGCTTCGCGTCGCGACCAGTAACCCCGTCGCGTCGCGATTGCTGTAGCAATCTGGACTCTTATGTTTAGCTCTTCTTCACGTCGCGACACCTGTGCCTGTCGCGTCGTGATTGCTGTAGCAGGGTGACATTTTTGTATTTTGCTCTTTGGTTCGTAGCATCACTTCCTTAGGTTTGGTTGTTTTCTCAAGGTTTCTTGGGTCTTGATTCATTCTTGTTTTTTATCTTGAATTCACGCAACCTGAAATAAACTGATAATATTTGTTAGATAAAAACAGTTCATCTTATTTCAGTGATGGTCACATACAAAAATATATTTTTCAACATTTAATATTTTCTTTTTCTTTAAAATGAAATTGTATTCACATTTAAACCCTATATTTTCATTAAACTTACAATTAATACCCTATCGTTAATTCGTTAAAGACTTTTATTTAAAAAGTTGATATTATTAAACTACGATTTTTGTAGATTACATTTTTATAAACAAAAATCATTTATCTTATATAACAACTATGAAATATATTTAAAGAGTATTTCAAGGGTGTGTTTTGTCATTAACAAATCTTAATTACTATAATTGTCAAAAATCCGTATCTTGAGGGCCGCTATACGAAAATAAACATACTATAAATAGAGGCTCAAATCCTCTCATTTCTCACAAGTCATATCTCGATCTCTATATCACTAGATAGTATTGTTAGAAGATTCTTCGATATATATAGAAATATACGAAGAATGAGCGTTAGAAGTAGCTATTTCAGTTATAAATATAGTGAGTTCGAGTTAGAAGCAGTAAGAGTCGGGCGATCTAACAACAATTGGTGATAAGATCATCATCGACATTAAGGTGAGTTCATATCCTTATTTTTATCTTTATTCAAGTTTTTAAGGGGGAGAATACAAGTTATACTATAAAAATAGCTATTTATACTCATTTGTAACAATAGTAAAAAAATGTGAATTTTGTAAACATCATTATGATAACAATTCAATTATAGTTCCAAAATATAATATTGAATGATCTACTTACGAGAGCGGTGTCTAGGCCGATCATTTGGGCTAGGTTGTTAGATTTCCGAAAGGCTTATACGCTGAAAGGGTCCTGCCTCCTCATTTGATCTTCTACCTGGCCGTTCTTTATTTGATAGTCATGAAATATTATATTGGAATTAATAAATGGTATAACCAATTTATTACACCACTATTGTGGAGAATATATCTTAAAAGAAGTTATTTATAACCATCTAAATAAGTTATTTCACATATATTTGTAAATATATGCTTTTCACAATGGAATACTAAAAATAAACTATTATAGGAATAGTTTGTTGATACAAATGTTACTATGACGTTTTAAAGAGGACAAATAATTATATAAAATATATAATTGTTATACATTACTATATTATCATGGGAAAAATGATAATGGACAAATACAAAGGTTTTTCATATACAAACTTTAACAAGTTGATTGATACATACATTTTTGTGAGACGGATCTTCACAGTGCTTATTTAAGTACATACTATAAGTCCTGAAATTTATAACCAGAGTCTCGGTAAGAGAGCGTGATATTTGTGTATAGATCTATACGGGATTGACAACCCCGCACCTGAGCTGCTAGCTACAGCTAGACCGACGGGTCTGAGGTGACAAATGTCATAACAGTCCGATGCCTGAAGAACGTCGAAGCAGGCCTACATGGTCACAGTATGGTTATAGGGCGTCTCGCATGGGAAATCAACTTATTAAATTGTTTACGTGGAAATATACATATTCAATGGCTTTATACTACAAACTATGCTATACATTTTAGTCCTTGGGTTTTAAGGACTTGGATACTGTAACACCCGGTTTCTCATACAAAGTACACCAAAATTTTTTCAAACAATAACTCATTAAATTTGGTATATTTGTACTCAAATCAAGGATCAAGATGTTATCAACATGAATAATTACACAAAAGGTCCTTACAATTTACCAGGCATTACAAATAATCTAATTCAACTAAAGGACAGGCTCTAAACTTTTCCATCTCTCTCTTTATCACATGCCTTCCCCTATCACAGCTACAAATACCTGCAAAACAACACAACATTCAAGTGTAAGCTTATAAAGCTTAGTGAGAAATCTTAATCATACTCCACAATCTCTTTTAGTAAACTCTCTTCTCATTCTTCTTCTTGCTAGTCTCATTAGCAATATTTATTCTCTCTAAACTCTGAAACCTGCAAACATATTAGCTTTACAAACACCAGCTAATTAGTAGTAATATTAACTCAATAAATAAGTATCTCAACTGATACTACTCATAAACTCAATCCTACATACTCGTATGAACTCATTTCACTATTAATTATGCTCAATAATAACAGCTATCATGGTTGTAGCAATCAAACTCAAAGACTCTTTAAGTCACTCACTCTAGCATATACTCTGATCTCATGCTCAAGTATAGACTATAACTCATCTCTTGTTATCCACAATTAACAGAATCACTTTAACTCTAAGCTACCGCAATATCAATACAACACACATATATGTACAACATATGTATTAACTCAATCTCTATGATTATCTCAGTCATTCAGTATATTCATTCAAACCAAGTACTCGTATATAACAGTGAATTCTAAACCTTATTTAACTCATACAAATTAGTTTTCTCCTCTTTTCTCTCATTGGCAGTAATCGATTTGATTGCTAAGGAACGAATCATATCAATCACAATTACAATTACTTTTCTCCTCTTTTCAACTCATATCTTTTCATCATGCATTTATAGAATTCTGTCTCATTCAACATGAAAGATATCTCACACATTCTCAACACGATTATTTGATAAACACACATACTCACAATAACATTTCTCAGTAGTATTACTCATTGTATTATCTCACAAAGCTCTTTACTGTTACTCAGCCTCTGATTCGTCCTCTTCTAAACCCGTAGGTTTCAAGCCACACAAGCTTACTGCTACATTCATATCTATCCATACGCAAGGATATTACATGTCTCATTACTCTGCATCATCATAACGTACATGCCTGTCTACACACAAGCACAACACTATAGCACCACTCTGGCTCAACTCTTGGTACCCCGTACCATCATTTGGTCTCATCATTCATAGTATCTTACAGTACCCCGTACTGTTCTCCAAACTCACTAATCAACACTATCTCATAGTACTTCGTACCGTTCGTCGACCTCATTGCTCAACACCCTCTCACGGTACCTCATGCCGTTCTCTGTTCTCAGTACTCAACGCTGTGTTACGGTATCTCATACCATCCTCTGATCAAATCATGGTACCTCGTACCATTTTCTGATTTCAATTCATCTCCTCTTTTACGCTAGGAATTCTCCCTTCCGGTCTCAAGCCATATAGACTCACCGTCACTCCTCCTTTCGTTTTAGTCACAAAGATCCTCACTGCTCTAACCACAAGATACTTGTCTTGTGGTTCCACAGAAATATGTGGCCTCAACCTCAGCTACTCAATATGTAGCCCCACGAAATATGTGGTCTCAATCACATTTACTCATTATGTGGCCCAACAAAGTATGTGGTCTCAACCACTTTACTCGATATATGGTCCCACAAAATATGTGGTCTCAACCACATTTACTCGATATATGGTCCCACAATTATGTGGTCTCAACCATATTTACTCAGTAACTAACTCAATCTCTAAGCCAATAAGGCCTAGATGAACCACTCTAGGTTCTCTCAATTTATAACCACAAGGTACTCTTTATGTGGTTACTCAAGTGTCCTCTGATAACGCTGTCACAAATATCTCATTCTGTGACAACTCCAAACCACACAGTTTAATTCTCAGTATGTCAACTCATGATCAGTTATCGTGTGCAATCAACTACACACTCACCGTCTTTCTCAACTCATACTCTTTTGGCTATCTCAGCCATTTATTTTGATCAATCACAAGTACTAGTCATGTGGCCCCACAAAACATGTGGTCTCAACCACAAAGTACTTGTACATAAAAGTCTCGTCACATCTGTGAAATAACAAACACTATATATACAATATCAAAATTTATATATATATATTTACCATGTATATACTCTTTATACACACTTCTCTAAGGTTGTTAAGTACTCATCAAGCAACCACTTATAATCTCAGTTATATACAATCACGAAGCACTCGTTATGTGATATGTAAACATTACCTCAAATGGACATGAGATTCTCATCTCAATGCCGATTACTACATTTTATAACCACAATTCTCTAATACATGTAATCTTAATTGATCTTTTACGTGTCTACATATTTTATACATATTCTATTACATGTATTATCAACAATTAAACACGCGCGACACGTTACAGCTAACATGTTAAGTAAAATTACTTGCATACCTCATAGCAACAAAATCTTGTCTCCTCATTAGTTGAACCTTGCGTACCGCGATTCTCAAATCTTGAGTGTACTCGGCTACACTCACATATCTCAACTCTTAGCTCATGCTCAACATATGCTCAAACTCTTTCTCATCATCAGTTAAAATTTTGCCTCGACCGGGATCTCATCTTAACATCTCATCATCATCTGGAAATTTACCATCAACAGAATATCATCTCATATTCAGTTAACATCTCATAATTAGCTGAATTTCTTTTCTTCTCGTTGGTTGATATCTCATATCAGCCAAAATCTCGTCTCATCATCCACTATTGGTCCAACCGGCTCTTACCAATTTATCAACTCATCCTTCATCTGACTCCATATCTGTATTTACACACAGAAAACAACAAATAATAATATAACAGAATAGTTATACTTAACTCATACGCTAACATCTACAGCCGTATCTTTTCCAAGCATGTGATAAGGGCTCTCTCTCTTCTCGGTTCAAGTCTAGGACTCTACACTCAAAGACCTAGTTCGCTTAAACCATGCTCTGATACCAACTTGTAACACCCGGTTTCTCATACAAAGTACACCCAAAAATTTTCAAACAATAACTCATTAAATTGGGTATATTTGTACTCAAATCAAGGATCAAGATGTTATCAACATGAATAATTACACAAAAGGTCCTTACAATTTACCAGGCATTACAAATAATCTAATTCAACTAAAGGACAGGCTCTAAACTTTTCCATCTCTCTCTTTATCACATGCCTTCCCCTATCACAGCTACAAATACCTGCAAAACAACACAACATTCAAGTGTAAGCTTATAAAGCTTAGTGAGAAATCTCAATCATACTCCACAATCTCTTTTAGTAAACTCTCTTCTCATTCTTCTTCTTGCTAGTCTCATTAGCAATATTTATTCTCTCTAAACTCTGAAACCTGCAAACATATTAGCTTTATAAACACCAGCTAATTAGTAGTAATATTAACTCAATAAATAAGTATCTCAACTGATACTACTCATAAACTCAATCCTACATACTCGTATGAACTCATTTCACTATTAATTATGCTCAATAATAACAGCTATCATGGTTGTAGCAATCAAACTCAAAGACTCTTTAAGTCACTCACTCTAGCATATACTCTGATCTCATGCTCAAGTATAGACTATAACTCATCTCTTGTTATCCACAATTAACAGAATCACTTTAACTCTAAGCTACCGCAATATCAATACAACACACATATATGTACAACATATGTATTAACTCAATCTCTATGATTATCTCAGTCATTCAGTATATTCATTCAAACCAAGTACTCGTATATAACAGTGAATTCTAAACCTTATTTAACTCATACAAATTAGTTATCTCAACCAATTAACATGTACCATAATTCAATTTAGATATAGTCAAACTATACATAATGAATTATAACTACTCACCTAATATCGGCTTGGTACGTGAAACTCCCAATTTGCGCGTACCGGGCTTCTGTTCGCTAGACTTGGTTATATCACCATAGTCTAAATCAATTCTTCAACATCCACAATCATCTCAATATCATCTATCTCAAAGATGTATCAATCAAAAGAAGAAAAAGGAAGTATAAACTGTAAATATCAACTCAATATTTACCGAACCCCCCAATTCCGCGGTTCTACTCATTCAACCGTAGAAACTCGACAATACTCTCACCAATAACTCTAAAGGCATCCACTAACAATCTACTATCAACATATATAACAATATATAACGAAATCACGAAATCAAAGTTAGGGTTTCAAAAACCCCAAACCGAAGAAATCACTCACCTCGACGAATTAGGAAGCAAGAACGCGTGTACGGGATTAGATTCACACTTCTCTATGTTCTCCCATGAATCTCCAGGCTTCAATTGACCCAAAATCGCCATCTCTAGCTCCAAAAATCGAAAAGGAAATGTTTTTGTTCGAAATGAAGTTTGCTGCGTATTTAAAAGGGGATCTGCACCGTAACCCGACCCGGGTTTTCTCACGCACAATTCACTCTTTTATTCTTTATGTGCAGCACGGTCCGGTTTCTCCAACCCGACCCGGGTTTTCTCGAACACGACCCGGGTTCCTTAACACGACCCGGGTTACTCTTTTTCCATTTTCATTTCAACTCTTACTCGATCCGTGTCTTAAAGCTCGACCCGGTTTGACCTTTCAAGAACACAAATTGTTTCTTTTACCCTTTTTAACATCCTACTTTTCATAGATGGGTTTCTAAACATCTTAACTCGTGTTTTAACTCATCTAATCTCATTTATATCAAAAATTAAAATAACTCTACCATAAATTAAAATTACGGTATTACAGATACATTCATAAGAAAATATTGGATTTTCTTGGATTACAATACTACATTTTACAATGAAAGAGATTCCTCATACAAGTTTTATGGTATTAAAACTACATTTTAACAAGTTACAAATATAAGTATGGTTTTACTTATACACACTAATTCTATGCGAATTAAAACTATGTTTTATCAAAGATATAAATATAAGTACGGTTTACTTATACATACGACTTTTGTGGAATTAAATCTACGATTCGACTACCAGTAAACACCTATTTAGACGGTTTTATACAAGAATAAAACTACGTAATACTATTTTCAAGTATACAAATACCTATACATTTTCGGTCTTTGGGTTTTAAGACTACTACTCATTTATAAGAAAATATTGGATTCTCTGGTTTCAAACACTATCTTTCTACAAGGAAAAAGGATTATGGATTCTCTCATACAAAAATCTTATGAACTCACCAACGTAATATTGACACTCTTTCAAACTACTTGTATTCTCAGGAAATTGATAAGGTAACTACAACCTTTGACGATGGGTCGCTATGGCGTCATACTATGTATTTTGATATCATATTGTAATTGTATTTAAAACATATAATCTTTTGAACTCTTGTAACATTTACAATTATGTATATGATGGATGTGTTTGCTTTGATCACTATTGTACAAACGTTGTTGTGATACTGTTCATGAAGTCATCCACCCTCAGACGTTTCCGCCATCGTGGTTTGGGGGTGTGATATCTATTCCTACTGTTGAAGAATACTTTACCACTAACTCACACTCTACTCCTATATCTCCTACACCATCGCTTCCTATACCACCCCCTCCCCCTCTCGTTGATCCTACTCCTCCTGAACAGCCCCTATCCAACCCCTTACCTGCTACCTCTGGGTCTGACCCCGCTGACCAGCCACCTGAACCCGTCTCTCCCTCTACCGCCTCACCATCATCACCTTCACCTTCCTCATCTCCTTCCGCTAACCTGTCACCACCTCCCCCACCTCCACGCCAACGCAAACCCAACCCCAAATACTTCAATTCCCGTTGCCTTGGAACCCACCACCCCAACTCAAGCTTCAAAAGACCCGTCATAGCGCAAAGCAATGGATGATGAGTACAACGCATTGATCCAAAACTGTAAAGTCGGATTTGACATGTGGGGAATAATAATAATGTAAAGATCGAATCAAATATCCAAGGTGCTGAATGATTAATTATCAAATATGTGAGATGTACAAAAGATGAGCATAAAGCATAAACACCTCACATTGTGAGCTCTACCTAACAAATGACATAAACAATACTATATATAGGTAAAAGCCACAACTAGGGCAAAGCCCATCATAATGGGCCATCTAAGCCCGCCAAACATCAATCCATGTAGGGCTTTGTATCCTAACAATCTCCCCCTCAAAGGCCGGATTGGATGATGTGGCGCAAGACGGTAAATAGGCACTGGCGGAACCGAAGATGATGACCACACTGGATGTATAGGCGAATCTGATCTCCTCATATACGTGAAAACTCCCCCTCAACGTGTCACCGGTCTTCAAAAAATGTGATCGTGAAATAATCCGCTAAATATGAGAATACGCTCAATCAGAAATTTATAAAAACTCCCCATCGACTTGAGTGTATTCATCAATCGCCCAAAAATTCTACATTTTCTTTTTGACAATATGAATTATGGAATTCAAATATTTTTATAGTTCTTGTTCTTCTTTGTTTTGTTCACCTTTCACCAAAAAAATGTTTACTACGGGGATTTGACTTTGTTTAGAGTGAGGGTCCGAATTTTTACTAATGGGGGTTTGAATTTGGTTTAAAATGGGTTCAAGTGGGTTAAAGAATTGGATTTACTGTTTGGGTTTAATGTATTGGATTCGTATGGGTTTTGTTGGGCAATGATTTGGGCCTGATTGGGTTAAATTGGGTTTAATGGGTTTGGAAGGATTTGAGTTTGGGGTCCGAAGGTTTTGGGTTTAGGTCCGGATTTGTGATTTACGTTGACTACGAAGTCAAATCTGACTTCGTCTTCTTCACTCGACCACCCCGTCGGCGTCTCAACCATTCACGATCCGATTTTCTGCAGAAATCAACCGACTGAATGTTGTTTTACCCTTCGCAACCATCAACACATTATCTTCTTCTTCGATCTGATCTCAAACCCAGCGAATGCAAGCAAACGTTCCGATTCATTCCGTCTGATTTTAGCACTAACAACACATATCCGATGGTACAATCATATATCGCCTTGATTCTTTTGGCGTTCCCGATTGTTTCACAAACCCATCCGAATTTGGTATCAAGGTATCCGATTTATTGACTGCAAAGTCAACATCCCTTCGTATACGTTCCACCCTTTTCGTTTATCGTCCCTTCAATCTGTTTTCTTCAATTTTACAATCTGTTTTCTTCAATTTTACATCCGAAGGCTTTTGCAATTTCCGATTCAGTTCCTCTTTCTTTCGGCATGTCCAACTTCATCGTTCTTGTTTTCAACATTTGGTTCCGAAAGCATCCATCCTTTTCAGCATCTTCTTTTTCTCTCCGATTGACAACCACCGAAGGTAGTCGCCCCAATCATATTCTGCTACGTAATTTCCACTTATTCACCATCGTCTCTTTTCTTCCCTTTCAGTGCTAACCATCGAGAGCAACAAACCACCAAAGGCAATCATGAATTTGGTTATCACTTTGTCGATTTCTCTTTTCACTACATTCAATTTCAGTCCGGGGATGCCAACGATCCTCCCAAAGTCACAGATGGAGTTCGTCACAGTTTTGACCTTCATCAGTGTACCAAATCAAATTCCACCCAGATCACTTGGTCATCAACAAATCCCAAACAACAATCTTTGAGGCCCAAAACCAGGTTACGAAGGTATTCAATAACACTTCCGGTTATCTTCAACTGTTTGATTTTCAATTGTGGTTTGACCATGATTGTCCATTTCCCATAAACGGTGTTAACAAAGCACGGATCAAACCTTTCGACCCCCATGAGATTGCCGACAACAGAGTTTTGTATTCTACTTTACAACTTTTCCGATTTACCCATAAATTCATCCAAAATGTTGTCATTGATAACAAATATCACGTATGAACCAATGTAGCAAAAACTTTTGAAAATCAATTTTGAGATCTAAAAACAAAATGTGTACGAACAAATAGATCTGGACGATTTGGAATTAGATAAACGTCGATTATTGAACTGATGACCCTGATTTGTTGCAAGAATAACTTTGAAGAACGAATTTACATTCAGATCTGGTTATACACGATAAGGTGAATCACACAATTTTGGGGCAAATTTCATAATATGAATATGTGTAAATCCACTGGGTTGAATCGATAATGCATAATAACTCAGGACGAGAGAATGAATGAACCAAAGAGTTTAATGAATCTGAAAACAGAAGATATGGTTCAACAAGGAATATCTGTGCAAATGAACAGTATCCTAAGAAAAATGAGATCCGGAGACAAAGCTATGAGTAGAGAATGAACAGTAATGAATCTCAATTTGGACTCAGCCAACAAAACACAGATCTGGAAAACCAAGAGTAAGACATGAATAATAATTTCCAGATCTAACTAAGATGAATATGATGAACATAGATGAAGAACATGATGAACAATAACCCAAAAGATAAATAAATCCAAAATTCATGAGAGACTCACCAACAATCCTTGAAACATTGAAACAATATTCAAAATTTGTCAAATCGAGATCGTTCCCTTAAAATAATTGCTAGATCTTCAAGGTACGGCTCTGATACCAATTGTAAAGTCGGATTTGACATGTGCGGAATAATAATAATGTAAAGATCGAATTAAATATCCAAGGTGCCGAATGATTAATTATCAAATATGCGAGATGTACAAAAGATGAGCATAAAGCATAAACACCTCACATTGTGAGCTCTACCAAACAAATGACATAAACAATACTATATATAGGTAAGAGCCACAACTAGGGCAAAGCCCATCACAATGGGCCATCTAAGCCCGCCAAACATCAATCCATGTAAGGCTTTGTATCCCAACAAAAACTCCACCTGGGAACTTGTACCTCCTACGTCTCACCGCCCTATCAGGTGCAAATGGGTTTTTCGCATCAAACGAAACCCGTATGGCACTATCGCAAAGTATAAAGCCCGTCTAGTGGCAAAGGGTTTTCTCCAACAATATGGGAAGGATTACTTCGACACTTTCAGTCCGGTTACAAACCGGTAATGATTCGTACTGTGCTCTCTATTGCTCTTTCTAACAACTGGTCTCTGCGACAACTCGATGTCAACAAGGCTTTCTTGTATGGAACCTTGCAATAGGAAGTGTACATGGTTCAACCACCGGGGGTCGTTAATCCGTAGTACCACAATCATATTTGCAAGCTTCGAAAATCCCTTTACGACCTTAAGCAAGCGTCGCGTGCATGGTACATGGCTCTAACGGAATTTCTTATCACATCCGGGTTTCGCAAATCTCATGCTGATGCATCTTTATTCATTTACCATTGTGATGGAGTTATTTGCTACTTTATGGTTTATGTGGATGATATTATGCTCACAGGCAACAACTCCTCTTTTTTGGCCAACTTTATCACCTTGCTAGCTAACATGTTTTCAATCAAGGACCTTGGACAGCTACATCACTTCCTTGGCGTTGAAATTATTCCCACCAAGGCCGGCTTATTATTGTCACAACACAGCCATATCCGCGATGTTCTCACTCAGTTTAAGATGGATGACGCCAAGGAAGTTACCACCCATTTAAGCACTTCAGCAACCTTAATGGAGGATTATGGCGCCCCAAAAGTTGATACCACACCATATCGGAAACTTGTTTGGCACTCTACAATATCTTGCCTTCACCCGTCCGGACATCTCATTCGCGGTCAACAAACTCTCACAATTTATGCACTCGCCTTCTGAAACTCACTGGACAGCACTCAAACGGTTACTTCGGTACTTAAAAGGCACAATCTTTTACGGTCTTTTCCTCAACCGTCACTCTAGCATGGCACTCACAGCTTTCTCGAACTTAGACTGGGGTGGGATATCGACAAAAGGCCGATCCACTACTGCTTATCTTGTCTACCTAGGTTCCAACATTATATCTTGGGGCTCTACTCGGCAAAAATCCGTCGCACGCTCATCAACAGAGGCCGAGTACAAGGCTCTTGCGAATGCTTCAGCTGAACTCTCTTGGATAAAAAACATCCTCCTTGAGCTAGGCATCTCTTCGCCTCACGTACCCACCATTCACTGCGACATAACTGGGGCTACCTATCTCTGTGCGAATCCCGTATATCACTCCCGCATGAAGCATGTTGCTTTAGATTACCACTTTGTTCGTAAACAAGTGTCTGCTGGAAAACTCAATGTTCGTTACGTCCACACGCTCGACCAACCAGCCGATGTCTTAACCAAACCGTTGGGTCGTTCGTCGTTCTTGAAGTTTCGTTCCAAGATTGGAGTCTCCGATGGATCCTCCATCTTGCGGGGGCGTATTACGGATATCCCTTGATATCTGCTCCCAACCACCTCCCTTGTATATTGGAGTCAATGATTTACCCATTTAATAGTTTCCATGTATAGTTCCTAGATTAGTGCACTATAATTGTTGTATATCTCTCGTATAAATGTAGTCCTGTAATTCAAGTTTATGTAATACAACCAGTACATTCATAATACCAATGTACATATGACACCTTTTGCAAAATTTTATTTTACAAATAAGGATTGCACAGTGATTGAGAGGTTAAAGAGGGGGGTTTTGGTAGCCTTTGGTTCAAAACCCCTTTGTTGCATGCAAAAAGAAATTCATAGAAGGCTTTGAAGATTTAAGGAACTATGTTTACAATATTGTGTTACTATGATCTTTAACAAGTTTTGTATCAATGTCCTTTGCTTATTAATGAATGAAATTTATTTCAATATATGACATGGCATCTATGCCAGAAAAAATAAAGGAGAAAGTGCCTGCAAAAACATACATACGAGATGAGGACTTTGATTATGAAGTTATTGACTTCTCTTTTGTGGATTACGAACCGGATACTTTCCATCCAGTTTCTACTTTTCTAATAACTGTAATTAATGATCATTTCCTTAACATGTTAAGGAACATTGATGGGGGTGAAGATGAAGGGAATGTTGATGTTGATGAACATGATGATCATTAGCACTTTAAAGATGAAGATCAACTTCAAGATGGTTTAGAATATAAGGTTCATGATCCAAATATAAATGGGAACAAAATGAAATCCATGTTGGAGAGTTGTACGAGCCCCTGTACAATTGAGATTTGCATAACCAACTATGTTGTAGCAAACACCAAATAGGTACCAATTTAGTTTTGTTAAGTTGTTAAAGTCAAAATCATTGCAAGTTGTGTCAAATAAAGATGACGAAAAGCTATATCCTTTTTAAGGTATATGCAATATAGATGTACAATAAAGGCTTTTTAAGGTATATGCAATATAGATGTATAATAAAGGGTATTTTCAGTTTAAATCCATGGTAGGGCACACCTTTATGCTAAAAACTACAGTTTTAGATGCATTGTTAGTTGTAATTGGCCTAGGTAAGCACTATCTGCAAAACATAATCAAAAAGTTAAAATGGTTGTGACCCAACTGTAAGAATATCTATTCTCAAAGTATATTAATTGTTCAAGGTGTTAATGTTATAACATAAAGGTAAGGGCAAGAGAAATGATTGTGAGCAAATTAGATAAACATTATGCCAAGGTGTGGGATTATGCACAATAAATTATAAGGTCTAACCCCGGTAGCTAATGTAAAGTAGGAGCAATTATTTGTAACATCCCTCACTCGCATGTATCACAATATTGTCCATTTTAGGCCACCCGACACGAAAACTTCCTAGGAGGGGGGGTGTCACCCATCTCGAAACTGCTCTCGCATGGGGCATACTTAACTTCAGAGTTCATACGATATTTGTTGCCCTCACAATTTTAAAATGTGTTGTAAAGTTGTGAGGGCAACAAATCTCATGAAAACTCTATAGTTAAACGTGTCCAGGAGAGAAGAGAACAATGTCAAAACGGGTCCTTTTGGGAAGTTTTGTGTCGAGTGACCCAAAATGGACAATATTATGGTACGTGCCTTTGAGGGGTATTACATTGCTAATTGGAATGGGAATAACTATTTTCAAAGGTTTTATGTGTGTTTCAAGGCACTAAGGGATGGGTGGAATGTAGGGTGTAGGCATGTAACAAGATTAAATGGATGTTTCCAAAATGGTAAAGTCAAAGATGAGTTACGTATTGCTATTGTAAGAGATGTTAATAACCATGTGCATCTAATAGCATGCGCCGTTCAAAAAAAAATAAAATCTAATAGCATGCACTACAAACAAAGACAATTGTCATGGCTTTTCGAACTATTAGCCGATGACTTAGGAGTTGAGGGTGGAAGGTGCCTAATTGTTATTTCAGACAAACACAAATTAATGGTAAAATTCCCTTTGATATTGCTCTCTTTATTTGTTGTATATATGTATCCACTACCATTAATTTACTTGTTTTAGGGACTTCTGGAAGTTGCCAGAGACATACTTTCCCGATGGGTTGTTCAATATTTTTCTATATTTGTTCCATAAGTTCCTTCATCCCTTCAAAATCCATAGGTAACTTTATCTATTTGTTCTTATTGTAACCATACGAAGCAATAAAAGAAAAAAGGGTAACCCTTTATTCATGGGTAAATTGCATAAAAGTCACTAACTTTTCCAATTTTCTCGATTTTGACACTGTATTTTTAATTTTTGCTATTAAGTCATTATGTTTTCAGAAAATTGCAATTAAGTCATCATGTTTTCCAAAAAGTTGCGAAAATGACCATATGACAGGATGGCAACAGGTTACCAGGTCATATGGTCAAATTTGTAATTTTTCAGAAAACATAATGACTTAATAGCAAAAATAAAACATAGTGTCAAAATCGAAAATTCTGAAAAAAAAACTAGCGAATTTTATGCAATTTACCCTATCCAATTTATATAATTTAATCACTTTACATGCCCCATACGTGTTCAAAAAAATAAATTTGTTGTTACCTTATTTTTCCATTTAAAGTAATCAAATTTATTGTCCTAAAAATAGAATTTCAAATGATTTAGGATAAATGCATACGAATAACAACTAACTTACATGCCCTCAGTGTGAATATCCTCTTGGGTAATTGGTTATGTAAACAATGCCTTTATATGATGGGTTATAAAAATCTATATTGATGTTCGTTCATTGATTTATATAAATGTACAAAAATAAAATAGAATTTTACAATGATACAAAAGTAAAACTTGGTTATTATTTAATAAAATTATTTTAATGTTTTCATGTGAATCTTCAGCAACAATATTGGCCGTGGAATTGCCATGTTATCGTTCCAAAACAGAATACAATTATAAATTACCTAATACAACAAAATTAGGTAAAAATAAAACTTAAATGGTTAAACATTTACAAAGATAGTTTAAGCTAAGTAGATAAAAAGTTCAATATACATTTACCATTTTTTCAATCGAGTCCATCAACTTTCTTATTGAAAAGAAAATATTTGGCAATACAACCTGTCAAGCTAGTAGCATTTGCATACTCGAAGACATAAAATGTATAATTTTAATCACTAGATTTTTTGAAATACTTAATCGCTAAAAATTAAGAAAATAGACAAAATAAAAAAAGGCGCCGTCTTATTCGAAATTAAAGTATTTGTTTTCAATAAAACAAAAAATGTATACTCACTTTCAATAAAAAAAAACTTAATTTCAATGAAACAAAAAGTATTAAGAGTTTAAACTAGAATTTTTTTAAAGTAAAATAAGGTTTCGTATGCATTTATCCTAAATCTTTTTGAAATTCCACTTTTAGGACAATAAATTTGAGTATTTTAAATGGAAAAACAAGGTAACAACAAATTTATTTTTTTGGACACGTATGAGGCATGTAAAGTGATTAAGTTATATAAATTGCATAGGATAAATTGCATAAAATTCGCTAATTTTTCCAGATTTTTCGATTTTGACACTATGTTTTATTTTTGCTATTAAGTCATTATGTTTTCTGAAAATTGCAAATTTGACCATATGACCTGGTAACCTGTTGCCATCCTGTCATATGGTCAATTTCGCAACTTTTTGGAAAACATAATGAATTAATTGCAATTTTCTGAAAACATAATGACTTAATTACAAAAATTAAAAATATAGTGTCAAAATCGAAAAAATTGGAAAATTTAGTGACTTTTATGCAATTTACCCTATATATATATATATATATATATATATATATATATATATATATATATATATATATATATATATATATATATATATATATATATATATATATATATATATATATATATATATATATATATATTCAATTATTAATGTGTAATCACCATAGTAGCGTCTTACATGTGACCCAAATTAATAATGCAGTCAACCGGTCATCAGTCTCACACTTTGAGCATTCTTGTCAATAATTCTCCTGGAGTTCTCAACCTAGTCTCTGGAGTTATATCCAGAAGGGGGTACAACATCCAGGTTTTGTTTTTACTTATACATACACATAGTTTTTTTTTTGTATAATGATATTTAAAAAATTGGTTGTGTACAGAGTCTGGCTGTGGGTGCTGCAGAAATGGAGGGTTTAGCTCGCATTACAACTGTGATTCCTGGTACGGATGAATCTATTGGCAAGTTGGTTCAGCAGTTTTACAAACTCGTGGATGTTCATGAGGTGAGATATATTTTTATTTTTGGATTATATTTTTAATTGGATTTAATGAAATGAAACTGTGTTGTTACTTGTTACTAGGTCAAAGATATTACCTATATGCCATTTTCAGAACGTGAGTTAATGTTGATCAAAGTTGCTGCAAATTATGCTGCTCGAAGGGATGTTTTGGACATTGCAAGTATCTTTAGAGCCAAGCCTGTTGATGTTTCTGATCACACTATTACACTAGAGGTGATTTTTTTTACCCTGGTTTCTTCTAGAAGTTTCCATAACTTTGTACTCTCATTTTTTTCCTGGTATCTTCTGTTTTTTTATGTTCCAGCTCACAGGAGATTTCAACAAGATGTTTGCACTACAAACGGTATTGGAGTCATATGGGATTTGTGAGGTTGACTTTAACTTATGTAAATTTTAGGGGTTCTTTTATCTTTTATATTTTATATTGTGCACCATAGTCCCTGATAAAATAACATTATAATCTGAAGGTGGCAAGAACGGGTCGGGTGGCATTAGTGCGAGAATCAGGGGTCAATTCTGCATATCTTCGTGGATTCTCTCTTCCCATCTAATAAAGTCGAAGCTTCTTCATGTTGTATGTTGTAATGCTTAGTTGTTCTGCACTTTGTATTTTTTTTAACCTAGGGATTATTCATCTATGCTGTTATTCATAAATAAATGTATAGACTTGTCGCATTGATCTATGTTTTTGTTGATTAGATTAGGACTCTTGCATAAATCAATATTGTTTTAAGGTTGACAAATGTCATTCCGGACTGCCAGTCGTACGTAGAATCGTAACATATAGGGTAAATTGCATAAAAGTCACTAACTTTTCCAATTTTCTCGATTTTGACACTGTATTTTTAATTTTTGCTATTAAGTCATTATGTTTTCAGAAAATTGCAATTAAGTCATCATGTTTTCCAAAAAGTTGCGAAAATGACCATATGACAGGATGGCAACAGGTTACCAGGTCATATGGTCAAATTTGTAATTTTTCAGAAAACATAATGACTTAATAGCAAAAATAAAACATAGTGTCAAAATCGAAAATTCTGAAAAAAAAACTAGCGAATTTTATGCAATTTACCCTATCCAATTTATATAACTTAATCACTTTACATGCCCCATACGTGTTCAAAAAAATAAATTTGTTGTTACCTTATTTTTCCATTTAAAGTAATCAAATTTATTGTCCTAAAAATAGAATTTCAAATGATTTAGGATAAATGCATACGAATAACAACTAACTTACATGCCCTCAGTGTGAATATCCTCTTGGGTAATTGGTTATGTAAACAATGCCTTTATATGATGGGTTATAAAAATCTATATTGATGTTCGTTCATTGATTTATATAAATGTACAAAAATAAAATAGAATTTTACAATGATACAAAAGTAAAACTTGGTTATTATTTAATAATGTTTTCATGTGAATCTTCAGCAACAATATTGGCCGTGGAATTGCCATGTTATCGTTCCAAAACAGAATACAATTATAAATTACCTAATACAACAAAATTAGGTAAAAATAAAACTTAAATGGTTAAACATTTACAAAGATAGTTTAAGCTAAGTAGATAAAAAGTTCAATATACTTTTACCATTTTTTCAATCGAGTCCATCAACTTTCTTATTGAAAAGAAAATATTTGGCAATACAACCTGTCAAGCTAGTAGCATTTGCATACTCGAAGACATAAAATGTATAATTTTAATCACTAGATTTTTTGAAAGACTTAATCGCTAAAAATTAAGAAAATAGACAAAATAAAGAAAGGCGCCGTCTTATTCGAAATTAAAGTATTTGTTTTCAATAAAACAAAAAATGTATACTCACTTTCAATAAAAAAAACTTAATTTCAATGAAACAAAAAGTATTAAGAGTTTAAACTAGAATTTTTTTAAAGTAAAATAAGGTTTCGTATGCATTTATCATAAATCTTTTTGAAATTCCACTTTTAGGACAATAAATTTGAGTATTTTAAATGGAAAAACAAGGTAACAACAAATTTATTTTTTTGGACACGTATGAGGCATGTAAAGTGATTAAGTTATATAAATTGCATAGGGTAAATTGCATAAAATTCGGTAATTTTTCCAGATTTTTCGATTTTGACACTATGTTTTATTTTTGCTATTAAGTCATTATGTTTTCTGAAAATTGCAAATTTGACCATATGACCTGGTAACCTGTTGCCATCCTGTCATATGGTCAATTTCGCAACTTTTTGGAAAACATAATGACTTAATTGCAATTTTCTGAAAACATAATGACTTAATTACAAAAATTAAAAATATAGTGTCAAAATCGAGAAAATTGGAAAATTTAGTGACTTTTATGCAATTTACCCTTTATTCATATGCGTATATGCGTAAATGTCTGAGAGTGTAGGGGGGAAATGGCAAATCAAATTATTATCAATCCAAAGGTCAAATGTGACCGCAAGTGGTGAAGGAGTGAAGGTTATATTTCCGGAAAATGTACAAGGCCCATTCATTCCAAGAAGGTTTGTAATTGCTTTGAGTTTAGAAATTTGTTTTGGGGTGATGCAACAAGTACCCTCGGAGGTGATATCTTATGTAATTTTATGATTTTTAGCTATATATTTGGAATTTATAAGTTGGATTGTAGTTTTGTGCGAACCTATCATTTTCTTTCATTTGGTAACGTAGTTTTTTTAATAGTGTCAAAATTCGTTTTTTAGTTTTAACGTTCATCGTAACTAAACCTTTAAAATTTAACGGACAAAAAAAGATTTGCCGCAACATATTTAACAACACCCAACTCTAAAATTTAACGGACAAAAAAAGACCTAAATCACAGCACCTCCTCCTCCTTTTTCTAACTTCTAATCCCCGCCACGGCCATCCTCCTCCGTAGCTCTGCCACCTCCCATCGCCTCCCCTTCACCATCTCATCAAATTTCTACGAATTTGAAATCTCCACCTAAGCCTTTGACTCGGGTAATACTTAACAAGAAACTTCAGATTTCCGGTTCCAGTAAAATATTGTGACGCCGCCGAAGGGTTTTGAACGGGAAATTACGCATTTGATGATTTGGAATTGTGAAGATTAAGTATTTATTTCAGACATATTTTTGGTGATGGCAAAGACGACAAACATGTCAATTGGTTTGCGACGGTCGATCTTTACCGTGCCTTTTCTCTCTGAGAGAATTAAGCAAACAGGTAGTGTGCACTATTCCTTTTTGTTGCCCTACAGCTTCAAAGACAGTCTATCCTTTTCATTTCATTTCATATGTTTGCACCATCTGCCGTGTCTTAAAATCCATCTCACTCGAAGAAAAAACTGCAGTTTGATTTCTGATTTGAAACATAGTGTTTCGTAACACAATCTACTCCATCAGTTGCACAGAGTAGTCACACTTGAACCTTTTAATTTCTCTCATGAGTCATGACAATGAGTTCCGTAATGCTGCTAATTCTATCTTTGATAGATAATAGCATTCTTTCCACTTTCAAATACATTTACCTTCTGTCCTCCTTAATGATGTTAAAGTTTTTTGGTCTCAAGTTTAGCATCTACCTGCTTGTCTTTATTAACGATGTATTGTTTTTATAAGGGGCATGCTTATTTGTCATTGCAGAAAGTGAAATTGTTCAAATGTTCCAGTTATCGCATCCCAGAGAAGATACAAGGAATTTACCCATCAATCAAAGAAAATCAAGAAGGGGCAACACTGCAAGGATGTTGGATGAGAGATTTATTAGAATCTTGAAGATTTTCAAGTGGGGCCCAGATGCAGAAAAGGCTCTAGAGGTACTAAAACTAAGAGTTGATCATCGATTGGTTCGTGAGGTTTTGAACATAGATGTAGACATCAATGTCAAGATCCAATTTTTCAAGTGGGCTGGAAAGAGACGACATTTCTTGCATGATTCCACTACTTACATGACTTTAATCTCTTGTTTATCTGACTCTGAAATGTTTGGGGATATGTGGAAGATGATCCAAGAAATGGTACACCAATCAGTTGTCATCGATCCTAAAGATTTATCAGACATTGTGAGATTATTAGGCAAGGCTAAAATGGTCAATAAAGCACTATCACTGTTCTATCAAGTCAAAGGCCGCAAGTGCAAACCGACTGCAAGTACTTATAACTCCATTATCTTGATGTTAATGCAAGAAAATCATCCTGACAAAGTTTATGATCTTTACAGTGAGATGTGTAATGAAGGTAATTGCTTCCCTGACACCATAACATACAGTGCTCTAATGTCAGCATTTGCCAAATTAGGTCATGATAATCCTGCTATAAGTTTGTTCAATGAAATGAAGGAAAATGGATTTTACCCTAATGCCAAGATTTACACGACTTTAATATCGATATATTTCAAGGCTGGCAAAATAGAAAAGGCTCTAGATTTAGTGACAGAGATGAAAGAGAAAGGTTGTATGCCTACTGTCTACACTTACACAGAGTTGATACGAGGGCTTGGGAAAGCTGGAAGGGTAGAAGAGTCATTTGGGATATATGTTGACATGGTCAAACATGGTTGTAAGCCAGATGTCATTCTCATAAACAATGTCATCAACATATTGGGTAAAGCTGGTCGTTTGGCTGATGCACAGAAGGTGTTCGATGAAATGCCATCTTTTCATTGTGAACCTAATGTGGTAACATACAACACTATGATCAAGGCTCTTTTTGAATCTAAAGCTTCGTATAATGCTTCTTTATTGTTTGAGAAGATGAAGGAGAATAAGATTGCTCCCACTTCTTTCACTTACTCCATTCTTATAGATGGTTTTTGTAAAACAAATAAAGTGGAAAAAGCCTTGTTGCTTCTAGAAGAAATGGATGAAAAGGGTTTTCCTCCATGCCCGGCTGCTTATTGTAGTTTAATCAACACACTTGGAAAAGCAAAACGTTATGAAGCTGCAAACGAGTTGTTTCAAGAACTAAGAGAGAATTGTGGGAATTCTAGCTCGCGGGTATATGCAATAATGATAAAAAACTTAGGAAAATGTGGGCGGTTGAATGAAGCTATGGATCTTTTTAATGAAATCAAGAAAGTTGGTGGTGTTCCCGATGTGTACGCGTATAATGCACTCATGTCGGGTATGGTGAGGGGTGGTTTGGTAGATGAAGCATGTTCTTTGATGAGGGATATGGAAGAAAGTGGTTGTGTGGGTGATATGAATTCGTATAATATAATTCTAAATGGATTGGCTAAGAGTGGTGGCCCACAACGGGCAATGGTTATGTTTGAAAAAATGAAGGGTATGAAAAAGAAGCCAGATGGTGTCACTTATAATACTCTTCTTGGGTGTCTTAGTCACGCGGGGATGTTTGAGGAGGCTGCAAAGTTGATGAGGGAGATGAGATCGTGTGGTTTTGAGTATGATGCGATTACATATTCATCGATACTTGATGCGGTTGGTAAGATTGATGAATATCCCACACATCAAGTTTCATGAAAGTGAAGATATTGGATTCCTTAATGGGTAATGTTCATGGTGTTTAGTGGTTGAAGTGGAACTCTAAGAAAAGGCTAGCTTACTCCATGTTCTTGATGAAGGTTTTGTGTGATTGGAGACGGGGTTCGGTTGAGTCTAGAGATTTGAACTAAATGAGAGTTATTTGAGTGAAAGGGGTGTTGTGAATGATGATCGTTGGATTCACAAAACGAAGATGTTTGAATGGATTTACCTTGAGGATGTGTGATTTCATCATGATTAAGGGAATACGATCCAATGAATTAATATTTGATGTACATTGTCTTCCAAAGTTGAAGTTATTGTTTATCTTGAATATAGGGAGTATGAGAAAATGGCATGTTGGATAAACTTATATCATAGAGCTTTACTACGTTTAGCACCTATCGGTTATCGTTGTCTATTTTGGGTGTGATTTTTATAAACTATTGTAATGCAAGAACAAATAAAGAAATAAACCTAAATACAATGTTCACCAACATCATTAAATCTAGGTTAGAAATACAATGTCCTAAATAATTCGAATTTTCAATGACTTGGTGTTGATATGGAATAATATCCTCACGGGGACCATCTGAAACACCCTCGTTTAAGGCTTTTCATAAAAACATCATTTTAACCCATGGTTTAGCATCATTTTTCAAAAATCATCCTTCAGTGAAACCTTTAGTTCCAACATCTTCAAAAAGAGTCATTTTTCGTTCCAAACCGTTTTAAAACCCATGGAATTTATTGAGAAATAGTTCGGAGTATAAATTACGGAAAAATCGTTTGGTCCCACTTTAGATAAAACATTTTAGTTTATAAAGTAGCGAGGTTGTTACAATTCAAATACCATTGCACAACTTAAATGGAAACCACACAAACTGTGGCCTTCTAAACATCCAGTTCTTCTAAAGTCCTCTACACTTCCCAACCTGAGTACAAATCAAAATGAAGTTAGGCAATGCAATGCTTGATGAGCTTAACCGAGGTTGACCCATTCAGAGTGGGCAGTGTAACCACCACACTCGGGACAACCCCCGAAAATAGTTTTGACACACACTTTAATTGTTTAAAACATCATAAAGATTTACTCAAAATAGATAGTTATGATATGTAAATGCAATGCATGATGCAACTATCCCAAACCCATATCCATCTCATAAAAGTCCAACTCACCACAATGGCACCTACCTAAGTTCACAAATGACACGCACAAAGCATGTCACTCGATCCTCGTATATGCAAAACTAGGACTAGTGGCCATCACACTAGCCCCATGAGGGTTAGCAACTCCCTCATGTGGTCCCCTATTGTCGGGAACAACGTCTCCTCACCCTCTTTAATTGAGAAAAGGGCAAAACTCATAACGTCTCCTCACCCTCTTTAATTGAGAAAAGGGCAAAACTCATAACGTCTCCTCACCCTCTTTAAATCCTCACCCTTTTTAATTGAGAAAAGGGCAAAACTCGGTCTCAAGGGCTCACACGGTCAATCCCATCCTATATGAAATGCAATGCATAATAGGATGCTCAAATCATTTTTCAAAAACAAAATCATAGTCTTTGTTTGAAAACATCTTTAAAATGACTCATTTCATGCAATGCATACATAGTACTCATATAACAATTAGCACATAAAAGCATGCATGAAAATAGTTGATAAACACAAAAGATAATAATAAGGATGTGACTCCCGGTAAACTCACCCAAGGTCAACTGACGAGTTAACACTAACTCCACCCAAGGTTTGATGCATTTGGAGGCGCTCCTAAAGATCAACTCTTCCATCAAAATCCTCTTAGTTTAGTGCTAACCCAAGTCCTTAGTCTCACCCCCAAGTTGTTACAATACCTCCTTCCTACAAGACAAGAATGGAAGGTGTCATACTCGTTTCATCTAAAAGTCGCACTATAATTACTTCTTTTGAATTAAGAAGGAACCATCATCTACCATCCCAAAGTGAAGTCATTGACTCTCTAATATAAGGAAAATCTTAGTTAAAACATCCCCAAAGTTTGGCATTAAAACAAGGACCCAAGGCCCAATCCATAGAGCTAAAACTCCAAAATGATGAAAATATGGAAAACCCTCTAACACGGGTCGGGTTCAGACCTAGCAAATTGCACAGACCCTTTTACACGGGTCGTGTACGGCACGCTGTAGCTTCGTTTTTGGTCATTTTCACTCCCTTTTGACCCAATTCAAGTCTCAATTCAACCCAAGACTATTCTACATGAAAATACACGTATAAGAACTCATTTCCAAGTATTCAACTCCCAATCCAAGTGTTCATGACTTAAACCAATGAAAATCACAATTAAAGTTCTTATCTCTTAGCAAGATGTGATTGAATCAAGTTCATAGTCTATCATTACACTTAACACCATTAAGTACCCCATTAAGTCCTTAACCAAGGTCATCCCTTAAGAGAATCATTCCTACACAAACTCCAAAGAATATAGCCTCATGAAATCTCCAATTACAATCATTGGTTCAAATGGTTAAACCCATGGAATACCCAATTCCAATCCATTAATTGATGATTACAGGTGGAGATTCCTTCTTCCATTCCATAGAATCATTAGGAATGATCCATACTCCACTATTACTTCCAAATTGATGCAATAACTCATTCATCCATTAAACCAAAAGATCCATTCATCATATACATGAATAAAACCCAATTCCAATACTCAATTCCCATATTCTAGTGATTCAAGGTTTAAGATTACACATCAAGGGTTGGAATCCTTAGGGAATCATTAGAAGTGAATCCCCTCATCCAAAACTACCATATTCATCCATCAATTTCAAGATTCCTCCTTTATTCATCAAATCCCCAAATTCTAGGGTTCATAACACCCAAATCAATCAAGTAATTGGATCTAGAGCATCCATGGATTGGATGTTGATCAAAACATGAACTAGAATCATAAACTAATACTTGGGATCCTAGGATTTCCTCCCCCAATTCATATTTTCGAATTTGACATAACACCCCACCCAAAAATGGGTTTACAAGCTAGAAAAGGAAGGGTTTATACCTTAGATTGGTTAGGAACTTCAAGAACTTGAACCATCTTCAATCTTTAACATCAAACCCTCATGAATCCTTTGAAATCCGCCATTCTCTCTCTCTCTAATCCTCAAAATCGATCCCAAGAGCTGAAATGGGATTTCTCCATATATTTATACATCATATATTTCGGGTTTAGTAATAATAGCCCTTAGAGTTTGGTCCTTTCTTCACCCAACACCCATAAAGTCTACCCTTCTCATAAAAGTCTCTAGATTCACACTTATGCCCTAAATATAATTATTTATTTCATTTTAGTCAATGTCTAGGTCAACACTATCCCCTAGATTCCCAATTTGACAGAAACGACCCCTTTCATTAATTTCTTTACAGTTTAGGTCCTTAATATTAATTTAGGGAATTATTTGACCTAATCTAAATTCTACATCAATTCTTTCATAAATATCTTCTAATATTACAAATCCATGACTAATCAGTTCTACTTAGGGTCAGTTTGACCAAATTGACAGTTTTAGTCCTTATGATAAAATTTATCCTCTTTGTTTTAAAATAGATTTTAAAACTATATATGACTCATTTATTCACAATATAAAAACAAAACAAATATTAAATTTATTCATTTATTTGATTTACTTATTTACAAAAGAAGTTTTATTTTGCCGGTTTAAGCCCAAAACTCCTAGGCCCAAAACACGGATGTTACACCATCAATATCTAATAAGAATTATAACAAATAAGTGAAAATAAAAAAAATATAGATATACTAATGTCGGACCGAATCGGGAGAAACTACTACTATAAGAAAAGATAGATACACTAATACCGGGGTTTTACTTGCACATGCTTAAGTTACAATGAACGAAAAAGATTACATAGCATTAATGGTGGCTATGATGGTGTAAATATAAGAGAAAGGAGTGTGTGAATATGGCTTGCTTAATAATATAAAAGCCTTAAGTTAGGTTTAAAACCCTCATGCACGTATATACAATCGAGGAAGACAACTTCAAAGTGGTTGAAGACACCACATGGTTCCAACTTAGATGTGTGCAATTTGGACATGTGAGTAAGACGTGTTTATGATATCACCGCTTCGCGGTTTCAGGCGAGTTAAGAGGCAAGTTGGTATAGGATTTAGAAGTCTTGTATATCTTTGAGGTTTGATTGCTCAAAATAAACATAATATAAATCCAACTTCCTTCATTTAATGCCAACAAAGTATTTCAAACCATGAATACTAACTAAACTAGTAAACAAACCAAAATTAGGCATAAGAAATTACCTTTGTCCTCAGTTTCGATGGACTTTCACGAGTCTAAATAATGTTCACCTTGAAATCTCCGTTAGCAATGACTTATCATAGAAAATGATAATATACATCAATGTGCTTTGTGCACTTGTGAAACACATTATATGTTGTATTGATATACACATCCAAGTCTTAGAACGAGCCTTTGAACCACATCACCTCCTTGAACGCTTTAGTAATAACTGAACATGCTTCCTCGGTATTAGACATAGTCATGGTAGATTTGTGAACAAAATTTTGTATAATACCTCATGAACCAGTTGTAAACACATAGTCTATGAGAGAACGATGCTTAACCAAATCACCTCTATAACCAAAATCGACTTAGCATACAACATTATCTTTTGATGTCCCAAATAACAACTTGTGTCGGATAGCCACTTCATGGAGGATAAGTATGATAAAAATCCATTGAACTATACTTCAATGATTTTTTTTAGGATTTGACACATACCAAAAACATATGAAAATTTTGGTCATATACGTCTCATTGAGTATCTTAATGATCACACAACCTATGAATAAGGAACTCGAGACACCTATATCCCTCCTTAGATCATCATTTGGAGATAACAAGGTTCTGTTGTTGCGGTCTATAAATTTTCATGCTAAAAATTCTTCAAACAAACCCAAATATTTCATTCTTTCATGTAATTGATCTTTCATATTCTGAATATCGTTCTTTCTCTTAAGTATGTCATACATATACAATAATATGTATATACAATATATATTATCACATCACCTCGAATATACACAAATATTATGGAGACATTTTGTAAAATCATGTGATTTCATGAACAAGTCAATCTTTTGTACAATTGTTTATGAGATTACTTTTGGTACCATTGGTACATGTGATTATCACTACATGCCAATCTCATTTGTCTGACGGTAACAAATGAAACCCTTATAATATTGTTTTACTAAACGTTGTACTTTGTGTGATTATTTTATTTAAAACATAAAATGACAACAATTTGAGAAATAGATGCTTTATTTCTGCATCATATATTGCATTTGGATGCACTTGCCTCTGGACTTCAATAGATTGGTGATCATGAAGTGACAATGAAGATTATAATTTCGAGATCAAAATCAATTTTTTTGAGACTAAAGACCTCATTGGGAACTGTATTATTATATTTTCATGACTTATGTGTGTCGCAACAATTCAATCAAAGAAATATTACAAAGGTTTGCCAAGATTGTTTATCAAGAATCTCGAATGATATTATTTTCCAAAATATACATTGAAATATTTAAGTGGAGTAATTTTTATATAAATGAAAAAATATTTATAAAAATGCTATTTCCATAAAAGAAATGGTGTTCATATAAATGAGACAAAGGAGTTGGGTTTTCAAGTGTTAAAAACCTATTAATTCTCATTTTATTGTTCAATTTTTTAAGTTCCCAACAAAGACAAGAGGTTGGGAAAGTCACAAGTGATGCCTTCCTGGAATAATCATTGTTTTCCAGGCTTTATCATCATTTTATAGATTTCAACTAGCCTGTTTTTGAATCCGGTTGACCCAGTTTGACCTAAAATGGTTTTAGATGTTAGGGTATTTCCAGATGATTTATACGTCATATCTTGATTATTTTCTCTTAAGAACACTATGTTTACAACTTCTTCCAAATGACAATTTTCACATGTTCTTCTAAACTTTTTAAGCTCCTAGTAAGAAATACTTGTAAACATGGTCTACCTAAAAATGTTTGTGTTCTAATGGACCATCATCAATGAATGAAGCAGGTAAATATGTAGAGATAGACTCATTGTCAAACCGGCTTAAGCTCCTAGCATGGAGATCAACCACTATAAGTCATTGTGTTTGATTATTCTTCCCTTAAAATTTGCATGTTTCCCATTTACATTTGTTTGTATTTTGTAATTGTTGGTGGAATATAAGTTGTTTTAAGTTTGATTAGGCTCAAAAATTGGTTTACTTGTTGAAAAATATGATTGAAAATAACTTTTATGTTTAGTGTCCAAAATGATTCTCCAATACACTTACAAAAATGAATAAATGGTCCCACCAACCAAACACATGACAATTTTTGAATCCTTGAAGTTTCAAATCCTTTGACCAATTTCAAAAATCCTACAAAAACAACTCTACAATCCAACTGCCCCTAGGAAAATCAATGTTCTTTTTAACTTTTGGACATGCTTTATATTCCAAATAGTACAAACAACACCACCAAACATTATGGTATGAATATTCCCTACACCTTCAACACTGCAAAACACACCATTTCCCATGAGACCGTAAAGCTCATATGTGAAAACAATATTCTATTGTAACATATGTGGTAGGTCCATCCAAAATTAAGGATCCGCTCAGGTAAAAAATACCACTTTCATCATAAATGACTAGAAGCTCACTATCACCATCTGTGACACCAGCTTGGGCCAAGAGTTCCTAACCCTTTAGAAATGATTTTGCTCTTGTTATGTAGCTCATAGTCATTGTCAATCAATGTTTTTTTTTTCTTGCAATAGTTGCAAAACTTGCTTTGTCTTAGATTTGATATTGTATGACTCGGACTCTTGAAGCCTTTATCATAAGATCTTCCCCTTGCATTAGGGTATTCGACTTTAGAATCTCCATCAATTATTATTTGTTTCACCTTGTCTTTGGAGCACAAGACACATACAACTCGTCCAGTGTAAGTGTATCATGACATTGGATGTTAGTTTCTCGAGAATTGGTATTAAATGATGGCAAAGAGCATAAAAAATTCTACCTCAAACCCCCTTTCAAATCAGCAACAATCTCATTGAACATGAAAACATGATAAGAAATGGAACCACCTGCAAAAAGAATTGATAAGAATACAAACAACACTTCAGGTCCAACTTGCTTAAGAGACTCTGCATTATTTTCCAAAACATTTGCAAAATGTCATAAACTAGGGTTTGCACCCCGCACGTTGTAGCAGTAACCCTGCTTTTGCTTGAAAAACAAAAGCTACCATATATATATATATATATATATATATATATATATATATATATATATATATATATATATATATATATATATATATATATATATATATATATATATATATATATACACACACACACACACATACACACACACACACATGAATGTTTGAAAAAGAATAAAAAAATTAATTTGTAAAAAGGGAAATTATTAAAAAACATGTATGCATATAAATATGCAAAATAAGTAATTTTGTAGAAACTGATTCTTAGAAAACTAAGTTGTAAAAATGATGAAAATAAAGTAATATTGGAAAAACTGAGTTCTTGAAACCATATGATAAAAAATATCAAAACTTTGACAAAATTTTAGGAAAAAAAATTAGGTTTGTAAAAGAATAAAATTTAGGCTAAAATCATAAAAAGGAAAAAGTTACGGGATGAACAAATGAGATGTTACTAAAGTTGGGAGGTTAATATGATAATTTCAATTGGTAAAATGCTAAAATCGTAAAAGAAAAAACGCAGGGGATGAACAAATAAGATATTGCTAAAGTTGAAGGATAATATGAAATTTTCAATTGATAATATTATACTAAAAAATTCGATTTGTAAAAAAATATATATAATTAGACTAAAATCGAAAAAAGAAAATTTATAAGGTAAACATATAAAATATTAATAAAGTTTAGGCGCTAAAATGAAAAATCAAACCCCTATTCAAAAGTATACTTTAGTAAATGTAGGGTTATATACTATGCGAGGATGCTTTCATATCCTTCACTTTATTTTCTTCATCGAACCACATGGCTAACATCTTCTCAAACCTATAATTGAATCAATATATCTTTCATCTTTCCTTGACAATAACGCAATAAAATCCTAGTATTTCTTCATAATTGTCATAATATGATATGTCAATCAAAGAAACCCGTAAATACTTTGATACTACTTCTTGTAATACAAGAACAACCTAAGAAAAAGAATAAACTTTCAATCGAAATACAAAATAAACATCTTTATACATATGGAACACTCATGATCAAGAATATATAAGCAAATAGATAAAGATAAAAACACTAACACGATAATGGATAACAAAATGAGTGAGATGAGAGGGTATATACTTGTATGGCAACTAGTAATACATCCATTTATTGCATAGAGAATAATCTCAAAGAGAGTTGCATCTCAGATATTACACAACAAGTCAATACACTAATTAACAACAATTAAAATCTACTTAAAAACATACATCACCCGCTAACATTTTCACCACAACCATCATTATCTTCATAATCCCCTTGTCTTACTTTTGTAATCTCAGCTTGTGCTCTATCAAGAATCTTCCTTTTTTGCATTTCCAAATCTTTATGAAAATCCATCCTCATTTTCTCCAACTCTATCATCTGCTGAATCTTCCCATTTTCAATCTTCTCATAAATCTCACTAAATTTATTAATCGATTCCGCCAGCAACCTAAACGAACCACCACCACCACCGCCACCGCCGCCGCCACCGCCACCTTTGGGTTTAAATTTCTTGGGTGGAAGCAAATCAGAATCATCATCATCATCACCGTCTTGAGAATCCGAATTACCACTATTCTCCCTCATATCATTATCATCCATTCCATTTGAAGTTTTTAGATTAATATTCTCACCTGATAATAACATATCCATCTTTTTAAAATATACCCATTTAGTATTTACAACTCGGCTTCCTGTTAAACCAGCTTTCTCTTTTTTGTACTTCTTCTTCAATGTATCTAAACGGTTTCTACATTGAGAGTCGGTTCTTTCTATTTTTGACTCTTGAGAAACTCTGTCTGCAACTTCTTGCCATTCTTCAGACCTCAAACTCTTTCTTCCACATTGAAGAAACCGTTCACCCCATGCATCTAGTAACACAAATGTCTCATGTTCACTCCAATCTGTAAGTGTATTTCTTCCTCCAAATGAAGGTTTTGGTGGGATCATTGATAGAGGTGGTACTCGAGGAGCAAATTGATAGCTTGATAACAAGCTTTTTAACTTTCTCTTTTTGGGATGTCTCTGTAGATTTACATTTACAGTGTTGGTTCTTCTTCCATTGTTGTCATCATCTTCATCTTCTTCATCATCATCATTGTCATCGAATTGATTGTCATTGTCTTCATGATTGCCGTTTTGTTGAGTAGAACCGTTTATTTCATTATCACCAACATTTGTTTCTTCTTGTTCTTCTTCATCATCTTCTTCTTCTATTTCATCATCATCTTCGTCAACATACTTGCCCACAATCTGAGACTGTGTGTAAGGTACATTCTGCAATGAACCATAACCTTGATTTAAACCGTAATTGGGTGGGTGTTTATTATCTTCTTGAGTGTCATCCATTACAGCACTCGCAAGCAATAACAGATCCCAGTATTCAGCGACAATTCAACTGCAGAAATGGAAGATTATATAATTTCGGAATAATCAAACGGCGGCACATGATTCCCATAAAACCCTAGAAAATTCGCATTTCTCATACTAAACGTAAATCGAACTCGAAAAAATCTAATTCATCCCCTTTGCGAAGAAAAACCCAATTCAAGTTCCAAACAGGGATATCTTTCGCTCAGAATTAGCAAGAATTCAGTTTTTAGTAGGAAACAAAAACGATTCTTGATAGGAAATAATCTAGCGCTATCGAAGAGCTATAAACCAAACATAATCACTACACCTTTTAAACAAGCAAGTCAATCTAAACATCCTTCAATTTTAGAATCTTGATAAATAAACACGCTAAAATAAAATTTTTACCTCGGTTTAATGAAATTCTATACAGAGAAAGCGCAAATTTAGGATTTTTCCTTGACAGACGCGGATCAAGAAACAATAATACCTTGATAGAAACCCTAGATTCAACCTGTGTGAGAAATCACAGAACAGAAATCTGATTGTGAGTTGGGGATATGCAAGAAAATAAGAAAGTGGACAGTGTGTATCGGGAAGGGATTTATATCGTAGGCCGGGAGGTGGTAATGTTCCGGGTACATGGGCCCTACCCGCATGAGATGTGGGTATCGTCCACTGTGGACGGTCCGAAACTCCAAATGGACCTAGCACTATATTCTTAGTTCTTCCATTGCACCTTATTGGATGTCTCTATAAAAACAAGCATTAAGGTTTTAAGATGTGTTTATTTTTATAATAGTAAATTACATAATTGGTCCCTATGTTTGACACGTATTTGTACTTTGAGTCCAAGTTTTGAAAAGTCACTGCGAGGGTCCTTATGGTAACCAATTCATTACACTTACGGTCCCTCATGGGGTTACCGTCTAATTTATGCCGTTAAGTATATGTCAATTGTCTAAATTGCCCTTAGGGACCAAAACTGTATAGGTTTAATTTGATGAGTCCATGGAAACTCATCACATTCCAACGCCTAGATTTCACTTGCGACCATGTCTAATACTATAATACTAGCATATAGGGGTGAGCAAAAACCGAACCGCAACAAAAAATAACCGAAAAAACCGCAAAAACCGAAACCGAAGCGAAAACCGATGGTGTGGTTTTTACTTTTACAAAAACCGCAAAATTGCGGTGCGGTGTGGTTTTTACTTTTGAAAAAACCGCAAATAACCGAACCGCACTATATATATATATATATATATATATATATATATATATATATATATATATATATATATATATATAATTTACTTATTATTAAGTTTAAATATGACATTATAGATTAAATAAAATAGTGACTTTGAACAACAATTTCATTTTGTATTTTGATAGTGGCAATTTCATTTGTCATTTTCACTAATTGTAAGTTATAAACTTTAGTTGTTTCATGATTTACTATACTAAGTACAAATAAACAAATGAGTTCTATTTTGTATTTGATAGCGGCAATATACTAAATATATAGTCAAAATACTAAAAGTTTTATAAAAAATGTTTCATTTTATGCGGTTAATAACCGAAACCGCACCACATGGAAAAACCGGAAAACCACACCGCATTAGAAACCGCAAATTGCGGTTTTAGGTTTTCAAAAACCGCATAACCCGGTTTGCGGTTCGGTTTTGACCAAAAACGCACCAAACCGCACAATGCTCACCCCTACTAGCATATCAGTTTAGATTCAAACCAAAACTTGAGATTCAAATCAACATATTGAAATCAGGTAAAAGAATTAGAATTTCATTCGTATAAACAGTTATTTTTACTACAATTTACTTCGAAACAGGCAACACAAGGCATCACATTTTTACATTTGTAGATCTTTGAATGATAATATCAAATGAGATCGAACAATTAGTAAAGGAGTGGAAGAAAATGACGTTCTCGATTCCTTAAAGGAAGACAACATCATATGAAAAGGTTGTTGTAGGATAAATCAACGGATGTTAAGCTTTGCATTGATGTTATGGATGTCGGAATGCTTCCTATGAGATGATTACGAAAGATATTTAAGCAGTTTAGGATGTGCATGCATGTGATTTCAGTAGAGATGTTGTCGGAGAGCGGGTTACGGCTGAGATCAACTTATGTTAACAATTTACACTTGCTGATTTCAGGGGCAATTTCACCGGATAAACTGTTGTGGCTGAAATCAATATTGGATAGTTGCTGTAGTTTGCCTATTTCACCGGGAATACTTAATCAGTCCCTATAAGATTAACGTTTCTTAAGGGGTTTGAATGAAGCTGGTTTGAAAAAGGTTCCGTTTTTGCAGCATATACATGCTCTCTCTTTTCTCTAGCGTGTTGTTGATTGAAACTAAATAAACTATGTCTATCAGCAGGCTCTAATAACAGACAATATTTGTGTGTTTTCTCAATAAACCCAATGCAGAAAGTTCTATAGCTACTAACCCTAGAATTGTAGAAAACATTTGCTCCCGGGTTTGAACGGTGTGAAAATTGAGGGAGTTTGGGTTCTTTATAGAATTTTAGAAAACATTTTGGTTGCTGCAAAGAAGCTCTAATGGCGAAAGGGAAAGCCTTGCACTTCGTAAAATTACAATACATGGTACCGGCAACTAAACGAACTACACTGCCAGTTAATGATTCAAAACTCAGAAGAACATGAAAGGTTTTTGTAACTTTTAACAGAAGAAGAAATTAACATGCGTAAAAAAGTTTGATTAATCGTCTAATTTACAGCTCCATTTGTGAGAATTGGGGGCTCAATCAGCCCGGTGTCTAAAACTAATTTCGAGACGAAATTCCTTTCAACGGGGGATGATGTGACAACCGTCAAAATCGGTCAACACAAATCAATAAAAGTCAACGAAAGTCACCTAAAGCGTACATTAGATTAAAATGTTGAAATGTAATTTTCATAACATTCATATTGTATTATTGGATATTATAATACTACATGCGCCAGTTGAAATCAATTATCGAGTAAACGCTATAAATACGTATAATAATTTACAGTAGCGTAGAAATTTGATAAAACACACAAATATTATTTGGGTATAAGTAATATTCATAACACGATGTATTCGTGCTCACAAATCCGTAGACATATAGAACGTCGAAAACGAAGTTCGCATGCAAAAGTTACAGCAGTTCAGTCATTGAGAACAATAAATGTACACAGGAGTTGGGCATTAAAATGCATTACGAGGTGCCTTAAACATTAAATATGAAATATTGGAACACATCTTATAGAACGTAATATGGTCTAGTATTTAATTCTATAATCCAATTATTTTTCCGGTAAAATGCCAAATACCGCGTATTCGGAAGATTACCGTTTAGACGCTTATATCTTCACCTAACGAATTGGGAATCAATCTAAATATATGTTTACTATTAATTTTACAGTTAATATTGATTAACGTATTTATTAGTAATTATATCTCTCAAATTTATAAAAATACACGATACATTTTACCACTTTTTATAAAAATATCAAAGTTTATATAATTCTTGGTTATAAATTATAAAAAGGCATGAACACCACACCAAAGTTTGACACAAAAATAACTATTTTTAAAGTATAGTGTATGAAATGTTGTGATGCTATGTTCCGTTCCGCCTTCAGACGAGTCCGCCATCGTGGTTTGGGGGTGTGACAGATTGGTATCAGAGCAATTGTTTATAGCGAACTAAGTATATTCTTCCATGTAAAAAATATAACTATAGATATGGGGACTTATACCTCTGGCTAAGTATTATAACATACGACAATACTTTTAGAATATAATATTCATATAAAAGCACATACATACAAAGATAATATCACAATAAAACAATCTAAGAACATTAGAGTTTAAGTTGAAAACTATGGTTAGACTTAGTATAATATGTTATCAATTCATGGGAAGACGTAGTGAAACACCCTCGCTTAAGGCTTTTCATAGAACATCATTTTAACCCATGGTTTATCATCATTATTCCAAAATTCATCCTTTAGTGAAAACTTCAATTTCAACATCTTTAAATAAATCATTTTCTTTCAAACCATTTTAAAACACATGGGGTTTAATGATAAATAATTTAGATTTAAGTTGCGGAAAACATCGTTTGATCCCATTTTAGATAAAACATTTTATTTTTTAAAGTAGCGAGGTTGTTACAATTTAAATATCATTACATAGTTTAAAATGAAATCACACAACCTGTGGCATTCTAAAACGTACCGCTCCTCTAAAGTCCTCTAAACTCCTCAACCTGAGTACACATCAAAATGAGTTAGGCAATTGAAATGCCTAGTGAGCTTACCCGAGGTTGACCCATTCAGAGTGGGCAGTATAACCACCACACTTGGGACAAACCTCCAAAAATAATTTTTGACACACACTTCAAAAGTTGTTTAAAACATCATAAGGATTTACTCAAAATGGATAGCTATGATATGCAAATGCAATGCATGATGCAACTATCCCAAACCCACGTCCATCTCATAAAAGTCCAACTCACCACAATAGCACCTACCTAAGTTCACAAATGATAAGCACAAAGCATATCACTCGATCCCCGTATAGGCTAAACTAGGACTAGTGGCTATCACACTAGCCCCATGAAGGTTAGCAACTCCCTCATATGGTTCCCTATTGTCGGGAACGGTTTTCCCTAAATCCGGGACAAACATCTCATTTTGGGCATTTTTCCCATGATTTCCCTAAATCTGGGACAATCGTGATTTCCCTAAATCTAGGACAATCTTCTCATCTTCGTCATAAGGTTCACTCGGTCAATCCCATTCTATATGCAATGCAATGCACAAATAGGATGCTTAAAACATCTTTCAAAAACAACATCATAATTTTTATTTGAAAACATCTTTAGAAACTTATTTTCATGCAATGCACAAGTAGTAATCATATAATACATTGCACATTATATCATGCATGAAAAGTATTTGATAACACACACAAAAGATAATAGTTGGGATGTGTACTCCCGGTAAACTCACCCAAGGTCAACAGACGAGTCAACACTAACTCCACACAAGGTTTGATGCATTTGGAGGCGCTCCTAGACATCATCCCATCCATCAAATCATCTTAGTTGAGTGCTAGCTCAAGTCCTTAGTCTCACCTCCAAGTCATAACAATATACCTCCTTCCTACAAGACAAGAACGGAAGGTATCATACTCGTTTCATCTAAAAGTCACACTATAATTACTTCTTTAGAACTAAGAAGGAACAATCATCCATCATCCAAAATGAAGTTCTTACCTCCCTAATATAAGGAAAGTCTTAGTTAAAACATCCCCAAAGTTTGGCATTAAAACAAGGACCCAAGGCCCAAACCATAAAGCTCGAAACCCAATAACTGCAATTTCTGGCTAGACCCAGCTACACGGGTCATGTAGGTTTGACACGGGTCGTGTAGGATTGACCAGTAAGTCCAAAAATCTTCACACGGGTCGTGTAGAATCGACACGGGTCGTGTACAGTCTGCTGTAGCTCCGATTTTTGGTCATTTTCACCCCTTTTTGACCCGAATCAAGCTCTAACACTTTCCCAACCTTATGGACACCAAAAGGACATGATTCCAACCCAAATCATACATCATTAGACTCAAATAAACCACCAATATCATCACCATTGAATCAACTCCTTGCTATGATCATAAGTTTACTTCTTAAGCTTAAACCATGGAATACCCAATTCCATTCTTACAATTGATGATTTCAAGCGGAGATTCCTTCTTCCATTCCATGGAATCATTAGGAATGATCATTACTCCATTATTACTTATAAATTGATGCAATAATTTATTCATCCATTAAACTCAAAAGATCCATTCATCAAATCTATGAATAAAACCCATTTCAACACCCAATTCTCATTTTCTAGTGATTTAAGGTTTGAGACTACAAATCAAATGTTGGAATCCTTAGAGAATCATTAGAAATGAATCCCCTCATCCAAAACTACCATAATCATCCATTAATTTCTAGATTCTTCAACTATTCAACAAATCCCCAAATTCAAGGGTTCATATGGACCAATACATTATTTCAAGAGATTCCAAGCTATCCATGGATTGGATAGGGATCACTATGGACTCAAAAAACATCAAACAACATTGGAATCATAGGAATAATCCTCATCCATTTATAAGAATTCAGACTTGACCAAACCTTAATCCCCAAATCGAAATTTCAAGGCAAGGAGGGAGGTTGTATACCTTAGATTGCTATAATTCTTCAAGTGTGATCATAATCCTTCAAAACCCACACAAATCTCCTTGGAAGAAATGAAAATCGCCATCTATCACTCTCTATAACCTTCAACAACGTGAACGGCTGATTTGGAGAAGGATCCCCATAAAAAACAAGTCATCTTTCAAGAATTTGCAACATTAGTCCCTTGAGTTTGATCCTTCTTCACCCAACACCCAACAAGTCAACTCTTCTAACAAGAAATTCCCATATTCATACAAATGCCCTAAATATAATTATTTCTTTCACTTGAGTCATTGACTAAGTCAACACTAACCCTTAGTTTGCCAACTTGACATAAATGGTCCCTTATACTAAAATTCTTAACGATTTGGTCCTTAATATTAATTCAAGGAATTATCTGACCTAATTTAAACTCCACATCAATTCCTTCATAATATCTTCTAATTTTTCCAAATCCATGACTAGTCAAATCTACTTAGGGTAAGTTTGGCCAAATTGACACTTTTAGTCCTTCTGACAAAATTTCTCACATTTGGTTACAAATTGATTTTAAAACCACATTTGACTCATTTATTCACAATATAAGAATATAACAAATATTAAATTTATTTATCCATTTGTTTTCTTTATGTATAAAATAAGTTTTATTTTGTCGGTTTAAGCCCAAAACTCCTAGGCCCAAAACACGGATGTTACACATAGCCTGATCAACTACGTTTGACTAGGGTTTGACCGACATATAACTAAGTGTGAGCATAATGGGCAACAAAGTAAAAACTCGAGAATCCTATGATGATTAGTAACCACATAAAACATAAACACGTTAATAATATTAGTTATTATTAAGAGTCATGTAGTTCACACACTTATAAGCGCATTTCCGTTCTTATTAGTTATGGCGAGCTTTCACCATGAGGACCCTTGCTATTCGGCGATGGATGTAAACGAATGGGTCGAAGAAGATTCCGACGAGGAACTGGAGGAAGGCTCGGAAGAGGAGTCCAATGAGGAAGTTAACATTGGGGAGATCGTTGACGAGCCCCTTCCACCACCCGCCTATCAGGATACGCCTCCTCGATGGGAAGCTCAGTTGCATACATGGGCTGGGGAGGGCGGATTGCAATACCCGTTTGGCATGTACCACCGCAGCACGCCCCGGTCCTCAACACCCCAGCGGACCGAGCCTTACCCATACTTGTACCACGAGTGTCCCACTTGGACACCCGACTCCAGGAGCTTTACGACGAGGTGATGGAAGTTGGGGCAGAAGCCCGGAACGCCACCATACGAGTTAGGCGAATCGACGAGGAGCAAGATCGCTACAGAGAGACGATACTGTTGGATTAGGTGTCTAAGCCATGACTAATAATTAGTATTTACCTAATTAATAGAAGCACAGTCCATTTGGGTTGCCCTCATGGCTGGAGGTTTGGTAGAAAATTCGGTAGAGAGAAATGTTGATTTATTATGAGATTAATAAATCAACAGGAATTAAATATATGGTTTATTAATATATTAAAGTCATAATATATTAAATAGAAACTATATTAATTAATTAGAAATTAATCTGGAATTAATTGGATTTAATTTGGTGATTAATTTAATTAATTAAAGATGCAGGGACTAAAAATGTAATTATTCAATAGTTGAATAAGTGGCAGTGTGACTGTTGAGTCATAAATTAAGATTGAGTCAAATATGCTAATCGGATTTGTTGCCAGATTTTGTGCCTATAATTTAGCTATCGGTTATGGAATGGGTCTGTCCTTCCATACTTAGTTTTTGTTTAAATAGCATGTTCGTACCCTTGTTAGGGTTAACTTTTGTAATCTGATCACGGCGCTCATACAGAATAGTTCACATCGAATTGTTCTTGAGTTGCATTTTAATCATTAGACATCAGTTCTTCATATTGTCTGTTCTTGATCTTGTTTACTTACATTATTCCGCATTTTTGAATCTCGATCCAACTCTCTCATTTCATCAATTGGTATCAGAGCAGGAGTTTGTGTTATTCACGGATCTGTTTAGATTATCTTCATCGTTTCAATCGATTTTGGATATCAGACCTTGATCTTTTACGTTCGATTCTTCTTTCTGATTTGAACTTACACTTCTGATTCATACAAAGAAACAAGTATCAATGGCTTTTGACGACTCACACACTCAGTCCTTTAATCTTTCAAGCAGCATTGGATCCACTACCAGGACTCCAATTCTGTTTACTCAAGAGTATGAGGTCTGGGCGTTGCATTTTGAAGACTATGTTCTTGGCATTGAAGAACATGGATCAACGATCTGGCAAGCTATCACTGAAGAAACTCACGTCCACACAGACACAAGGAGGGTTATCAAAACCCTAAAAGAATACAACAACTTGCTTGTCACCCACACGAATATTCATCAAGATGAAAAAGATAAACTAATGTGCAATATTAAAGCATTTAGAATTATCAGGTTTGCTCTTCAAGCAGATACTCTTCGTCTGGTTAGTTCGTGTGAAACAGCTAAAGAGATCTGGGATAGACTTAAAGAATTGTATTCTGGAGATGCTGACCTTGAACACTCCATTCAGACTACTCTTCTTTCCGATTTCGGATCTTTTGCACAAGGTTCGGAAGAAACTCTAACTCAGACCTTCAATCGATACAATCATCTTCTAAGTCGATTATTAAAATACAATCTGGCTCGGACTATCATTGAGCAAAAGGTTACCTTTCTTGATGGTCTTCGTTCTGAATGGAAGGCTATCGTTTCTACAATAAAAGCGCATGAACAGTTCAAAACTTACACTTTGGCTAAGGTTGTGGGAATTCTAAAATCCCATGAAAAGGAAATCATTTCGGAAGCCAAAGCGACTACCAGTCTTGGTTCGCTTGCACTAGTTGCTGCTGGAAAGAAATCGGCCGAAATTGATTCCGAATCTGACTTTTCCGATGATGATTTGACCAGAGAAGACAAAGCATTGATGGTATCAAATCCCAAGAAGTTCTTCAAGAAAAACTTTTCCAAATTCAAAAATCGAAATCGACAAGGAGGTTTCCATGCTGAAAAGACTGTGGAAGAAAGTCAGAAAAAGAAGAATGATGAAGAGAAGAAACTTGCTGGCGACTCAGGATATGATTGCCATTACTGTAACGGCAAGAATCACTTTGTGAAAGACTGTTTGCTCCGAAAACAAGCTGAGAAGAAGGAGCAGGTAAAAGATGAAGCCTATTATGCAAAGAAGATTGCAGAGCTGAAAAAGAATGATGCTTCATCTACCAAGGCAGCTTTTGTGGTGAAAGAGGACAGCGAGTTTGGCGCCATTGAAGTCTGGTCAACGGATTCGGAAGATGAGGAGGTGAGGAATCCAACACATGGTCGGTGTCTGATGGTGAAAGCTGATCATTCCGAAAGCAGAGGTTACTCTACCGATGGGTGTCCAGCCTCAGCAAGTTGCTTTGCTGCGAAGCCTGTCTATGAACAAGTTGAAGAATGTGAGGCTGTGGTCAAAAAGGTACGCTCTATCCTTAAATCTTTAAATATTTGCTCTTCTAGTTATGATGCTGAATTAGATGACCTTAGATTTACTGTCTCCAGTTTGAGTGATAGCTTAAAGAGGACACGTCTAAGCAATTCTAACCTAAATGATCAATTGAGCAGGATATCGAATAAAAATGAGGAGAGACGAATGAGAATCGAGGCGTTGGAGAGTGAGTTAGTTAAAGCACGAGATGATATTATTTACGTAAAAAGGGATAATTTAGTTCTTGTCAAACAAAGAAACATTTTTTGTTTAATTGCTAAGCGTCTTTACAATAATATTACTCAATTGCACCTTGATTGTGACATAGGCAGGGGTTTACACAAAATGATTTTGCCCTTTCTTGAGTTGAAAGAGGATGAAATCGATGCAGAATGTCATAGATGTGAAACCATTGTTTCATCTGATGAGGTTTTGGAAGCTTGTCGAATCGGACTTGATAAAATTGAAAGCTATATACAGTCCAAAGAACATAAAAGTATGATCAAAGAATATTTTTCGGAAAATGATCATGAGGAAATTAAAACAGCGACTCTAAAGAATTTTCATTCACTATGCTCCAAATTAAATTCTGATAATACTCCCATTAATGAGAATATTTCTGATTTTGATGAAAGTGATATGAGTGAAATATCTGTTGAGGATGAAATTGACTGTTCGGAATTCGTATCAAATTCTACTGAAACTAAGAAAAATCTCATTTCTGAAAATTCAGTTACTTTTGCGAGAATTGTTGAAAGCGAAGGATCACACACTTTAACCGAACAAGCTACTGTTTTTCCAAAAATTCACACTGTACCAAATCAAGTTTTTGTTAAACCAGGCCTAAATTCAAAAGATGTAACTGAACTTAAAGTCCTAGTCGATAACGATAATTCCGATGTATGTGATTCTTTCTTTTGGTCGGAACCAATTGACAACTCAGACGAGACTAAAGGCCTTTCCGAAATGACCTCGTGGAAGTCTCGTGGTAACTACATTTCTGGATCATTGAACTGTAAAAATTCTGTCTCTCAAAATGGTTCATGGGGTACAGAGAATTTGAAATCTAATTCTTCAAACCCTAAGACGAGTACCTTCAGATCTGATTCTAATCACAGCTCGACATCTTATATTCATAAGTCTCCTGAAGAGCTCATTGCAAAAAGGAAACAAATGAATGCAAGGTACAAAAAGAATCTGAAAGAGAGAAAACAATTCTGGAGAAACAAACACGAATCAAATCTAAACCAGAAAGTCAACCCAATTCCCATTCGGAAAGTTGAGCCTACTCCAAAACCAAAACCAGTACCTAAACCATCTGTCTCAACAACAACAACAAAGACTCCCACACGTGTTCTCAGTTCAACGGATTCAAAAAGGAAGGGAAAACTCTATCCTGAAACCACTCAGGATCTTAAAACCAACAAGATTCATCCAACTGTTGCTACCAAAATAAAACCCTCTTTTCAATCGGTTAAAAATCAAAATCCCACTTTTCTCTCTCACAATCAGAAAACTCATTATTATCAAGTTACGAACACATTCACTCCAAAGAAATCTCGTTTTGCTAAAGAACAATGGCAATCCACAAAAATGAAAGTGTTCAGAATTGAAAATAAGAAAAATCAGTCATCTCTGAGAAAATCCTTTTGGGTTGAAAGATCTTGCATTTTTCCTATCTCACAAAAATTCTCACATGGGCCCACACTGGTTTGGGTTCCTAAATCTCTCTAACTTGTGCAGGTTCTACGTGACGAACAGTATGATCCGGAATGGTACATTGACAGCGGCTGTTCACGTCACATGACTGGAAGGAAGGAGGAGTTACGAGAATATCGCTCGCTGACGAATGGAGGAAAAGTCATTTATGGGAACAATGCAACAGGCAACATCAAAGGCTATGGCATGATCACAAATGGTGAAATTTCGATACGAAAAGTGGCATATGTGGAAGGACTTCAGCACAACTTAATCAGTGTTTCACAACTGGTCGTCGGAACAGGTCTTAAAGTCTCATTTGATGAAGATGGCTCCGAGCTAGTTGAGAAGGAATCCAAAAAGATAATTTTGAAGTCAAAAAGAAAAGGAGAGATGTTTCCTTTGGACATGCGACCTATCCAAGGAAAACCTGCTATCTGCCTACTCACTAAAGCCACGAACGATGATAGTTGGCTCTGGCACAGGCGTTTGTCTCACATGAACTTTCGTGATATTAATAAACTGGTACTTGGTGATCTTGTGCGAGGATTACCACTACTCAAGTACGACAAAGACCGACTCTGTGATGCATGTGAGCTAGGAAAACAAAGTCGGAAAAGCCATTCTACAATCATCAACACAAAAATCATCGAACCATTGGAACTTCTGCATATTGATCTTTGTGGTCCTTCTGCCATCGAAAGTGTTGCTCATAACAAATACATTCTGGTTGTGGTGGATGACTTCTCTCGTTTCACATGGGTATTATTTCTCAAGCAAAAATCTGAAGCGTCGATCAACATGATTAACTTCATCAAGCAGATAGAAATTCTTCTCCGCAAACAAGTTCGAATGATAAGAAGCGATAATGGGACAGAATTCAAAAATAAAATTCTAGATGATTTTCTTGTTAATAAAGGAATCACGCATAACTTTTCTGCCCCTTACACTCCTCAACAAAATGGCGTTGTAGAAAGACGGAATCGTTCTCTGTGTGAAGCTGCTCGAACCATGCTCTCTTTCGCAAAACTTCCTTTATATTTCTGGGCCGACGCCATCGCAACTGCTTGTTACACCCAGAACCGATCAAACATCACAAAACGATTCAATCTTACTCCCTATGAGATCCTCAACAAGAGAAAACCGAATGTGAAATTCTTCAATGTTTTCGGATCCAAGTGTTTCATTTTTAACTCCAAAGAAAAACGAGTTAAATGGGATGAAAAAGCTGATGAAGGCATTTTTCTGGGCTACTCTCTTACCTCAAAAGCCTATCGTGTTCTGAACAAAAGATCTCGAAAAATTGAAGAAACATACTACATCACCTTTGATGATAGATACAATTCCAGAGCAAAGCCCATCAGTACCAAGACTGAAGACATCTTTCCCGAATCCAATAAGTTCACAATTCCTCTTATGGATCTATATGAGGAATTTCTGAATTTGTTCGATGACCAAGAAACCGCAAAAACATCAGAAGCAAATGCAAGAGATAACCAAGGCGATGAATTGTTAAAGCTCATAGAAAATACAGTCAGTGAAAACGAATCTTCACAAGAACACTCCACTGTTGTTCCGATTCCGAACAATGCTCCAACTCCCATTACTGATGCACCTATCCAGGGGGAGTGTTCATCAACTATTCAAGGGGAGAGTATGACTCCTGAATCCGAGTCAACCATTCAACCAGTTGAACTAGATCACCCTGATGATAGAAACGATGCAAACTTCCAGGGGGAGAATGAAGTTGAAAACAATGACCTTGACACACAGTCAGAGGTACATTCGGAAGCAGAAGAAATCATTTCGGAAATCAATCCTGAATATGATCCAAATTATCCTCCAATGATAAAGTGGACGAGAGATCACCCAAAATCTCAAATCATCGGAACGACTTCTGCTGGCGTTCTCACTCGAGCTCAAGCCAAAGAAAAGCAAGCCGCATTGTTTTCTAAAGTGGAATTTTGCATGTTTCATTCGTTTATCTCCAAGGTTGAACCTAAAACAGTTAAAATAGCACTTGATCATGCTGACTGGGTTCAAGCAATGCAAGATGAGTTAAATGAATTTGAACGCAACAGGGTGTGGTGATTGGTTCCGACTCCAGAAAAAGCATCCGTTCTCGGAATGAAATGGGTCTTTCGAAACAAGTTAGACAAAGAAGGGAATGTCATTCGGAACAAAGCAAGACTGGTTGTCAAAGGTTACTGTCAGGAAGAAGGAATTGATTATGAAGAAACTTTTGCACCAGTATCCAGACTAGAATCCGTTTGGATTTTTCTTGCTTATGCAGCACACAAAGGGTTCGATGTCTATCAGATGGATGTCAAGTGCGCTTTTCTGAATGGAGAATTAGAAGAAACAGTCTACGTCGAACAACCACCAGGCTTTGTGAGCAGTAAACATCCTGATCATTGCTATGTGTTAGACAAAGCTGTTTACGGTCTTAAACAAGCTCCAAGAGCTTGGTATGAAACTTTGACTCGGTTTCTCAAGCAATCCAAGTTTAAGCAAGGATCTGTCGACCCAACTTTCTTTCGTAAAAAGGAAGGAAGTCACCTGATGATTGTTCAAATCTATGTCGATGACATCATTTTCGGATCTACTCACCCTAGCCTAACGGCTGAATTCCGAAAATTGATGGAGACAAAATTTTAAATGAGCTCGATGGGTAAAATCAATTTCTTTCTCGGACTCAACATCAGACAAAGCTCAGAAGGCATATTCATCAATCAGGAAGCCTATACCAAGTCTCTCTTAGAGAAATTCGGAATGAAGGGAGACTCTAAAGTCAAAGTTCCGATGGCTTTCGGAACAAAACTCACTCCTTCTCTAGACAAACCTGCAGCAAATATCACTCTTTATCATCAAATGATAGGTTCACTTCTCTATCTCACTTCGAGCAGACCTGACATTATGTTTGCTGTTTGTTACTGCGCAAGATTTCAGGCAAATCCTAGAGAGTCACATCACAATGCTGTGAAGAATATATTCTGATACCTTAAAAGAACAACCTCTCTTGGACTATGGTATCCATCAGGATCTGGCTTCTTTGTTCAAGCATTTTCCGATGCTGATCTTGGTGGTTGTGGATTGGATCGCAAAAGCACTTCAGGTGGTTGTCAACTACTCGATGGAAAACTCGTAAGCTGGCAATCAAGAAAACAGACTTGCGTGTCACTCTCAACAGCTGAAGCTGAATACATCGCTGCTGCTTCATGTACCTCTCAGATAATATGGATTCAAAATCAACTGAGAGATTATGGAGTCAATATGAAACGTATTCCTCTTTACTGTGATTCCGAAAGTGCGATTCGGATCTGTCACAATCCAGTGCAACACTCAAAGACTAAACACATTGCACTCAGATATCATTTTATCAAAGATCATGTTGAAGACGGCAACATCGAGGTTCATTTCGTACGTTCAAATGATCAACTAGCTGACATCTTCACTAAGGCCCTTCCTGAACTAGCATTCAACCGAATTCTTCAAGGTCTCGGAATGATGGAAGCTGAATCCGTTCCGATATCTAACTGAGATTCCGATTGATTCCGAAAATCGGAATGCCTCGGAATCGGATTTTAGACATGGAAGAATTGGAACGCATGTATCCTTTCTAAAACTTCGTTTTTTTATTTTATTTTTATTTCTAATTTTTTTTTTGCTTTACTTATTTCAGCCATTTGTTTTCTTTATTTTGATTTATCTCAAAAATATTTTTTTTGTTTTTTTTTTGTTGTTTTGTTTTGTTCTCGTTTGCCTTATTTTTATTTATTTATTTTATTTCCTGTGTTGTGTATTTTATTATTTTTTTTCTTCTTATCCATGCGAATGCAGATAAAGAATTCAATCCGAAATCAGAAAATAACAGAAAACTAAATTTTATTCAAGCTACGGGAACAAAGGTTGTTACATCAAAAGCGAACACCAAAACAACTTCAACCTATAGCTTGTAATAATGCCACATAGGGGGATCACCGGGATGGAAAGCTTGGTAGAGGCGCAGCTCACTCTCGTCAACAAAAAGGCGACTTCCATCAGCCAGTCCCACATGGAACTGGTTGTGGGGAGTGGTCCGAATGATCACCGCCGGCCACCAACCCCTTCTGTGCCAGACCTCAACAAGGTCAAATTGTTTGAACACCACCAAAATTCTTGGTGGGACAGGCTGCAGAAAAGGGTAGCTTGTTGGGACGATCAGTGGCCCTCCACCCTCGCCGTTGTTAAGAGTGGTCATTCTCACCTCATATTGATGATTCCACACTCTCGTGACAACCCCGCCATAGATTCCTCCGGCGTAGTCACCCTCTTGCATTTTGACCTCCACTTTGTCGAAACGGTTGTAGGGACGAAGCGCCATGTGATATCTCTTTTGGTGGTAATTATTTTTTTTGGTGTGGGTGTTTTCTACTAACAATGCTTCCTTTTTATAGGCAGAAATGACACCGGTTAAGCTTCCAATTGTGGATATTTAATTACTTTATGACGTAATGATGCAGCCTGCTGTCATTATTATGTGTCATAAAGGCGAAGACGGCTGATTAGCAACTGATTGGACGTTTTCCTTTCAATTCGCCGGAGCATTAAATGTTTTCTCATGATAACCAATTCCTTGTCAGCATTCTTCAGCAAGAATACAACTATTTTTTGTAACTATTTTGAATTGATGGGTTCTTCTTATCCTATTTTCTAAGTACCAAAAACGAATATCCATGATTATTGAAATCTCAACCAATTTCAATATATGATTTCGGAAATTCTAGTCAAAGATCGCAACTCATTTTCACCATGGGGCGCTGTGAGACTCATCATCCTTCCTTGACCTCTCTATTATTTCTCCATATTCAATACACTTCCATATAATTGTAACCCTTATGAAGGTCTTCAGCAGATCCACTGAAAACTGATGGTTACAAAAATTCTGTGTTCATGATTTCGGAATTGTTTTTACCATCATTCCGACTGAAACCCATAAATCCGATGCCACTAAGGAATTGACGAAAATTTTAAAGGGAATCTCAATCTTTCACTTTTGCGTGTTCTTTATGAAATATACTCTTCCCAAGTAATTTCTATCCAAAAAGATCCAGGTTTAATTTTTTTTTTTTTGAGATTTCCAAACATTTCACAAGTCACACAAAATTCTCCTTACCCTTACTTGTTTTTATGACTACTCTGGTCAGACAAGTACTGTCTTCCGATTTCGAGCATTTCTCACGTTTTCGGAATCCAAAAGACAGTTAAACCCAACCCATTAAGTTAACATTTTAAAAGAAACCTTTCAATGATTCTTATCAATCAATTGATCGTAATTCAACGGGAAACCACACAAACCACTTTTGAATCTCTCTTGATTCCAAAGGAAGAGATCATTGCCCGGGATCACTCAGTTTTATGTCATTCCGACATCACAGACTACCGAATAAATCATGATTTTCTTCTTTATCTTTGGCACACTCTTGCACGAAAATCATTATTTGATTTTTCTAACTCTGGTTGATTTTCTTGTAATAAGGATTAAGATCGATGACGTGGCGACTTTTCTTTTACTCTTCAAAATTTTTCAAAATTTTGGATGAGATAATCCTGACGTGGCCATAATAACGTCATGTCCACAACAGCTACTTTATCGCTTTTCACGCGCCTGCAATGCGACATTTGGGGGTTACTCATGATGATACGACGTGTTTCTAGGGAACCGTAATCGCCTGAAGCGGGATTTCCTTTTTCAAACACTCTACAAAGAATATTTAAAAGGTTTTTGGCTCATTATCTCATTTCTCCGCTTTTCATCTCTCCTCAGAACTCTTCGTCTTCAAAGCCCTCTTTCTCTCACGAATATTCAAGAACTCTCCAATGGCTGCTTCATCCTCAGCAAATGAAAACACTTCCTCATCTATAATGTTGAAGATCAAACAAAATCAGAATATGATTATTGATCTTCATTCTTCGAAGTATAATGAAGCTCTTCAACCGATGATAGAATGTCTCAAATTCTCCAGAATCTGCAAAGCCCTAACTGCTTCAGAGGAGGTTCCAATCGTGTATCTTTCTTCTGCATACTCATCTGCATTCTACAACAAGGTTGATGATGTCGTTACTTTCGAAGTTGGATCCGTCAAGTCGCGTATTTCCAAGTCTCGATTTGGAAAATTGCTAGGGTTCACTAATCAAACCGATATTGTCGATCCTGATTCCATTCCGCCTTCTACTCTTCCACGGTTTTTCTACCAACTAGGCTACAAGGGTGATATCACGCAACTTTCCAAGTTCACAAAGAAGAGCCTACCGCCTTTGTGGAATTTTCTTTTCACAATCCTGTTCAAAAGCTTCTCCGAACGCACAACAGGCACAGACAGTGCAAGTAAGCTTTTCTACTCTTTATTTTATGGCCTCTATCACGACATCAACCTTGATTACGGGTCAATTCTTTGGAGCCAATTTGTCGAGAGTGTGAACTACAAAAATCGACACTCCGAAATTTCTTGTGCTCGATTTTGGTCCATTGTGGTAAAAAGGGCGATTGAGCAACATCATCTTCATATCATGACTGATTCTGTCTTAGCGGTCATTCCGACGCTGTCAACCACACAGTTTACAACCACCAAATCGGAGGATTTCGATTTCATTGGGTCTATTCCGATCACAATGTTGGACCGTGTTCCGAAGGATGTTCAGTGCATTATGGCATATCGACAATTACCCCCATCAGGAACTCGTGATGTTGATCAAGCTCATCAAGTTGCTTTTGATAGACTTGAAAATCCAAGGAAAATTGTCAAACGAAAGGGCAAAACTGCTGCATCTGACACCGAAAAACAGCCCAAACGTCCAAGGAGACTCCGAAACTTTGTCCAGTCTTATGATTCCGAAAACATACTCTCTGACACTCATCAAATTCCGACTCCTCCGCGCGATGTTCCGATTACCGACAACCTTGACGATATTCCACCACCCAAGCCTTCTCCATCTCCGGCATCACCGCCTCATGATCCCACACCAACAACAACTCCTCATTCTAGTCCACAATCAACACCTGAACGTTCGCCCCTCCGAACCACAAACACTCAAAAGTCTCCATCTTTATCACCAAAACAAACTTCGATTCCTAATTCCCCTCATAACAACCCTCCTACCGACATTGATGAAGAGGAAGATATCCTGGTTAATGATGATCAGGATGATCTTTCCGATTTCCTTGAATCTCCATCCCATGTCAAACTAAAAACTCCCAGTTATTCTGTTCCGATATCATCTGATCAGCTCTCGGAAATCTCTGCCAAACTGGATTTACTTCTCCAATCCCAGGCACATCCCTCTGTCTCCGATTGGCAATCCCAGTTGAATGCTCACAAAGACTCGGTGGATACCTTGATCACCGAAAACGTCAATCTCATGGGTAAAATCACCTTCCTCATAGAGAAATCTGAAGCCCAAATGCGAGATTCGACTATTTCTATTGGTAGACTGGAAAAAGATGTTATTAAATTTACTCAAGATTTCCGTGATGCTCATGTTCGGAACAATGAAAATATGCAACAGGTCATCTCCAACTTCAGCACCTCTTTGAAGAGTGAAAAAGAGGCACTTTCTACCTTACGTTCGGAATTGAAGCAGCAATATTCCGAATGGGTATCTTCTATGGATACAAAGGTTGATCAACTGAGGACAGATTTGGCCTCGGAGAATTATTTGATGGATACATTAGCCGCCAAAGAAACTAAAATCCAGCTCCTCAAGTCCGATCTCCGTAACAAGTCTGCCATTCTTACCTCGGCTCTGTCTCAGAACAAAGCTGTTCGCAGTGGTATATCGGAAATTGACTCCTTTCTTCATCGGATTGTTGAAGACAACGATCCTATTCTCAATCCTCAGGTGCGCAGACATCTAACCCTAAAGCTTCATCCTGTCTTCAATCTTCTTGCCGCCTTAAAGGGTGTTTCGGAAAGTGTTGCCTCTCCGAAACAAGGGGGAGACGAAACGAATGAAGAAAGTACATTTAATCAGGAGACTCCGAAGAAAGACACTCCGATTAAAACCGATGTAAATGCTGAAGGAAGTGCTGGTCCGTCAAAAGACAAAGGCAAGAAGATAGTAGAAGAACAAAAATCCGATAAGGATGCTGCCAAATCGACCAGGGACAAGGAAATTGATGAAATTCTCAATCTTACTCGGAAACTTGATGCTGAGGAAGCTGCCAAAAGAGAGGCTGAGTTAATTCTGAAAACTCAAATGTCTTTGTTTCCTCCATGGCACTATAAAAGAATGACAATGGAAGCAATTACTGAGCCTGTGGAGAACTGGCTTCAACCAATAGCCTCGTACAACACAAGCAATGATGTAAACTCGCAGTTTGACTTTCCGATGACTGCAAAAGCTCTCCTGTTCCGAGGGTTTGAGGAACTCAAAGACACCCGTCTTTCTAGTTCGGAAGTGAATGATTTGTTGTTCACTTTCTATTTGAAGAATGCGCGTCCTCAACATTTGACGTGGAGTTTGAAGAAAATTGTGCAGCTGACTCCCCGTCTTCCTGAGGTCATTGTTCCATTCAAAAACTCAAGGTTTTGGCTTTAAGAGGAGATGATAAAGAGAAGATGGAATTTTCTCTTGCTGACCTTCCTTTTCTGAATCCATTCGACTGGATATCTTTGTTCAATATCTTGTCGAGAGAACAAAAGTATCAACCTCTTTTTGATCATGTCAAAAGAATGCTTGGATACTACATTCTGGAAGTAGCAAAGTTAGATGTTGAAGTTGCTGGTATTCTAGACAAAGTTCCTTTATCTGTGAGACGTCCTCCGCCTAAAAATCTGAACAAGCGCAAAATCGAAAAAATTGTCAACTCAAACTGGAGTGTGGCATACAATTCAAAAGAAGGCCTCGAGAATGTTAAAAGGATATTCTTTCTCTTGGACAAACATCTTTACAGGACTCCAGTGTTGGAACACATTCTTCATATCATCAATAAACTCCCATCCAACACCACTGATGATAAAACTTGCATCAACGATATGCTGAGGTGGTTCATAGAGTTTCGAAAAAGGATCCTAGCAATAATTCCGAAGGTGTTTGACAGACAAACAAGTGAAGTAAAGCTTGAAGAATGAAGGAAAGTCGTATTTTTTGACTCAAAGGGGGAGATTGTTGAGTCATAAATTAAGATTGAGTCAAATATGCTAATCGGATTTGTTGCCAGATTTTGTGCCTATAATTTAGCTATCGGTTATGGAATGGGTCTGTCCTTCCATACTTAGTTTTTGTTTAAATAGCATGTTCGTACCCTTGTTAGCGTTAACTTTTGTAATCTGATCACGGCGCTCATACAGAATAGTTCACATCGAATTGTTCTTGAGTTGCATTTTAATCATTAGACATCAGTTCTTCATATTGTCTGTTCTTGATCTTGTTTACTTACATTATTCCGCATTTTTGAATCTCGATCCAACTCTCTCATTTCATCAGTGACAGTGACCAGTGGAGGTCGAAATTTATATATGGAAATATATAGATTTTGAAATTAATATAATAAGATAAATAGGAGTTTGAATTGTAAGATAAAATGTTTATCTTATTTGAATTCAAAAAGGCTTATCCTTAAGGCTTATCAAAAGGTCATCCTGTAACTATAAATAGGGGTCTCTGGAACCCTATTTTCTGCGCCAACTTTGACTGAAGAATCTCTGGAATTTTCGATCCCCTCTCCTCTTAGCTTGGGTGTGACTTTCATTTGAGGCAGGATAATTTTGCTGCTCAGCTTCCAAGAAATTAAGGTTGATTTTTCTGTTTTGATCTTTAGTTTCTTTTATTGGCCTCTAGGTTTTTTTGTTATATGTTCAATTAGAAGAAAACATAGATCCTTATAGGTTGCATGTGAACTTAGGTTATTTAGTTCATGGTTTGCAGAAAACCTTTAAATGGTATGAGAGCCTGTTTTGTTTTTTTTTGTTGAATTGATATAAATGTTTTAGGGTTTAAAGCTTATAAACCCTAATATATATGTGGATCGATTTCTAGGATTAGGGTTTTGGAAACCCTAATTCCCCCCCCCCCTTTGCTATTTTCGAAAATTGCTATTAGGGTTTTAGGAGGTTTTCTATTTTTGGTAACTTTATTTGTTTTTTAAATGGATAACCTTAAACCCCATTATTTGAATTCGAAATCTAGGGGGTTTAGGATAGGTTTTAATTAATTTTATTAATTTAGATAAACCTATCTTCATTGAATTAATTTAATTAATTGTTAATTAAAAGATAATTCAAAAGGGATTTAATTAATTTTAAATTATCGAAAATTAATGGAAAAATCCGCAAAAATATTTTAAAATGTTTAAAATATTAATATTTAATTAATTTAATTAATTGGTAATTAAAATTGATTAAATCGATTTTAAGGTTTAATTTAATTTAAAATTTAATTGTTAAATTTTGTAAAATTAAAAGATAAACCTTGAATATTTTAAAGGGTTTTAAAATACATCTTATATATGTTATTAAAAGTTAATACTATATATATGAGATAAATTTGGTTAGTCAAATCAATAGTAGGCCTCATTCACGAAGCTGGTCTATAAAGTGGGTATAAGGAGACTGCCTATAAAATGGTAGTCTAATGGGTGAACACTCTCACCCACCGCTCGCTTGATCAGTGGAGGGTCGTTAGCCGAACGGGTTTGACAGAACCGCTTAATCATTAAAAGTATAATGATCAAAGTACTAGAACTATTTACAAAATCCCAATCTAGTTACTTTAGGTAAAAATGTGAATTTGATGCTAACCCATGAAATTGCACATTGCACTTTATGAAACGTTGGTGGAGCGTGTGTGGTTTACCGGCACACCAATGGGGGTTCATAAAGAGTGGCAATGGGTGTCTCGGGTGTTATCTGTTGAGATATTTTGTGATGAAGTGCTAATACATCCGAAGTCCTATCCATGAAGAAAACCCCGAAGTGAATAAACAAGAGAAGACACCGAAGTCTAAAGACTCCGAAGTGCAATGCATAGAGGATCCGAAGACTTCACAGTCTGTCATCTTGTCTTTTGTGTGCACGCGTATAGTACAATACGTGTTGCATGAATCTTCTATCCTATTGGCTAGTACACTGATAGGATATTCTCTGTAAAAGGTGTACTATTGGTATCACTGATTCAGTATAAATATCAGTGATACCATACCGTGTCGAAGGAGAGATTACGAGATTAACTTACGAGAATTGTATATCTCCAAGATAGAAAACCCAATTGTAAAACCAAGTTCTAATCAAATCATTCGGCACATGTTGTTCATATCTTATTGTTTAATTGAGTTCTGTTGCATTATCATTGTATGATTGATTGTGTAATTGATTCCATATCTATATTAGTTCATCTAATCTCATATTTCAACACCCAACAAGTGGTATCAGAGCGAGTCAGCTCAAAAACCTGTTGATAGAGTTCAAATTCGTTTGCTTCAGCTCTAAATCTGAATCGATTCTCAGATTCAGTCTTCCGCATCTGTTGCAAATCTCTACCACCCGTTTTTTACTGAAAAGATCCTGTTGAAATACATTAAGATGACTGATTCCACAGCAACTTATGCAAATATGCTTAACTATGCAAACCTCATCGGTTCAGCAACGAAGGCCCCTGTTCTAGTAACTTCTTACTACGATTATTGGGCTGGTCGAATGAAGGATTACCTTATAGGACTGGACAAAGATCTATGGAGGTCTGTGACTGAAGGTCCACACACTGACATTGCTGGTCGATTCGTTGATCCTGACGGAGAAGAAGCTGTTGTTCTTAATGCTACAGATATGAAAAAGCTTGAAAACGACGAGAGAGCCATGCGCGAACTAAGAAGTGGCTTGGGTCCCGATGTCAGCCACCACATTGCTGATGCAAAATCTGCAAAAGAGATGTGGGACAATCTCGAACTCCATTTCGGAGGAGATAAAATTCTTCATACTAGCAAAGTTCAAGAAATCCTTGCAGACTTCGGGAACTTTAAGCAAGAAGAAAATGAGTCCTTGGAAGCCTGCTATGAACGTTTGAGCAACATGATTTACACACTCGATAAGTATGGAGAAACAAGAAGCCAACAAGAGATAAATATCAAATTTCTCTACAGTCTTCGCAAGGAATGGAGACCAATCATGCTCATGGTCAAATCCTATGAGAATATTGAGAAATACAAGCTGGCTGCCCTATACAATCTATTAAAATCACATGAACCCGATGTGGTAGGTCGAAGAAGTGAAATGGCTAGTTCTGGACCACTAGCTCTCGTGTCAAAAGAAGAGGAAGAATCAAGTGATGAAGACGTTGCTGCCTACATGGTAGATGATAATGGAGACACTGTTGCTCTCTATGCCGCCAACAATCGAAGATTCAAGAAACCATTCATCAAAAACAATTCTGGAAAGCCATTTGTGAAAAACTTTAACAAATCAAACTTCAACTCCAAGCCCAAACCTGAAATATACACTCCAAAGGAGGATAACTTGAAACTGTCAACTCCGAAGCCATCTGAAAAACCGACTTCGGAGTTATCCAAAGAGAAGTCCGAAGAGAAGAAAATCTCAGGTGATTCTGGTTATGATTGCAATTATTGTCATGGCAAGAATCATTTTGCAAAGGACTGCATGCTTCGGAAGCAAAACGAACAGAAACCTCAAGTAAAGGACGAAGCCTATTACGCAAGAAAAATGGAGGAAGTTAGAGTAAGGACCAAAGACCTAGCCTTAATGGCTGCTGATGATCGTCAAGGATCATATCAAGTTTGGTCTTCGGATTCAGATGATGACGAAGTGAGAAAGCCATCTCATAGTGCTTTCATGGCCTATGATGTCGATAAGAGCTTTCTACAAGACTCTTTGGAGAAGTTGAATGAAGAGAAATGGATGAAGATTGAAGCAACTGCGGGTCTTGGATTTGTGACTTCGGAGGGACTGGAAATAACTGCTGCTGATACTCCGAAGACTTGGGATGAAGACTCTTCTGATGATAATGAGGAAGTGTGCTTGATGACAAATGACAGCCGTTTGACAATCCCAGAACAGGTATCAAAACTTCTTTCATCTTTTAAAATTCCTACTTCTCAATCTGCTCCCATTATAAGTGAAATAACTCGTGATTGTTCTGTCATGCATAAATTACTCATTGATGCCAAAAATAGGGAAATACTCAGTGAACAGGAGCTTCTAAGCTTAAGGGGGAGAGTAGAGAACCTGAAGCTAGCATTAGAGAAATCTAATCTTAGAATCTCCTTGTTAGAAGAGAATAGAGAAAAGTTTTTAAACAATCATGATGTAATCTTAAGACAGAGAAAAATATTTTGTGAAACAGCCAAACGATTATATGCGCATATTACGAGAATTTATCATTCAGCCGATGTTTGTAATATCCAACATAGACAACTATTGTCTTTTATTGAGTTTAAATTAAAGGAAGTCGATAGTATATCTTATGAATGCGAATCTATAGTATCAGGCTCCGAAGTTACTAATCCATCATATAAACATGGCCTGATATCTGTGGAAAAACATCTAACTGCTGATAAATTGTTGAAAATTTTGCCTCAAGAAATTCCAATCCTGAATAAGGCTATGCCTCAAATTGAAACAGAAGAAAAAGAAATTGCCAATAACTTGTCTAAAAAGGATTCTGAAAGTGACTCGGACATGGAGGAGATTGATTGTTCTTCTTTGATTTTGTTAAAATCATCCTCCATATCCGAATCGACCTTCGAAGACATCTCACAAATGTCTTCAGTGGACAAAGGAAAAACAAAAATGAATTGTGAATCAAAAACTCTTGAAACCAAAGAAACTTCAAATTTTAAACTTCAAATCACAGATGAATCTGTCTCTTACGATCAATATCTCAAGGATAATTCAAAAAGACTAGTCCATTTGGCATGTATCTATCCTAAGGTTTCTTACTTCAAAAACTCAATTTTCGTAAAACCCGGTGGATTACCCTTAATTGATAATGAACTGCAAAAACTTCTTGAAAAGGATAACTCCACAGTTACAAATGAAGGATTTTTCTCATCATCCAAAATGGTTGAAAATGAAATAAATGAGAAAATGGCAGTAAAAATAAATATAAGGAAACAAGAACTATACGGCCACAACGTATATAATCGTCTTTGTTTTGAAAAGGAGAAAGTGCCCGAAAACATGTCACACTTACTAAATCTCAAGAACGACGATCACATTTACATTAATCGAAACTACAAACAAATTCAGGTTGTGGAAAAACCCACAGTTCCGAAGATGGATGTATTAGAATTAATGGAATCTTGTGAATGTGTCCCTTTTTCACACAATCCTGAAAATGAAATTTCAAAATCAAAAGTTTCAACAAACAAAATTGCACAACAAGTTCTACAAAAGCCAAAATCAGCAGTGAAGATTTCAAAACCATCTCAAAAACCCACTGTTGAGAATTCAAAAACCAAGCAAATCATAAATCTTGTGAAAAGAAAAACACCTTTTAGAGATTCTATACAAAATGAAGCAATTGCTTCCACATCTGGTACAAAGCCTGTTTGCACAAAAATCTCAGAAGTTAAAAATCGCAATGAAAAACCAACCTTTACACCTACAAAACCTAACTTTCCAAATCCTAAATTTCGAAAACCAACGAAAAAAACATTTTCAAAAGGAAACAATCTGATAGATATATTCCACAAATGGCTGGACAACAATTTGGAAATATTCAAGGATAAGGATCTCTCATTAAATGACTTTAAATTGGCATACGAAGAGTATCTTTGTACTTCTACGTTGTGTAGTTCAATTTCAACAAAGTCAAAAATAGAAATACCAAAACAACATTGGAAAAGAAATGATCTTAAAGAAAACTTAACTACAAAAACAAAGACCTCAAAATCTTCAAAATCCTCCAAATCAAAAATTTCCATTCAAAAATGGGTTCCGAAGTCTGTCACTCTGTCAGTCACTTCAGACTCATTAATTTTAACTACAAACTCTTCTGAATCCTGCTCAAACACTTCGGAATCATGCTCATCACATGAGGCTTCGGAGAATTTGATTAATTTAAATGCAAATGAAATCTCTGAAGAGGCCGTAGAAAAATGGATTCAAGAATCCTTTGCTTACCCTGAGGACCCAAGATTGATTGGGTACCAACTCCTTCTTGATTGATTGCAGGTTATGTCTGATGAGCGGTATGACTCAAAATGGTACATGGACAGTGGCTGCTCAAGACATATGATGGGGAGAAAGGAATATCTCAGGGATTACAGGAATTTAGATGATGCTGGAAACGTACGCTTTGGTAATAATGAAACATGTCCAATTCGGGGATATGGAAAAATAACAAATGGCCAATTCACTATCAACCGAGTGGCATTTGTTGAAGGATTAAAACATAATCTTGTGAGTATATCTCAATTGGTGGTTGGAACGGGAAACGCTATAACTTTCAACAACCAAGGGAGTGTAATCACCAAAGAAGCAACAAACGAAGTCTTACTGAAATCAGAAAGGAAGGGATCTATGTTTCCCTTAAATCTAAAGCCAGTGACCGGTGGGCAATCTCTATGTCTTCTCTCCAAAGCCAACTCCGATGTCAGCTGGTTATGGCACCGAAGACTTGCCCATCTGAACTTCAAAGATCTGAACAAGTTGGTGGCCATAGATTTGGTTCGAGGCATGCCAGCTCTCAAATTCGACAATGATTCCCTCTGCTCTGCATGTGAACATGGCAAGCAGACAAAACAAAGACATCCTACAGTGATCAACCCCAAAATCACCGAACCGCTTTCTTTTCTATACATAGATTTGTGTGGACCATCTGCAATAGAATCAATAGGAAAGAAGAAGTACATTATGGTTATTGTTGATGACTATTCAAGGTTTACTTGGGTGTTGTTTCTCCGAAATAAATCCGATGCAGCTGAAGAAATCATCAACTTTATAAAGAAAATGGAATTGTTGCTCAACAAGAAAGTCCGAACTGTGCACAGTGACAACGGTTCGGAGTTCAAAAATTAGACTCTTGATGGATTCTTAAAAACAAAGGGGATTAACCACAACTTCTCAGCACCTTACACTCCTCAACAAAACGGTGTTGTAGAAAGAAGAAATCGCTCCCTGTGTGAAGCTGCAAGAACAATGCTCAACTTTGCAAATTTGCCCATGTACTTCTGGGCCGAAGCAATTTCTACTGCATGCTTTACTCAAAACAGATCCTACATTCACAAAAGATTCCATATTACACCTTACGAAGTACTCAACCAAAGAAAGCCAAATGTCAAATTCCTTCACATCTTTGGTTGTAGGTGTTTTATCTTAAATATGAAGGATCACTTAACCAAGTTCGACTACAAATCAGAAGAAGGCATCTTTCTTGGTTACTCTCAAGACTCAAAAGCCTACAGAGTCATGAACAAGAAAACTCGCAAAATCGAAGAAACCTTTAATCTAAGGTTTGATGACTACTACATCAAGAAGTCTCTGCATCCATTTCCTATGTCTTCAATCTTTCCAAACCCTGCTGTAGAAGCTGCTCAAATCACAACATTCGACACAGACTTCTCACTTTTATTTGACCAACCTGTAAGAGCTGTGGACTCCGAAGTCAGAGCACCATACAACCATGAGTCCGAACTCTCCAAGCTCACAGACGGACCCGATGACTCTTTTACAAGAAGCATACAAAGACCATCTTCTATTGAGGAAGAGTCATCTAATCAAAGTTTGGAAAATGTAAGTGTTGAGGGGGAGCCATCAAACCGAGGTGCTGGAAGTTTAAGGACTAATGGTGAATCAACCAACAGTCCAAGAGGATCCAACACTCTTGTCTCTACTCCCCAGTCAATTTCAAATATCATATCCATGTTTCCAACAATCCAGGGGGAGCCAGAGATTGCGACTCCGAATTCAGCCACAACAATCGCTTCGGATAAAGCTACAACTTCTTCAACTCCAACAAACGTCCAGGGGGAGCACATATCAAACTCAACCTCACAATTACACACACCACAAACCAACACAAATTCGAATAATCACTTGTTAATGGGTGATTTTCCCTCCACTTCGGGATATCCCTCAGACATTGAGGACATCGATGCTGAAGGACCTCCTGATTTTGATCCAAACTATCCTCCTTTGGACAAATGGACGAAAAATCATCCTCCATCACTTGTCATTGGTGATGTTCGAGATAAAGTACTGACTCGTGCACAACTTCACCAAAAGCAATTAGATCTCAACAAAAATTCAGAGTTGTGCATGTTCAATGTCTTTATCTCTAAGGTAGAACCTAAGAACGTCAAAGATGCATTTGATCACTCAGACTGGATTGAAGCAATGCAATTGGAATTAGAAGAATTTGAAAGAAACAAAGTCTGGAGGCTAATTCCAAAACCTGCAAATGCCTCAATTGTCGGTCTCAAATGGGTGTACCGTAACAAGCTAGACACCGAAGGCAACGTAGTTCGGAACAAAGCTAGGTTGGTTGTCAAGGGTTACTGTCAACAGGAGGGGATTGATTATGAAGAAACTTTTGCTCCTGTTGCCAGACTCGAATCAGTTCGGATATTTTTAGCTTATGCTGCACACAAAAATTTTGATGTCTATCAAATGGACGTTAAATGTGCTTTTCTGAATGGTGATCTCGAGGAAACCGTTTTTGTTGAACAACCACCTGGTTTTGAAAGTAAAACTCATCCGAATTATTGTTATATGCTAGACAAAGCAGTCTATGGTTTAAAACAAGCTCCAAGAGCTTGGTATGAAACCTTGACCAAATTTTTAAAAGAATCAAACTTCAAACAGGGATCAGTAGATCCAACACTTTTTAGAAAGAAAGTTGGATCTCACTTGATGTTAGTCTAAATTTATGTGGATGACATAATCTTTGGATCTACTGACCCCAATTTGTCAAAAGATTTTGAAAAACTGATGAAAAGCAAATTTCAAATGAGTATGATGGGAAAAATTAACTTTTTTCTTGGTTTACAAATCAAACAATCTAAGGAGGGGATATTCATCAATCAACAAAAATATACGAAGAGTCTGCTTGAACGCTTCGGAATGACTAACTGCTCCAAAGCAAAAGTTCCTTTGCCTGCAGGTACAAGGTTAAATCCATCATTGGACAAACCAAAGACCGACATACAGCAATACCGAAGCATGATTGGATCATTGCTCTATCTTACAGCCAGTCGTCCTGACATCATGTTTGCAGTCTGCAATTGTGCAAGGTATCAGGCTGATCCAAGGGAACCTCACTTGGTTGCTGTTAAGACAATATTCCGATATCTTCATGGAACTACTGCTTATGGTCTGTGGTATCCAGCAAACTCTGGTTTCTACATTCAAGCATACTCAGACTCCGATCTTGGGGGATGTTCCATTGATCGCAAGAGCACTTCGGGGGGTTGTCAATTCTTAGATGGAAAACTTATAAGCTGGCAATCCAAGAAACAAACTTGTGTCTCTATCTCCACTGCAGAGGCTGAATATGTAGCAGCTGCAGCGTGTACTTCGCAGATCATTTGGATTCAGAGTCAATTGAAAGACTATGCTATTAATATGAGAAAAATTCCTTTGTTCTGTGACTCTCAAAGTGCAATTCGTATATGCCACAATCCAGTTCAACATTCCAAGACGAAGCATATAGCTCTTCGCTATCACTTCATCAAAAGTCATGTTGAGGAGGGGAATATTGAGGTGCACTTTGTTCACACAACAGAACAATTGGCAGATATCTTCACAAAGGCTCTAAATGAAGAAGCATTCACAAGAATCGTTCGAGGACTTGGAATGATAGATGGATCAACTCTTCAATAATTTTCAGATTTGTTCACTCTTACTCTGTTCTGAAATTTCACAAAAATAAACTCCGCAGTCCCCCGAAGTCAATTTTGTCTTCAGAGCTCATCGGAGAACTTGCTATCTTGAAAATTTACAAAAGGAATAGACTCCGCAGATCCCCGAAGTCAATTCTGGCTTCGGAGGTCATCGGAGAAAAACAAGCAAAAACACTTGCCACTTCCCCGCAGTACTCCGAAGTAAAATATCACTTCGGAGGTCTGCGGAACAAACTTTTTTTCAAAATAAATCCTTCAAATTTGAAAACCACTTGAACAAATGTTAACTTCATAAAAATAAAGAGTTGTTTTAAGACTAAGAAAATTCAAAAACAGGAAAAATTTATACCAAACGAAAAGAAAATTCTGATGCAAAATGGCAAAGTTTAACTTTACTCTCATGAATTAACCAAGTAAAGGACAAAACTTTGATTTTAGATTCTGAAAATCATACCTTATCGCACTAAAAGGTATTTGGGAATCGACTTGAAACACTAGTAAGAAAACAGACTTCGAAATGAGGTCAAGGCTATTTTACACTTTGAAGCCTTGTTTGATTTCAATAACCTTAACATAATGTCTATTTCTAATCACCCTTCGAAACTTGACTCGCTTCAACTTCAAATTAATCATGTAGCCTCAAAACTACAAAAGGATAATTCAAAGTGCTCCGAAGTTTTCATCAAAAATAGAACCAACATCGTTTGATAAGTAAATTTAAATCTCTTTTCATTAAATGATACAAAATTGAACTATATGAAGATTTTCACTCACAGTGATTGTTTAAAACAAAAACAAAAAGCATCAAAGAAAGAAACCAAATGGTGATGCTCTATGTCTTCGTATAAGGAAATTCGTAAAAGAAAACAAGAAAGAAAAATAGAAAACATTTGTCAAAAGAAACAAAGACAAACAAAGATCAAAAGATAACCAAGGGAATGCAAAAGAAAAATCAGCATTCAAAAGCTTATTCTTCTGTTTTAAATAACAGTACAAGGATCTCCTATAACATAGTCGAGTACCTTGTAGAGGAATATGAACATTTCAAGTAGTCTGTCTTAAATGATAAAGTAGGAGTGGTGTACGAAGCTCAAAGGCTTGTCATCTGAGCTTAGTATCCAAACACTTCAACTGATGAAAAGGAATAAATTTTTCAAATGAATCTTCAAAACAATCCAATCAAACCTTCTGAAACACTTCTGATGTTCAATTCATGAATGAAAACTTCTTTAAATTTCAAATACAAAGGATGTTATCTTTATTATATTTGAAAATTTTGAAGCAAATAAGCACAACACAAAACATGTTTCCTAATGCGAAATCAAGTCAGTGATGGGGTGATTAGACTTAAAAATTCATGATCGATATTGAATCCAACAAACTTCCAATTGAAAAATGGACTTCCAATATGATTCGAACGACTCTGAACATTAACTCGATTAAATCATCTTTTCATAATACTCATGAAAACTAAGGTTAAATGACATATTGCATCAGTCAAAAGAACAATCAAAAACTTATAGAAAAACAAAGAGAAAAACATATGGACTTCGGTACACTGGTGAACACTTTGCAATCAATTGTTAATCACCGAAGTGACAGAACACTCTTCGGAGTCCATAGCAAAAACACCGAAGTGAGGAACTTTATGCTCCGAAGCGTAACCTCAACGGTTATAATTTTTCATAACTGCGAAGTCAATTAAATGTTCAAATGATTTCCACATTTATGATAAATAACAGAGACAAACATTCCCTGAGTTTTAAATGTTTGCTTACAGCTGTCAATAAGAATTAAATGAAAAACATTAATCATAATGACGTCTCAAAAAGTTAACGGTTCAAATTTTGAATCATTGTAACTAACAGCCGTATATTTCTCCTTTTTGCAGAGAAAGTGGGACGAGCAGGTGATGAGATGTCCACCTACTACTGGACCATTTTAAACGTGCATTAAATGGCCTAGGGACCACAAATACTATATAAACTTTCCATCTCTTCCATTGCACTCTTTACGCAAACACAACTCTCATTTCACTCTGCAACCTTACTCTCTAATTCTCTCTGCAAACACAACATACTTCATCTTCTTCATCAAACCTCCAACAATGGCCGCTGAAGGATCTTCTCAAACCACTGAAGCTATTTCAGTACCCGTTCTCAAAAGCCAGCCAGCAAATCTGGTACTACGCAACAACCTTCAACTCTACCCTAAGCCCATCGATGCTCTTGTCGAATCCTTGAAGAGATCGATTCTTTGCTATGCCCTAACCTGCACACCATCGATTCCAGCAACACTTGTATACAGGGCACATTACACCTCGAATGCCCTGTTCGACACGAACAATCATGTAAAAGCTGTATTCTTCGAAACCATAGATGTAAAGGGAAAAACTAAGAAAGTGCAACTGACCAAGGAGAAATTTGCTGAGGCTCTTCATCTTCCCATCTACGATCCTAAGGAGATTGTGACTCCTTCTGTTGAGCAACTCGTCGATATGTTCAATGAAATGGGGTACTTTCCTCAACTCGAGAAGATCAGCTTGTTTAAGAAGAACCAACTGCCCGATCTGTGGAGATACTTCTTTAGTATCTTCCTCAGATGTCTGTCTGGAAGAACTTCAGGATTAGATTCTACAAGTGTGGCGTTTCAGAGCCTGCTCTTCGGAATCTACTATGATGTCAAAGTTGATTACGCCTCTATTCTATAGGCTGACTTCTGTTCACATATCAATCACAGTCTGAAGGGGACTGAAATTTCAAATGCGAGGTTCTAGGCAATTGTTGTTCATTCCCATTATCAAAAGACTGGATATGTAGCAGACCCCTCTCTCCCCGAAATGAGGTACACTCCAATCACTGTATCGCCATTGGATGATGAACCCACAGTCTACTGTGCACAAATACCTATAGCCATGCTCTCTAAGGTTCCCATGGAATGTAATGAAGTAAGCTCTTACCGCAACACCTTGGTGATTCCTTATCCTACTCGTGATCTTAGCAAGGAGACATCTGTGAAAGAAATCCCTAAAGGAAAAGGGAAGAGGAAAATGGCTGGTGGACCCAGTGGTCCTAAAAAGGAAGAGAAGAAAAGAAAAACTTCGGTGAAAACCACACCGAAGAGGAAACAGCCGAAGAGGCAAAGAAAGATCATGGTTGTGGATGAGTCTTCGGACTCAGAAAGGACTCCATCCACAGTCCATGAAGAAGAACAAGAAGAAGAGATACTTGTTGATCAACCTCCTTCTCCTACATCTCCACCTAAAACAACTAAACCACCTACACCACCACAAACAACTGTCCCTCCTTCACCACCAAAATCAACCAGACCTGAAACTCCTCCACATACAATTCCTCCTCCACCTCCACCAACAACTGCTCCTCCATCTTCCGAAATACCTGTCTCTGGTATCGACTTCTCTTTACCAGAGTTTGAATTACCCATATCACCACCAAGACAAAACCCCACTTCAGCAGCACTCTTCGAAGCCTTTCACATGGCTCCCTTGAGTGTTGAAGGAGCATCAGAAGAAGACCTACCAGATGAAGGCTTTGTACTAATGAAACAGTACAAAGTCCTCAACTCCAAGCTTGACACCCTCATTCAAGCTCAAACAGGATTTGACCCTACAAAGCCAACCATTGGTGATATCTCCGAAGAGATAGAGTCCTTGGAGTTCACTCTATCCAAAGGAATAAAGGAGTCTGTCGATAGTCTTGAGAAGAAGCTCTTGGATGAACAAAATAAGATCCAATCTTCCTTCGAAAAGAAGCTGGAATCCGCTGTCACCTCCATCAACAAGAAGGTTGATGCTTTCATTGAGAAAACTGATAAACAAACTCCGAAGTCATGAAAACCTTGCAAGGACTTCGGAGTGAAATCCAGCAAAGTACCAAGCTTGAAAAACAGCTTGATGAGGCCAGAGCAAAAATTGAAGAGCTCACTGCCGCCCAAACCACTTCGGATGTCACCAAATTTACAGAGGAACTGCAACGAACAAATGCAGCTCTCACACAAGATTTGATTACAAAATTGAGAGTTGCACTTCAGCCTCTGATAAATTTCTCTGACAGATTGTCTAGGCCACAGGGCTTGCTTAGACAGATCCCTGCAGCCACAGCAGGTCCTACAACCTCAACCATCACAACCACTGGCATGGGTGCTAGTGGATCGGCTGGAGCTGGAAGCTCAACAGACCGATCACTAGAGAACATAATTGCTCCACACATGGAAGAGACATACAAGGCCAGAAGAGCAGACTACAATTTGATGATCAAAATAAATGATTTTGCTCGAAATAATGGTGAGTGGACAGTTGAGACAATCAAGCTGTTTGGATTTCAAAATCCAAATGTACTTAATAGACTTCCTCTTCGGAGTTTTGCAATTGTTGACTCCGAAGACATCCAGCTTGACATTCCATTCAATCCGAAGACTTTTGCTTTCCTTCAATTCGTCTCTTCGGTGCCAGAGGATCAGAAAGCAAGTTTTTGGACGAATAAAATAAACTTTCATGCCAAATACATTCAAAGGCAAAGCTATGTTTGGAGCCTAAACAAGATCAAGAAAATCATTTCAATAAAAGAAGATGAAGACTATTTGGGATTCAGAAATTATGAATTTCTTGTGCTTAGGGGGGCAGACGAAGTTGAATCCAGGTTCTCAATAGCAGACTTCCCCATCATGAATCCTATGGACTTCATCCAGATTCTTGATCTTCTACGAACCGGGGGTGCTGCTCATGCTGAAATGTCTACCCTTGCTATCAAAAATCACCTTCTGGGCTTCCTCAACAATTATCTTCTCCGGTTTGCAAAGCATGACCTGGAGCTGTTCCTACTACAGACAACCCTTGAATACTCCTCCTGTTGTAGTTCGGAACATAGCTAGATTCAAAAATGGAGAGATCTTAGACGAACCATATGGCGTAGTTTTCAAAGGACTTCGAAATGAAACCGAAGTCACAATCAAGTTCTTTGAAATAGACTACATAGGCCTCCATCCCTCCTCCTTTATCTCAGGAATGATCTCTCACGTGAACGCCTGCCATGCAAATTCCACTGAGAAGAAGAATAAGTTCATAGACCATATGAACTGGTATCTTGCTGTGAGAAAGACTCTGAAGCGAGCATACAAAAGAAACTTTCGAGTATAGACTTCGGATACACTTCACACAAAGGGGGAGATTGTTGAGATATTTTGTGATGAAGTGCTAATACATCCGAAGTCCTATCCATGAAGAAAACCCCGAAGTGAATAAACAAGAGAAGACACCGAAGTCTAAAGACTCCGAAGTGCAATGATAGAGGATCCGAAGACTTCACAGTCTGTCATCTTGTCTTTTGTGGCACGCGTATAGTACAATACGTGTTGCATGAATCTTCTATCCTATTGGCTAGTACACTGATATGATATTCTCTGTAAAAGGTGTACTATTGGTATCACTGATTCAGTATAAATATCAGTGATACCATACCGTGTTGAAGGAGAGATTACGAGATTAACTTATGAGAATTGTATATCTCCAAGATAGAAAACCCAATTGTAAAACCAAGTTCTAATCAAATCATTCGGCACATGTTGTTCATATCTTATTGTTTAATTGAGTTCTGTTGCATTATCATTGTATGATTGATTGTGTAATTGATTCCATATCTATATTAGTTCATCTAATCTCATATTTCAACACCCAACATTATCATTGTTGATGGAGCGTGTGTGGTTTACCGGCACATCAATTTGAGATGATAATGGACCCCGAGAGTACCAAGCTAATTTGCATGGTTATTCACACCCGGTTTGTGATCCTCGGCATCCCAGTCACAAACGGTGGTGCATATCCGAGATTAAACATGCTATTGAACAGTTCAATAAATCTCAAAAGAAACTAGGAATTCCATTTATAATAAGATTATTTTTCCGCGGTGGAATTGGCTGAATCGTCATTCGCCTACCTTTATAAAATTTGCTTATAGATTACGGCATCCCTCTTCTATGTAGCAAATTGTTATAGTTGGATCCTAACCTTATTTTATATTGGGTTATTATAAGGACCGACATGTATCTAATTAAACTTACCTTCTTTTATAGATGTCTTCTGCTGATCAATCCGCTCCCCACTCAAACTCCAGTGTTCCCTCTATCCTCTCACTGTGTTCCAAGGTTCAATTGAACGGGACAAACTACAATGACTGGATTAGAAATATCAAGATGGCTCTGAGGTACGAGAACAAAGAGTATGTCCTCGAAACCAAGCTTGTCGATATTGACCATGAAACTGCTACTCCTGAGGAAATTGCCTCGTACCAAAAACATTCTGATGATGCGACCAGAGTGGCCTGCATCATGATCGCCACAATGAACCCCGAATTGCAAAGGATATACGAAGACTACTGGCCCTTTGAGATGCACAAGGAGCTTGCGGAAAAGTTCCGCAAGCAAGAGTGCATCGAGAGGTGCGCGGTTGTCAAAGACTTCACGAACAGCAAACCTAAAGATAGAGAGTCCATCTGCGCTCATGTGCAAAGAATGCAAGGTTACGTGGAGCGGCTTAGAAAGCTTGCGATGCCTGTACCTGAGGAGTTGGCCGTTGACATAGTGCTTAACTCCTTACCGAGTTCTTATGACCAGTTCAGGCTGGCTTATCATTTGAACAACAATCAGGCTAACCTGACTGAGTTGCATCGTATGCTTCGGGTTGCTGAGGACGGGATGAAGGGTAAAGGTGTACCCTCGGTCAATCAGCTCGTCTTAGCCATTGGAAGTGGCAAAGGAAAGAAAAGGAAGGGCCCTCCTAAGCAAAATTGGAGGGAAAAGGTTCAGGTCGGGTCGTCCAGCAATGGCTCGAGAACCAAGTCTTCTCACATTTCTTGTGTAGCCAACCCCAATGAAGCCAACTGTTTCTACTGCAAAGAGAAGGGCCATTGGAAGAGAAGCTGCCCCAAATACTTGCAGGATGTCAAGGATGGGAAAGTAAAGCCATCGACAGCAGGTATATACACTATCTCTAAAAACTCACCATCTTCTAATTCTTGGGTCCTTGATACAGGTTGTGGTTTTCACATTTGTTCTGATCTACAGGGCCTAAAGGAAAGCAGGGAGGTGGAGCACGGTAGACTGAACTTGATCATGGGCAATAGGAGATCGTCCCCTGTTACCAAGATCGGCGTTTACAGTTTAGTGCTTAGTAGTGATGTTAGTATAGAGTTATTTAATTGTTGCTATTCGCCAGAAATGGCAAGAAACATTATCTCATTTCACGCATTGTTCAGACAAGGATTTCAATTTTCTTTTGATAATAAAATTGGCTCGATTTCTGTTTTCAAAAATGGTATTTTGATTTTTACTGCTTATCCTTGTGATGGTGTGTATGAAACTGTTGAATGTGTTGACAATTTAGGACATAGTGTAAATTATATTGATTCTACTAGTGGTGTAGAAAAGGCATGTCTGTGGCATAGTCGGCTCGGGCACATCAGCAAGAAACGCATCGCCCAACTCCAAAAGGATGGAGTGTTGGAATCATTCGACCTCAGGTCGGATGATGTATGCGAATCTTGTCTGTTGGGCAAGATGACTAAATCACCTTTCAAAGGATCTTTTGAAAGAGGTGAGGGTCTGTTGGACATCATTCACACGGATGTGTGTGGTCCATTCAGATCAACCACAAAGGATGGCACGCGGTTCTACGTGACCTTTACCGACGATTTTAGTAGATACGGTTATATCTACTTGATCAAGAACAAGTTGGACACCTTTGAAAAGTTCAAAGAGTTTAAGAACGAGGTAGAGAATCAATTAGGTAGGAAGATAAAGATGCACAGGTCCGACAGAGGCGGAGAGTATCTAAGTATCGAGTTCCTAGACTATCTAAAGGTGATGATATATCATAGGCGACGTACTCGCCAGCTCGGCAGCTCGCCAGCTCGACAGCCCGCCAGCACGACAGCAAGCAACGTCCAGCCAGCCGCCAGGGGCCGCGCGACCCGCCTGGCTGGACGACATGCTTGCCAACAACCACGAATATTCAGGAATCTCGCAGACCAATAAGAAAATGACAGCTCTCCTCATGAGAGTCCTGTGTACGATTCACCAACAGACGATTCAGTTAATATGCGATCCACTACCTGGTCAGACTAACGCACCAAACACAGACGAGCACAAAGGATCTGCCAATCAGAGAAGGCCCACGATCCTAACAATCGTGTGGTCCCCAAAGGTACAACGGTATATGATGATCGACCCCATGGGGAGATCATTATGGTCACTCTCATACTCACCCTTTGTCATCACGTTCTCTCTAAATTTTCCGATCACCGTACTAACTAGACCGTCGGAGCGCCCTTCCGGGATCGCCTCCCGGAGTGCGACTGACTGTTTTCCTGTTATTGTGAACTCAGGCCTTCAATCCGGTTACTCGGCGAACACGAAGCAGGGAGAGTTCTCATCATTGGCGCCATCCGTTGTGTGACAACGCAAGGATCATATTCTCTAATACTTAATGGCTACACCACCGGAGAATCAGCAAAGCAACGTTATGCCAAGCCCAACCCAACCGATGGCATCTCTAGACGCTGCTACGCCACAAACACCGGTAACTGTACTTCCTACGTCTTCCCCAGCCATTATTATACCACCATGGCAGCCGCCACTGCCAACTTCCACAACATCGCCAATACGATACTTTAGTCATTTCCTTCAAGCCGGAACATCGCTAACTCCACCACTACTTGCATCACAAACTCCAACACCCACGGCGTCGGGTGCATCGTTGTTTCCTCCTCCTCCTTTCCTTCAATCAGGGACGGTGCTGAATCCCTCCTTTTCTCTGGGATTCTCTTCCTCATCACCGTTAACCACTACCCTCTCATCAAATCCTACACCAGTCTCAGCTGTCCCATATCCAATGTTTACTGGAATACCAACTCCCCACACATCTCTCGGACTACCGCCATATTACGGCAGTAGTTATACGCCACCCTATATAACGCCACCAAACACTTTTGTACCGCTTCATCCACCTTTTCAGCAATATCCACCCGCTCTCATCCCGACAATAACACCCAATCGTTCCCCTTTCGTCAAAGAGTTGCTGGACTACGAGATTCCAAGTACGGCTAAGCTACCAACGTTGAAAGTGTATAATGGCACCACATGCCCTGATAGCCACATTGATACATATGAATGGCATATGACGTCCCTGAAATTAGATCAGCGATTCTGGTGCACGTACTTCCCAACAAATCTAGATGGAAACGCAGGCGCGTGGTTTAAAAGCTTAGCACCAAACAGCATCTACAATTTTGAGCAATTGAAACAACTTTTCCTAACAAATTTCATGCAACTCCGAAAGTACAGAGGCGATAACCACGCCATCATGGGATGTAAACAACGTGAAGGAGAGTCTGTGAAAGAATACTTTCGTCGTTTCAACAAAGCAACATTAGATGTCCCAGGACAAGACGATCGAATGGTAACGGGAGCCTTTACCTGGGGACTTCTTCCTGGACCGCTCTCCAGAAAGTTTCTGGGAAAACCACCCCAAACACGTCACGAACTCAAGGAGCGAGTAGAGCGTTTCCTTCGTCAAGAAGACGGAACTGTCGAAAAACAATCATACCTCAGAGCAACTTCAGACCAGTATCGTAAGCGCCATGATCGATATCAACACCCCAGCCGACGAACTGATTATTCCACCTCCTCCTTCAAAGGAGGTCGACCACCACGACGATACAACCCATTTCCTAGAGAAGAACAGCGAGGCAAAATCGCAGACATTTACGTGGTGAAAGAGAACATTGATAAAACCCAAGATAACAGAAATCGGTACTGCGAGTACCACAAAAGTAGGGCCCACGACATGGCAGACTGCGCCATGCTCAAAAGAGAAATGGGGGAAAACAACTTAAAGGAAATCTCGTAGAAACGGCAAAGAAGTTACGAGAACAATACGAAGCAAAACGGAACATGGGAAGAAACAAGAAGGATGAGCAAGAAACTAGACGAGGCCTTGAGATATTAGCTATCCGCGCTTGCCACAAACGAATATTAAGCGCCAGAGAGGAGGCCGCGCGCCCCCCGAAAAAGATTCTAAACCTGGATTTTTCCATAGACGATCCCCGACCAGATAATTGGCAGGGAGACGACCCCCTAATCATCATTGGGTATGTCAAAAATATCAAGATTCACAGAGTGTATATCGACACCGGAAGTGCGGCAGACATTATTCACGAGCGTTGTTTCAATTTACTTCCTCAAGTAATTAAAGCTACCCTGCAGCCAGCCACACGCCAATTGGTAGGGTTCACGGGGCACAGCATCTGGCCAGTCGGGACAATACATTTGCCTTTTACCCTACGAAGCTTCGATGAAAAACTCTACAAAACCGTTCTCCTCGAATTTGTAGTAGTACGGGCACCGTCGGAGCACAACATGATATTGGGGCGACCAGGACTCCTGAAGTTCGGCGCAGTACCATCTACGGTCCATGGCACACTCAAATTCAAGACACTTGGCGGCACTGCGTGCGTTCTCGCCACAAATCCTCAACAATTGAGATGTTACCAAGTAATGCAACCCACAGATATCGTCCGCCCCACCAAGAAAGTGCGCTCAGAAAACTCCGGTGACAAAGCAATCGTGAACCCAGCCTATCCTGAGCAGCTTGTCAAAATAGGTAACACACTCCCCGTTGATGTAAAAGACGCAATCATTACCTTACTCCGAAAATACAAACACGTGTTTGCATGGCAACCGACTGACATGGTGGGGGTAGACAGAGATGTCATAGAGCATAGCTTGAATGTTAAAGTGGGAAGTAGTGCTATAAAACAGAAGAAGCGAAGCCAGGCCGGCGAACGTAATGCTGCAATCAACACTGAGGTATCCAAGCTAGTGGCTGCCGGAATTCTGCGCGAAGCAATTTTCCCCGATTGGATAGCCAACCCAGTAATGGTCAAGAAACACGATGGCAGTTGGCGCATGTGTATAGACTATACAGATTTAAACAAGGCATGCCCCAAAGATTGTTATCCATTTCCAGAAATTGACCAAAAAGTAGAGTCACTTCAAGGTTTTCGTTGGAAGTGTTTCTTGGACGCGTATAAGGGGTACCACCAAATTCAGATGAAGAAAGAAGACGAAGAAAAGACTGCATTTTATACTGACAGAGGAACATTTTGCTATAAAAAATGCCATTTGGATTGAAAAACGCAGGAGCAACTTACCAACGCTTGGTCGACCGAATATTTCGCAATCAAATCGGAAGAAACATAGAAGTTTACGTCGATGATATGGTCATTAAAAGTCAAGAAACACTAGCACTAACGGCAGACATGGAAGAAACCTTCAAAACGTTGGAAGAAGCGAAGATGAAAATAAATCCATCAAAATGTGTCTTCGGGGTGGAGGAAGGCCAGTTCCTGGGATACTATGTGACAAACCAAGGTGTTCTCCCAAATCCAGCGAAGCTTCAAGATGCTATCGAAACTAAAATACCTACCACAGTGAAGGAAATGCAAGGCCTCAATGGGAAATTAACTGCCTTAGGCCGTTTCATAGCCAAGTCAGCTGAAAAAGCATTACCACTCTTTAATACACTGAAAGGCGAGGTAAGTAAAGAAGGATTCAAATGGACACATGCAGCCGACGAAGCATGGCAGAAACTCAAAGAAACGCTTAGCCAACTGCCAACACTCGCCAGCCCAATTCCTGGGGAAACTCTATTCGTATACCTGTCAGCGGCACAAGAGGCAATTTCAGCAGTTCTAGTCGTAGAAAGGAACACCATGCAGCTACCAGTGTACTTCATAAGCCGGGCACTTCAAGGCCCAGAAGTCAATTACCCTATATTGGAGAAACTCGTCTTGGCACTCGTATATGCCGCCAGGCGACTCCGACGATATTTCCAGGCGCACCACATTGAGGTCCTCACCAGCCAACCGCTAAAACAAATACTCTTGAAACCGGAAAACTCTGGTCCACTAGCAAAATGGGCGATAGAGTTGGGAGAGCATCATATTGAATATCGACCACGATCAGGCATCAAAGGCCAAGCTTTGGCGGATTTCCTTATTGAAATTCCAGAACAGATACAAGTGACAGTACCAGACAGCCAGCCGAAACCTACAGATAAGCAACACTGTGAGTGGATCCTTTTTACTGACGGAGCAGCGAGCAAAGAGGGATCAGGTGCAGGCCTAATTTTGAAAATCCCACATGGGGAGGAGATTACATACGCATTACGGTTTGATTTCAAGACGTCTAACAATGAAGCGGAATACGAAGCCCTGTTAGCAGGCTTAAGGCTAGCAATCGAAAATGGAGCAAAACAAGTTGCAGCTTTGAGCGATTCAATGCTGGTAGCAAACCAAGTCAATGGCCGGTATGAAGCAAGAAACAAAATAATGCAAGGATACATGGACGCAGTCCACAAGTTAACCAAATCTTTCGACAAGTTCACTATCAAACAAATCCCAAGATCAGAAAACAGGAGAGCGGATGCCCTGAGTAAGCTCGCTTCAACTTCTTTTGATCACTTGACGAAGCAAGTATTGGTCGAAGTTTTACCAGCAAGAAGTATAGAAGACAAACAAATTTGTGAAACGAGACACGCAGAAGTAACATGGATGACACCTTATGTAGAATACCTCCAACGCGGCACACTACCAGAAGACGACGCAAGCGCGCGAAAGATAAGGGTCAAAGCCCCAAATTTCGTTATAATGGAGGGAATATTATATAAAAAGGGATACCTTACGCCATGGTTGAAGTGTATAACCAAGCAAGAAGGACGACAGATACTGGAAGAGACACACTCGGGACTTGCGGGAGCTCATGAGGGGGCACGTGCTCTAACTGGTAAAATATTGCGAATGGGAGTCTTCTGGCCAGATATACACCACGACGCGACAGAAATGACGCGAACATGCCCCGAGTGCCAAACCTTTGCCCCAGTACAAAACTTGCCTTCCAACACTATGATGAGTATTAGCAGCCCCTGGCCATTTTACCAGTGGGGAATCGATATTGTAGGACCGTTTCCTGAGGCTCCTGGGAGAGTGAAATTCCTAGTAGTCGCTATTGACTATTTCACAAAATGGGTGGAAGCTGAGCCACTAGCCTCTATCTCAGGAAGGACCATCATAAAGTTTATGTGGAAGAGCATACTGACAAGGTTTGGCACGCCTAGGGTGTTGATCAGCGATAACGGATTACAGTTCGCAGAAAATCCGTTCAGAGGTTGGTGCGAAGACAAAAACATTCGACAGCAATTCACATCAGTGGCACATCCGCAAGCGAATGGACAAACGGAAGTAACTAACCGGACCATTGTCAACGGAATCAAGAAGAGATTGGGAAAAGCTAAAGGTAACTGGGTGGAAGAACTCCCAAGCGTATTGTGGTCTTACCGAACAACTCCCCGAGCTGGCACGCGAGAAACTCCATTCAGTTTAACATACGGCACGGAAGCTGTGCTTCCCTCGGAGTTAATGATAACATCCCTTAGAGTTTCCACTTTCACGCCAGAGAAAGTTGAAAAAGACCTGCGACACAATTTGGATTTACTAGACGAAAAAAGGGAGCTTGCCAACCTACGACAGGCAGCGTACAAATCCAACACAGAAAGGTACTACAATAAGCGTGTACAGTCCAAAGCTTTCAAGGTAGGAGACTTTGTTCTGAGAAGGAACGAGATTAGCCACGCGCAACCAAGAGGCAAACTAGGACCGACATGGGAGGGCCCTTACAAAGTACAAGAAGCGCACCGAAATGGGTCCTATGTGCTAGAAACCACTGATGGAAGAACGATACCAAGGACATGGAATGCTCAACATCTAAGGAAATTCTTTTTCTAAAAGCATCGCATTCGACCAATCGCAATCCGAAAGCTACTGAATATGTATGACCAAATTCTTGCAAGGAGCTAGCCTCCGAAAATTAAAATATGTCTTTATTTCAAAGCAAACGCATTTTCCATTTCAACGAGTGCCTCTTAAACAAACGACAGATGGGTTGGACTGATCACCCAACCCGCAAATAATGATTAAGCTAAAATTCAATGTTAGTGGCCGAGCACCACACTCATTAAGTCGAAACTTAACATTGTGGCCGAGCACCACACCGATTAAGCTAAAATTCAATGTTAGTGGCCGAGCACCACACTCATTAAGTCGAAACTTAACATTGTGGCCGAGCACCACACCGATTAAGCTAAAATTCAATGTTAGTGGCCGAGCACCACACTCATTAAGTCGAAACTTAACATTGTGGCCGAGCACCACACCGATTAAGTCAAAATTCAACGATAGTGGCCGAGCACCACACCAGTCAAAACCAAAATCATGGCTAAAAAAGTAGTAATTACCACTGCAAAATTTACAAAGTCAAACAATATGTTTGCTACAAAGAGAGATACATAGTCGCCAAAATATCATAACAATCAAATAAAGATGCTTATGCCCAACTATCATAACGAACATTTCAAGACAAAAACACCCAGCCAATTGTCCTACAAACCACAAGCAACAACACCCTGCTAGAGTCCAAAGAAGAAAAGCAACATAAACACCATCTACGAACAAGCACACAGACAAAGACAACAAAATGTACGAAATATTGTCCAAACAGTAAACATCATTCGAACAAACCAAACAAACATACCCTACTCATCAGCTTCGACTCACAACAGCTCCTTCAACTCTCCAACACTCAACTGACCCAAACGGATTAACCCAGCGTAATCCAACGTCGCGAACTCTTCCATAGCATCATTCACTTCATGAGCATAGCTGGAGGACGAACTGCCTTCCCCCACATCCGGACCCGTAATATTAAGCTCTTGGCGCAAAGCACGGCGACCAGCATCCTCACCTGCAACATAGCTTGTGCGCCTGATGCGATTCACGCTATGGATTAATTCTGGGATCATGAAGACTTTCTCTACAATCCTGACCATACCTTCCTCAACAACCCACTTCAAGTCTTCTTCCACCTTAGCTAAAGCTGCAGCTCCCTCCTCCAGCATACGATCTTTCTCGCACATACCTGCATCAAAATTTTCCGCACGAATCATCAATGCCTCGTTTTCCTCAGTCACCTTGTCCAACCGCTCCTGGGTACCAACAAACTGCTCCTCAACAGACATTTTTTCTGACATTAAGAGTTCATACTTCAGATCGAATTCGCGGGATGCCTTCTCCAACACAGCAATTTGTTCTTTCAACTCCTTTACCGTCCCGTGTAAACGTGCATTCTCGGCTGCAGCCTTCCGGACTTCTAATTTAAACGCCTCATGCGTCTTGGAGGAGTTGGCTAGGTGCTCGATGCGCTTCGCAGCAGCCGCCAAATAGTACGCCGACTGAGTCGATGCAAACCTCAGTGTACTCATGTTGAGTGTCGTAACCAACAAAATAAAAGAGTTGAAATATGGTTTTAAAATGATTTATTAATTACCAATATTTCGTGATTACACTACTTGTTATAAATACTAACTGTGTAGTATAAATGGCAAGTAGGGTCGATCCACAGGGAGCGATGGTCTAATGAATTATGCCTTGATTTCACGGAAGTCAAACTTGTAAAGAGAGTAACCAAAAAGGGGGGTTTTGATGAATAATTGGACAACAATAATGTAAAGGTCGAGAACAAGTAACTTGGGACAAAATATATAGAATGATTGCTTTTGTATTTTATAATTTGGGGACAAATTCTGGTTTTGTATTTTGAGTCATATGATTGGAAATAACAATAAGAATGATGTTTATAACTTTAATCTTTCTAAGTTGGTACTTTGTGTATGCCGAAAGCTCGCACATACACCATTCACCTAATGTACCTTAGTCAAGAGAAGCTCGTTAACTAAGACTAATCTTACTAATCAAATCTAGATTAGTCAAGTGTATGACGAAAGCTCGTACATGCACCATCATAGAATTTGAATGAAAGATTGCATTATGTTTTATGTGAATGTTCCCAAGAATGTTCAATACTCCTAAACAAGCGTTGGAGCGTCAAAACATGTGATATGATTTTCACCAATTAAAGATGATTGTCACAAATAACATTTTATAAAACAATTACGGATTTCATAATTTGTATGACTAGATTGATTTATATTTGAGATCAAATGACCAATATGAAATAAATAAAACCAAACGTTTGTTAAGCCTCAAAATCATATCACTAGAAAGATATAAAATCAAACATCAAACTTTATATTAAATCACAATCATAATCCTTAATACAAAACCAGAAAATAAGGTTACTAGCCACTCATGACTAGTAAAAGAGAAATAAACTTACAAAATGAAGATTATCCACACTTGAAGTAGCACACAAACACAAACTCAATGTATCTAGAGAGTATTCAGAAGTTAATGGAATAAGAGATGATTCTAAGGCTAACTAGACACATCTATTTATACTAACACACCAAGGGCAAAATGGTAAAATGGACAATGGCAAACATCATCATTCCAACACCCATTATCTTCATCACATGGCCTCAAAATCAGGTTGGATCTGGATCTGGTCGTGTAGCATGGGAATGACAGCACAAGAGTGAATAAACAACTCAAAGTGGGCTAAAAAGTAGATCTGGTCACCAGGAAGAGTTACACGGCCGTGTAACTTCTTGGGCCAAGATTACACGGTCGTGTAATCCTGCAAAAGTCCCTGGACCCTACCCTGAGCTGACATGGCATCCACGTGGCATAACAAAGTTACACGGCCGTGTAACTTATAGGGCAAAAGTTACACGGTCGTGTAACATTCTGTCTTCGGGATGATTTTCAATTTTTGTAACTTCTTCGTTTGAGCTCCGTTTCTTCTGAAATTTCTTGTGTAGCTTCCCATTGTCATCCAATGCAAGATTCAATCCTCAAAAACACCTGAAAACAACCACAAAGTATGAAAGTAGGTTGCTATTCTTGAAATCCCGAAAAAATATGAAAATATGCAATAATGAGAATGAAATGCAAGGTAAAACAATGATAAAAAGGCATGAAAACATGCTTAGAAATACACCTAACAAATATCCCCAAGCTTAGACTTTTCTTGTCCTCAAGGAAAACAAGGATCTAAACAATGTGGAAAACAAACTACAAAGTATAAAAAGAATAGACACCCTAGGTAGCAACCAAGACAACATCAATCATATCTAAAAATCATGTCAATTTGGACCCTACACACATATAAGTTAGACCATCTATTCAAAACAAAAGACCATTAAAAGGAACAAATTTTCATCAATTACTTAGCATAGGCACGTTGGGACAAAAGATAAACTCACACATGAAACCTTCACTATTTATTCAAAGCATCTCGCAAACAAAGGATGTGCTCACAATTGTTCACTCCTCTCGTGTTTATTCACTCATGTCACAAGATGTGTGACCTTGCAAGCTCCATTTTCAAGATTTGGCTATAAACACTCATTTTTATAGGAGGGGCGCTCGGATATCGAATCTAGGAAGCTTATACTAAGTTGACTTTGCTCAAGTCCTCCAACCGACCTCATTTGCATATTTATTTATTAAACACATGATTTTTCAAAACAGAGGGACAAAAATTTACAACTCGATTCCTATTTACAAATGATAGATACCTAGACGACCGAGACAACCAAATCTTTTGAACTTCAACTTGACCCAAGATGTATGAAGAATTTTTAAAACTTGGTCAATGAAGTTTCAAACCAAAATTGGATTTAGTTGTTAAAAGCAAAAAGGAGGAGGCTTTCAAAACAAGTAATCGCTTTTATTGTATTTTTGTAGGAAATTTTCACTTCAAATGACTTGAGTGATCACTTGGTTCGGTCTTTTTATTTTATTTTTTTTATTTTTTTTTAGACCAATCTTTTAGAACCAAGTGAAATGATTTCTGGGTTTTCACCATAAAGACATTTTCACAAAATTTTGCTAAAATGATTAGACAATAATTTTTATGATATTTTTGAAATAATAAAAATTTAAACACACTAATGACCAAAATAATATAAACAAGGTCATATGACACATACTACCACACAAAAACTAAAAACAAATATAGAAAACAAGATTTTTGTCCATGACTTTGGAAAATTGCGATTTTGAGATAAACCTTATGTTTAATAGTCAATATGCAAATGTATGGTCATGAGGGGGGACTAGTGCAACTTCCATAGTATTTCTCCTAGTCGATTACACACATTGATGAACTCACGGGTGAATAAAGCATCCTTTGCTAGAATAATTTTGATTCAATTTTATGTGTGTTTTATAATTCTCCCAATCGTATCTATGCTAGAAAAATTGATAAAAAGAAATTCCTAATGAAGATCTAGGTTTCAAAAGATGGTGATGTTGCATGTAGATAGGGGACAAAAATACAAGAAGTTTAACTATGGGATGTATTATGGTTGCAATTTAAAGGTGTCACATAGGTGAGAAGTAAGAGATAACAAAAATGCATGCAAAAGTTAAAATAAATGCAAGAAATAAAATATTTTTGAAATTTTTTTTTTTTTTTTTTTTTTTTTTATGGGATTTATTTCCCCATCCCCAAGCTTAAAATAAATGCAATGTCCACAATGCATTAAGGAAGGAGAAAGAAAGAAACAACCTACTGAGGGTCGGGGAAGGGTCCCCGTGGCGGAAATGGAGGGTATGGGTACGGTGGGAAATATGGGTAAGGCGGGAATTGAGTGGGTGGTGGTGGTTGGCTGCCTGGCTGCTGTTGTTGCGGTGGCTGTAGTGGTTGCTGCTGTTGCCATGGGTTGAAGGCAACGGACCTTTGTATGTCAGAGAGTATAGACATAACATCTTGGTTATGTTTATATTGGTTCTCTCTAAACTGATCAAAGTCTTGGCGCAGCTCCATTTGGTGTGTATCAATCTCACCAAGATTATCATAGATGCCTTGATAATCAAGGCGAAGATCCGCAAGCTGGGAGTTGATGCTAGAAAATTGCTCCATGTATAGACTGTGCTCTGGAGGAAATGAGCTAGCAGAGCTTGAAGGGCCAGGCTCCTGGGGCTGTCTTGGGGGTGGACTGGGCTCTCGAGGGGGTAGGTTGGGAGCGGGTTGTTGTAGGCCCATGTTGGAAGGAGGCTTCCAATTTGTGGTGGAGACAGGGTTGGCTAATCGTAGGATTCGGGCATTTCTGTTGTTGACCCGCAGGTAGTCGCGTCCGTCGGCTTGCCATATTTCGTCTGATTGGGGGCGTCGAAATAACCTCATACCCTCAAGAACATCAGAGGTGAGGTATCGCTCACCTCTGACTATCTCAAGGTTATCAGGAAACCTGATGCCCAGAGCTGGATGTTTGGCTATAAGAGTGATAATGCCACCGCAATGTAGCTGGCCAGATGAACTTCTACTTAGTTTAAGTAGTTTGTACATGATCCAGGATCCAAAATTTGGGGTTTTAGGCCCTGGATTAATCATGCAGTAGAGAAGCTCAAGCTCATTTAGGCCAGCTTTGCTTATCTCTTCTTGTGGGAAGAAGATAGAGGCAATGATGCGGTGGGTGACTTTTAGGACGGGGTGGATGATGCTGGAGGCTTTGGCATTACTGGGACGGTAGAAATTTTCTGTGGAAATTCTGGTCCAGAAATTGCCAACTTCCCGGTGGAACAGTTTGTTCAATTTGCCTCTTTGGTCATAAGTGTTGGCGACCGGTGCGCCAATAAGTTCACACAATTGGTTTTGTGTGATTTGGTGAGACCTGTTGAACATTCTAAAGGACAAAACTGTTGTATGAGCGTTAAATTCGACAGATGATAAAAATTCGATAGTGGGGTTGGAATAGCTTTTCTCGCTTATATTCATCAACCCTTCCCAGCCAATATTGGACAGGAGTTTGCGTACTCCTGCCTCTATGTGCAAGTCTCGCAAAGTTGGGACATCAACGAATTTTTGTGCCTGTCCAGTTCTTTCCAAGAAGTTATAAAAACGTGCCTCTTGGGCATCGGTCATGAATGAGATACCCGCATCACCCATGTCATAGTCCTGCTGTTCGGGCTCTTCATCGGAAGAGCCACTAGAGGCCGAGTATACGATTTGCCTTTTATTACCCCTAGAATAAGTACGGGACGATGATGCCATATATATATATTTTTTTTTTGTTTTTAACAAAGGAAATTTGAACAAAATAACAAACAAACAAACAAACAAACAAAATATAAACACAAAGGTTTCACAATTCAAAGTCAATAACCAATTACCTAGCCAAAAATCAAAAATTATGAAGATTTTGAGTTTTGGAAAGAATTCACCGAATTGAAGCTTGACAATGGTGATATTGACCTTGATTCCTTCTATCCTTGTCTTCCCCAAGCTTAAACCTAAGTAATTTCAACAATTTAGCAACAAAAAATCAAAACCCTCATTTTCTAGGGTTTCAAGAAATTCCGAATTTCACCATGGATTTGATGATTCTTGTGTTCAAAATGATGGAAAAGATGAGAAATATTGAAACTAACCTTTGGATTTTAACAAATGTTGAAGAAATTAGGAGAAAAAACAAAGGAAATCGACTTGCTTGTGTGTTCTATCGGACTCGGCAGAGGCAAGGGAGAAAAATCGCAGCAATTGAAGTGAAGAAATGAGGTCCTTGGCTTTTATAGTTGCGAAAATGACAAAAATGCCCTCGGCCTAAGTTACACGGCCGTGTAACTTTGGCTTGAATAGTTACACGGTCGTGTAAAATTACCTTATGACCCAAACGATTTTGACCATTTTACCAAGTTACACGGTCGTGTAACTTATAGGGTAAAAAGTTACACGGGCCGTGTAACATTCTGTCCCATTTTTTCGTTTTTCGCTTTTCGTATTTTGAGCCTCGGTAGTCCGTTTTCGATTCCGATCGTTTTCTCACGTAGGTAATTGAAAGTTATAAATAGAAAAATTATAAAAATACAAAAAATTACACTTTGGAAAATTGACAAAAATACCCCCGGGTTGCCTCCCGGTTAGCGCACTTGTTTAACGTCTTTGGCTCGACACGGGCCCATGTTTGAGCTTTAGGACTCATACACGGGGGCTTAGGAAAGTTTTACCCTGGACATTCTTCTATGTCCACTCCTTGATTGGTAGTGAAACACTCGGTGAACCGTTTGAGACGGTGTTTGTTTCTCGCTTGTTTTGGTATAGGAGGTGGATCTCTATTTTGCAAATCCAGATCATCGTGTTGATGATCATGGCGATCCACAGGCTTGGACTCTTCAGTAAGTCCAGTTGTTGTTTTGTTCATAGAAACCATTGCTACTAAATTTTTATTTTCATGCTCATTTGGTAACAATGAATTGTTTTCCCTTAGGTCTTCGGGTGGCACATCGCTTGGGTAGCGGATGGATTGATCAATATTGAAGGTTACAACTTCACCATCGAATTCCATAGATAGGGTACCATTAAAAACATCAATTTTTGTTCTCGATGTTTTTAAGAATGGTCTCCCTAAAAGTGTGGAACTTGAATTTGGTGAGTCGTCATCTCCCATATCGATGATATAAAAATCAGCGGGAAAAACCAAGTTATTCACTTGGACTAATACGTCTTCCAACACGCCTTTAGGACGTATGGTAGACTTATCGGCTAATTGAATAACGACTCCGGTGCGTTTCAATGTTCCTTTCTTTAAGTTTTTGAAAGTTGAAAGTGGCAGGACATTGATAGAGGCACCGAGATCAAGCATGGCTCTCGGTATGTTTGTATCCCCCAATTTACAAGGAACCGTGAATACGCCCGGATCCCCGTATTTTGGTGGCAATCTTTTTTGGATGATTGCCGAGACATTCTCGTTGACTTTTATTGTCTCATCCCCTTTGAGTTTCTTTTTAGATGTGCAAAGTTCCTTAAGGAACTTAGCATATCTAGGAACTTGTTTAATGGCCTCAAGTAAGGGAATGTTTACCTCCACCTTGCGAAACGTGGCCATGATTTCTCTATCTTCCCTTTCTTTCTTTGATTCTAAGAATCTTGAAGGAAAAGGGGGTGATGGAGTATGGCTTGGGATTTCCGCTTGCTTTGTGCCTTCTTTTTCCGCATCTTTGGCCACACTTGGGTCCTTGCAAACCTTCCCGCTTCTAAGGGAGATGGCACTCACGTTGTGCCTTGGGTTTGCTTCTGTTTGGGCTGGCAATTTAGTTTCCAGCCTACTTTCCAACTTGCCAACCGCTGTTGCAAGTTGTGATATTTGTTTTTCCAAGAATTGGATGCTTGCTTTTGTCTCTTGCTGAAAAGATATTGTATTTTTAGCCAAGTTAGAGACAATTTCCTCCAAAGACATACCTGAGGGGTTTCGTGGTGCGGTATGTTGTGGTTGATATTGAGGTCTCGGTTGTGCATTTCTCCACGATTGATTGTTGTCAAAATTCCTGGAATTTTGTCCCACGTGGTCACCCATAGCATTTACATGCTCGTTTTCATCTTGCAAGGATGGGCACATGTCGGTCGGGTGACCATGTTGTAAGCAAATTCCACAAGCTCTTGCTTTTGGTTCGGCTCCTCTCTCTTTAGTTAACAAAATGACAGCTTTTGTTAGTTCAGATATTTGAGTTTCAATGTGAGGAGTACTTACTTGCTTTTCTCCTCGTGGAGGGTCGGAATACCATTCATCTTCTCCGATTGAATGCTTTGAATCTTCGGCCAAAGTAGCAATTAAGGCCCGGATTTGGGACGGAGTCTTGTCTAGCAAGGCTCCACCACTTGAAGCATTTATAATTCGCCTATCAAGATGAGATAGGCCTTCACAAAAATTTTGGAGAAGTTGGTGTTCAGACAAACCGTGTTGTGGGCACCGAGCGCAAAGTTTCTTAAACCTCTCCCAATATGTGTGCAAGGATTCTCGTCGTCCTTGACGCAAGGTGAGAATCTCTCTACGTATGCTTGAAGCTTTTGGCTCCGGGAAGTATTTGTCAAGGAATGCTTGAGCAATATCGTTCCATGTTGTTATCGTCCCCGGTGGGAGATAGTACAACCATTCTTTTGCGGCATCGTAAAGAGCAAAGGGGAATGCCCTTAGCTTGATTTGGTCTTCTGTCACATTATGGGGCTTCATACCCGAACATACTACATGAAATTCCTTAAGAAATTTATGAGGATCTTCGTTTTCCAAACCTCTAAAGGTTGGAAGTAAGTGTATGAGCCCGGATTTTAGCTCAAAATTCTCCACATTGGGATAATTTATACACAAAGGTTGTTGTGTATCTTTTCGCTCACCCCATTGTCTTAAGGTCTTTTCTTCGTCACCCATTTTTAATGGGTTAGAAGAAAGATCGGGAGTAGAAGTAGAAGTGGAAGGTGGTGTAGGAGAGAGTGTTGGTGTAGTATGAGATCTTTGGTAATCAAGCTTCTTTCGAAGCTTAGTTTGCTTTCTTAATATTTTTGCGGTCTTTTCTATTTCTTTGTTGATCTCAAGAGGTGTACCTGTTCGATCAGATCTGGGCATAAAATATTAGTAATACCGTGCTCCCCGGCAACGGCGCCAATTTGTTGAGTGTCGTAACCAACAAAATAAAAGAGTTGAAATATGGTTTTAAAATGATTTATTAATTACCAATATTTCGTGATTACACTACTTGTTATAAATACTAACTGTGTAGTATAAATGGCAAGTAGGGTCGATCCACAGGGAGCGATGGTCTAATGAATTATGCCTTGATTTCACGGAAGTCAAACTTGTAAAGAGAGTAACCAAAAAGGGGGGTTTTGATGAATAATTGGACAACAATAATGTAAAGGTCGAGAACAAGTAACTTGGGACAAAATATATAGAATGATTGCTTTTGTATTTTATAATTTGGGGACAAATTCTGGTTTTGTATTTTGAGTCATATGATTGGAAATAACAATAAGAATGATGTTTATAACTTTAATCTTTCTAAGTTGGTACTTTGTGTATGCCGAAAGCTCGCACATACACCATTCACCTAATGTACCTTAGTCAAGAGAAGCTCGTTAACTAAGACTAATCTTACTAATCAAATCTAGATTAGTCAAGTGTATGACGAAAGCTCGTACATGCACCATCATAGAATTTGAATGAAAGATTGCATTATGTTTTATGTGAATGTTCCCAAGAATGTTCAATACTCCTAAACAAGCGTTGGAGCGTCAAAACATGTGATATGATTTTCACCAATTAAAGATGATTGTCACAAATAACATTTTATAAAACAATTACGGATTTCATAATTTGTATGACTAGATTGATTTATATTTGAGATCAAATGACCAATATGAAATAAATAAAACCAAACGTTTGTTAAGCCTCAAAATCATATCACTAGAAAGATATAAAATCAAACATCAAACTTTATATTAAATCACAATCATAATCCTTAATACAAAACCAGAAAATAAGGTTACTAGCCACTCATGACTAGTAAAAGAGAAATAAACTTACAAAATGAAGATTATCCACACTTGAAGTAGCACACAAACACAAACTCAATGTATCTAGAGAGTATTCAGAAGTTAATGGAATAAGAGATGATTCTAAGGCTAACTAGACACATCTATTTATACTAACACACCAAGGGCAAAATGGTAAAATGGACAATGGCAAACATCATCATTCCAACACCCATTATCTTCATCACATGGCCTCAAAATCAGGTTGGATCTGGATCTGGTCGTGTAGCATGGGAATGACAGCACAAGAGTGAATAAACAACTCAAAGTGGGCTAAAAAGTAGATCTGGTCACCAGGAAGAGTTACACGGCCGTGTAACTTCTTGGGCCAAGATTACACGGTCGTGTAATCCTGCAAAAGTCCCTGGACCCTACCCTGAGCTGACATGGCATCCACGTGGCATAACAAAGTTACACGGCCGTGTAACTTATAGGGCAAAAGTTACACGGTCGTGTAACATTCTGTCTTCGGGATGATTTTCAATTTTTGTAACTTCTTCGTTTGAGCTCCGTTTCTTCTGAAATTTCTTGTGTAGCTTCCCATTGTCATCCAATGCAAGATTCAATCCTCAAAAACACCTGAAAACAACCACAAAGTATGAAAGTAGGTTGCTATTCTTGAAATCCCGAAAAAATATGAAAATATGCAATAATGAGAATGAAATGCAAGGTAAAACAATGATAAAAAGGCATGAAAACATGCTTAGAAATACACCTAACAACTCACCAAGCCATCATGCATAAAATCTTCCATTTCTGAATCTGCCGCGGGAGGAAAAGCATGTAAGGCAAAATCAATGGCCGCTTCTCTCGATGAGAGACGAGACCCATTCAACAATTTCCAATCTGGGACGAATGGCAGAGATGAATAATCGTTCCAGACATGTGTCCCCACCATGCCGCCACTTTTCCCCAAATCGACATCTTCTTCATTATCAACTTCGAACCCGCCCACACTTTCATCACCAACATTTCCAAATTCAACACTAGCATCATCCTTTTTACCCAGACCTTGTGTACTCTCAGACCTAGAAATCTTCACTGCTTCATCAACCTTTTCCTTACCTTTACCTTTGCCACCAACAATGCCAGACTCAGGAATCACTTTGGAGTCTTTCAGAACATCATCATCAGGAATTTCAATAATCCCAAAGTCGTTTTCCTTCAACTGATTCAACAATCTACGACGACTCACACGTCTGACCAGTCGAGTATCCCTGGAATTTTCTGATCCCTCCACCATATCCCACACCACCTTCCTTTTACTCAATATTTTAGATGCCTCTTCAATAATACCCTCCTTACTATCTACAACAACTTCATGAGATTTCTCACCATCCCCTTTCGACAAACCTTCCACCTTAGCATCAATCAAAGGAACCTCGCCAGACAGCTTTTTTCCCGAACCCTCCACCTCCCTAATATTTTCAATCCGAGCGAGGGTCTCTGGATTACGGAAAACAAACGATGGCGGTATCTTGTCAACCAGATCCACCTCACGATACTGGTATTTCTCTTTTGAACTCTTCGAAAGAACCTCTTCAAAGCGAACTTTACGAGGACCACCTACATATAGAATCAACACTTTCCTTAACAAAAAGGAGCAAAGACGAACACATAAAGATGAGCATAGGAGAACTAATAAGAAAACAAACACATACCTTTTTGGACAATGAAAAACTCCGGCATTTTACCTCGCATCCTCCAAGCAGTACTCATCCCTCCCCCGGCCAGAATATGCTCCGGAAATTCATCGGCCGCCACCTGAAAGCTATTTAGGATCTTTACTACTGCCTCCTGGTGAGGATATAGCTTTGGAATCTGATCAGACGTTGTACCCGGGCAATGATAAGTGGCCCCAACTCGAGAAGCGTTCACCCATAACCAATGATCTTGCCAATTCTTGGGGGAGTACTTGGGCTCAGGCACCAAGGTATGCACATTAGTTCTCCGATAGAAGGCATAGTTATCACCAACCGCTGCAAACCTGAAGTAATACTTAAAGACAAAGAAATCAAGGGCTATACCCTGTGAACGACACAGTAATTCGAAAGCAACGATTTTGTTCACAGAATTTGGGGTCAACTGATGCAAGCCAACATGATTCCGTCGAAGAACCTCCTCCATGAAATCCGACGTCGGAAGACGGTAGCTGGCGTCGAAAGTCTTCAAATAAACCCCAATTTTTCCTTCGGGAGGGAAAGAGAAGATGGCATTCTCAGAAGGAATCAGAACACCATCTTCGGGTTGGAAACCGTACTTTTCCACAAGGGGACCATAGAGCTCATCGGCAATCTCTTGTTCAACAACTGCGGCCATTACTTCAGTGTAGTGAAAGAGAAAGAGCAAAAATAAAACAGAAGAGAACGAGAATGTTGTAGGAGAAAAAGTAGAAAACCCTAATCGAAGGAATAGAGATAAGAAGCGGGAAACTCGAAAATCGCTAATGATGGAAACTGACACATCATGTCAGCAATAAATACGGGCCCACTCCGCCAAAAAGCCAACCGACGATTATCTAAAGTCTAGAACGTTAGAGCTAGCACGCGTCTATCTCGACTATTAGACTGGGGGGACTTGATGATATATCATAGGCGACGTACTCGCCAGCTCGGCAGCTCGCCAGCTCGACAGCCCGCCAGTACGACAGCAAGCAACGTCCAGCCAGCCGCCAGGGGCCGCGCGACCCGCCTGGCTGGACGACACGCTTGCCAACAACCACGAATATTCAGGAATCTCGCAGACCAATAAGAAAATGACAGCTCTCCTCATGAGAGTCCTGTGTACGATTCACCAACAGACGATTCAGTTAATATGTGATCCACTACCTGGTCAGACTAACGCACCAATCATAGACGAGCACAAAGGATCTGCCAATCAGAGAAGGCCCACGATCCTAACAATCGTGTGGTCCCCAAAGGTACAACGGTATATGATGATCGACCCCATGGGGAGATCATCATGGTCACTCTCATACTCACCCTTTGTCATCACGTTCTCTCTAAATTTTCCGATCACCGTACTAACTAGACCGTCGGAGCGCCCTTCCGGGATCGCCTCCCGGAGTGCGACTGACTGTTTTCCTGTTATTGTGAACTCAGGCCTTCAATCCAGTTACTCGGCAAACACGAAGCAGGGAGAGTTCTCATCAAAAGGAATGCGGAATAGTTTCACAGTTGACACCTCCCAATACACCACAGTTGAACGGTGTTGCGGAGAGGCGCAACCGAACCCTGTTGGACATGGTCCGTTCCATGATGAGTCAAGCTTCACTACCCATTCACTTTTGGGGGTATGCCTTAGAGACTACCGCCCATATCCTCAATCTTGTCCCTACTAAAAAGGTTGCTAAAACACCTCATGAAATGTGGACGGGGAAAGTTCCCTCGTTGGCACATATCAAAGTCTGGGGTTGTGAGGCTTTCGTTAGACGAGAGACTCAAGACAAACTCGCAGAAAGAAGTGAAAGGTGTTTCTTCCTTGGTTATCCCAAACAGTCCTTTGGATATCTATTCTACAGACCAAGCGAGGACGTGGTCTTTGTAGCTAGACAAGCGGTCTTTCGAGAGAGAGAGAGCTCATATTCAAAGAGGACAGTGGGAGTACCATTGATCTGGAAGAAATTAAAGAGTCATAAGATGACGCAACCTTAGGAGAAACTAGCAACCAACATGAGGAAGAAGTTCCTGTTGGTCCGACAGATGTATCCTTACCTCTTAGGCGTTCCGGTAGGGTTAGCATGCCACCCTAGTTTTATGGGTTCCATATAACTTCGGATGGGGACACGTTTGTCAGTGATAGGACACTGATAAATTTGGATGAACCAGCTAACTACCAAGAAGCAGTGGCGGGCCCTGAGTCTGCCAAGTGGAAAGAGGCCATGGATAGCAAGATCAAGTCCATGTATGACAATCAAGTTTGGAACTTGGTTGACAACGTACCGGGTCGAAAGACAGTCGGGTGCAAGTGGATCTTCAAGAAGAAGACCGACATGGACGAAAAAGTACACACTTTCAAGGCAAGACTGGTTGCGAAGGGCTTTACTCAAACCCCAGGGATTGACTATGACGAGACCTTCTCACCAGTAGCCAAGATAAAGTCTATTAGGATTATGCTGGCCATAGCTGCATTTCATGACTATGAAATTTGGCAGATGGACGTCAAAACCGCCTTCCTTAATGGAAAGTTGACTGAGGATGTTTACATGAATCAGCCAGAGAGTTTTGTCGATGCAAAGTACCCTAATAAGGTGTGTAAGCTTGAGAGATCAATCTACGGATTGAAGCAAGCTTCTCGCAGCTGGAATCTTTGTTTCAATGATAAAGTCAAAGAGTTTGGCTTCTCTAGGAGCGAGGATGAGTCCTGCGTATATGTCAAGGCTAGTGGGAGTATAGTCACCTTTCTGGTGCTGTATGTCGATGACATACTGCTCATGGGAAACGATATTCCAACCTTGCAAGATGTCAAGGCTTGGCTTGGGAAATGTTTCGCCATGAAGGACCTAGGAGAGGCTGCCTATATTCTCGGGATAAGAATATTGAGAGATAGGAAGAAGAGACATGGTGTTAGTCCTCGGTGGCAGTGATACCTTGAGAGTTGAAGGATATACAGATGCCAGTTTTCAGACGGATAGAGACAGTGGTCGGTCTCAGTCGAGCTGGGTATTCCTTTTGAACGGTGGAGCAGTTACTTGGAAAAGTTCCAAGCAAGAAACAGTGGCTGATTCTACGTGCGAATCAGAGTACATAGCAGCAAGTGAAGCGTCAAAGGAAGCGGCTTGGCTGAAGAACTTTATCGGTGACCTTGGAGTAGTCCCGAGTATTCAGGAGCCCTTGGAACTGTTCTGCGATAACGAAGGTGCGGTCGCCTTGACAAAGGAACCGCGAGATCATGGAAAATCCAGACATATCGACAGAAAGTACCACTACATCAGACATAGGGTAGAAGAAGGTCACCTCCTTGTAAAGAGGGTATCATCGGAAGATAATCCTGCAGATCCCTTGACAAAGGCTCTGAGTAGGATTAAGCATAATCAGCATGCTAGGAGCATTGGATTAAGAGATGATATAAGTTTTTGTAATTAGATAGGTTTTGAAACTTGTAACAATGTTATTGTATTTGACTTTTGTGATTTAATGGAGATTTATTAATGAGTAATGGTTTACTAATTTTGTCAATAATATATCATTGTGTTTCATTTTGCATGTTTTACTTCCTGAATAATTGGATTATTCAAATATCCACAGTCGCTCATACTTTTAGGGAGTAAGTATGAAGCAAGGCTGTCATGAATTAGTTGTAGATTGTCTAAGGAGTTAGACATTGCAATAAGATTGCTGCAACATTCATGAGTACTTGGAAATAGAGATTTGAGTATTGGATAAACTCGCGCTCAATGGATTGCTTCATGGATTACATCACGAGCAATATTGAGACGATAATATCTTTTGATCTTTAAGCTAAGACATATGAGTTATGATTTACTAGACGGTTATTCATTGATAATACGAAAACGCATCGGTAACTCGGTGTTATAAAACGTATTGTTGTGAGTAATTTGTTTGGTAAAAGGCATAAGTATATGAGTCAAAGTTTATTCGTCCCTTGACCCTAACGGGGAACAGATATCTGTAGGCCTCTCGATGATTTTGAAGTTGACTAAAATGGTTGGCCAACCGGGACTAAATTGGTAGTCTAAGAGTCATATGCAAATCGAAAATCGAGGAACAGTGAATCAGACCAGATTGATTTTATCCATGTCATGAGTCTGAAAAATATATTGTTGGACGGAGGATCATCTGATCACTTATCTTTGGACAGAACTGACTAGGTCAGAGTTTCGTAGTAGTTTCTAGGAAGCTTAAAGTGCTGGTTAATTAGAGGCTAAATTGGTAATTATAGTCATAAACTTATCCAAGTGGGAGACTGTTGGATTAGGTGTCTAAGCCATGACTAATAATTAGTATTTACCTAATTAATAGAAGCACAATCCATTTGGGTTGCCCTCATGGCTGGAGGTTTGGTAGAAAATTCGGTAGAGAGAAAGGTTGATTTATTATGGGATTAATAAATCAACAGGAATTAAATATATGGTTTATTAATATATTAAAGTCATAATATATTAATTAGAAACTATATTAATTAATTAGAAATTAATCTGGAATTAATTGGATTTAATTTGGTGCAGGGACTAAAACTGTAATTATTCAATAGTTGAATAAGTGGCAGTGTGACAGTGACCAGTGGAGGTCGAAATTTATATATGGAAATATATAGATTTCGAAATTAATATAATAAGATAAATGGGAGTTTGAATTGTAAGATAAAAGGTTTATCTTATTTGAATTCAAAAAGGCTTATCCTTAAGGCTTATCAACTGGTCATCCTGTAACTATAAATAGGGGTCTCTGGAACCCTATTTTCTGCGCCAACTTTGACTGAAGAATCTTTGGAATTTTCGATCCCCTCTCCTCTTAGCTTGGGTGTGACTTTCATTTGAGGCAGGATAATTTTGCTGCTCAGCTTCCAAGAAATTAAGGTTGGTTTTTCTGTTTTGATCTTTAGTTTCTTTTATTGGCCTCTAGGTTTTTTTTGTTATATGTTCAATTAGAAGAAAACATAGATCCTTATAGGTTGCATGTGAACTTAGGTTATTTAGTTCATGGTTTGCAGAAAACCTTTCAGATACTGACTCTGCAGGAGGAGCAGATAGGTACCACGACCCGTGTACACACATTAGAGGAGAGGATGACCGCTCTGGAGCGACGAGCCGAGGCAGATGAGGCTATGGCGGTAGCCGCAGAGCAGATAGCAGATAGAGCCACTGGTGAGATGAGCAAGATGGCTGGACATCTCGTACGCATTTACGATATTTGATAGATTAGACTATCGTGTAAGTGATTACACTACTTGCATGATGTATAAGTGTTGGATTACAAGGATCGATCAAACAAGAATAAGAACAAGAACAAGGTGGTAGTTTCAACACAAAAAACCTTTTGATCTCACACAGAGATTCTTTTGATTAATATAATCAAGCAAGTATTACAGAAACCCTAACTATGTATTTATACATCAGCTATACTACGTATATTCGGAGTATCCCTACAATTCAGGGAACTCACAACTATAAACAAGATAAACAAGGAAACTAGATAAACTACAATAATACGATAAGTATTACAAGATTCTTCAACTGATAATCTTCTGGTAAAAACATCAGTAGAAGAGTAATCCTTTTCTTTGACAGCATCAGATTCAACTGGGCTGATCCGGATCAGCTGCTGCTGATGATTAGCTGGTGATGATACTTAACAGCCCAACAATAAGCTTATTGTATTTTCGTTTATTTAGTATAATGGTAGTAAGACGAGTCTATGCACGCTCGCTCCAAAAGTATTGTAACTCGAAACAATTAAATGTTATGATAACTATGTTTTATTTAAATCATTGACGTTCATACTTTGTATGTGAGTTTCTTACTACTACTACTTACTATCGTAAGTACATTTATGATAATGTTGGTCAAAACATTACAAAATATGTCATAATTTTAATATACAACAAGTAACAACTACAGTTACTTACTTATCCCATCATTAAATCTATAAGGGTAGAATTTAAAAAAATTAAAAATTTTTTTTTTTTGGTGGGGGTAGGGGTAGGTGGGTGGTAAAAAGATTAAAAAAATTAAGGGAGGGGGGTTGGGTTGGGTTGGAGGGTGGGTGGGTGGTAAAATTTATTTAAAAAAAACTAAGAAAAAAGTATTTTGGATGGAGGTTGGGGTGTGGTGGGTGCTTGTCTAAACAAAAAAACAATAAATATATCAAAAAAACCAAAACAATCGATAATTAACAATCATTACAACAACACACATACAAAAATATACATAGTAAACTAGAAAATTATTATGTTCCATTGATAATTAGCATCAAATCCAAAAAATAAAATCAAACATATTCTTAATCAATTGTAACTGTTTAGACTCTTGTTAATATCTGAAAAATTCATTTTCTTCGATGGACAATTCCTGGAATCGTGATAACCTACTTCTCCACAAAATAAACATCTTCTAGGGAGACAAACATTAACTCTCGATCCTTGAATTATGATTCATTGATATTCATTCTGAGGATTCTCGTTACTTGGTTGCATCTTTGAATTTCGTATGCACTAATCAACAATGCTAAGACTATGAAACAATTTACGAATGATGAAGATGATTGAAAGACTCGTATAGGTTGATTTTCAGTTTCCAAAATTTAAGGTATTTGATTACCATTACTTAATTAACAAGATAATCTAATTACTAATTTACCCTTAATCTACAATCCGGATTATGGAATGAACGGTTAGATATGTAATGATCATATGACCAAAACTATTTCTTAATTTTTCACACTAAAATTAGTTCTCAAATGATTATATATATATATATATATATATATATATATATATATATATATATATATATATATATATATATATATATATATATATATATATATATGTATGTATGTATGTATGTATGCATGTGTGTGTGTGCGTACGTACGTACGTATGTATGTATGAATGTGTGTGTGTGTATGTATGCCTTTATGTGTGTACATATATACACACACATACTGACACACACACACTATATATATATATATATATATATATATATATATATATATATATATATATATATATATATATATATATATATATATATATATATATATATATATATATATATATATATATATATATATATATATATATATATATATATATATATATATATATATATATATAGACACACACACACACATACACATACACACACACATGTTTCCAAGTACAAAAGAAATGAATGAAAAATAAGGTTGAATGATAACATTTTGAGTTGTTTGATGATGGAGAATACAACATATGCGATAGACGTAAAAAAATCAAAATTATGATGGCTAGTTGATTTTATTTTATATTTTGTTGAAGGGTAAAATCGGAGAATGATATACTTGTATTTTGTTTCTTTCTATATCCTCCTATTTTAGGATGAAGGTTAGGAAGAGAATATTTAATATTATGAAACATTGGTATTTTTTTTCCATTAAGAAAACTAGAAAAATGATTTTTATTTTTATTTTCTTTCCTCTTCATTTCACTTCTCTTTTTAAAAGCGACTCAGAAACACAGTGTTAGGCTATGATAGTGCCATAGTGGTCCGGTTAAGATGAGGTTTATCAAATTGCTTAATCGCAATTGCTGCTTGTTCGGACGATGTGATCTATGACCCACTAACAACACATATATTGTTAATTAACATTATGTAGTGGAATACTTAGGGCGTGTTCGGCAAAACTAGCTAGTAGCTGGTAGTGGTTAGCGGGTAGCGATTTGCGGTTAGCTAGAAGCTGGTAGCCGATAGCGGTTAGCTGGTAGCTGTGATTTTTATTAGTGCAGAAGTGTTCGGCAAAGTGGTTGTTAACTTTTAGAAGTGTAAAAGAATATAAAAATCAAAAGTAAAACGCTAAACGCTCTCAAAAGCTAATTGAAATAGCTTTTGAATTATGAACTTTTTGTTTAAAATAAAAGCTAAAAGCTCTTGCCGCCGAACGAGATTTTTTCATTTTTTTCGAGCGTTTTCCTAAAAGCTAAACGCTAAACGCTCTCAAATGCTGCGTGCCGAAGACTCCCTTAATCTCTTATTGTAAGCTTCAAACACGATAATAACTAATTTAGTTCGATAAACATGTATCCACAACTACGTCAAATCACAGAAAATATAACAAACAGCAACTTTCTGCAATATATTTTGAAACGTTAAAAATGCAGAACTCAATTTTAAACTTTTGAATCAAAAGTGAATTTTGAGATAGCTTTAAGAGGCATGGAAATGAAATGCTTGAGAATTGGAGTTAAACAACAAACCAAGTGGTTACCATAAAATAAGGTGACAAATGCAAGTGTAACCGAGGAAAAATGAAAAGAATATAAGAATAAGCAATGTTTTTTGTGTGACATACAGCGACAAATACATTTATCCATCTTAAATGCTTCGTTTTAAAATTGGATTTTATGATAATACTGTAGGTTTTATGGTCTTACCAAACGCTATGATTTTCCGAAACGCAACAGAATTACCGACCACGCAGCTATTTTCATAATATTGTAGCGATCGCGTTTAAGTGGTTTAGTTATAAAAACCGTAATATCAAATATAATTGGACTGTATTTGTAAAAACTCCATTTTATAAATTTTATACTTCTTTTGCTAGCATCTCGTTAGCTTCTCAATATTACCATTCAAAGAAAAACATATAACGACGAAGTACTGGAGTTTGAAGCAGCATCACCTATACCGTTCACATTTATTGTAATCCAATAAATTTGTTTTAATCTAATAAAATTATGATTATTTTATCTCAACATGGTTCTTTTCCATGAATCCTAAAATAGTCACAAGTTTCATGTAACATTGTTGTTGCTCACCCATGCAAATCCAGTTTTGATTACATGAGAATATATGAAATATTTAAAATTCTAGTAGAGTTGAACACACCAATAGTTTCATTAGTTTCTTTAACTTTGTTATAAGATCGGGTATTATATTCATAATATATAAATTTGAATTAGAGTAGAATATATATTTAAATACGTAATAATTACAAAATAACATCAGTATACATTTTATTAAAATACACACTTGATACTTTGAAATCTAATAAAATTAGCATATTAATCATTATTGTTTATAATAATATTTCAAGGGTCTAAAATGAATTTCTATTCCAAAAGGATAAAATTAGTAAGATTTAAAATACACGGGTTTCATCATAAATGACAATGTTTCAAGAGCTATCTTTGGGAAAATTTTCGAACACATCAGTGCACTCGCAGATGCAAGTAAAATGTGACAAATAGAGGAAAAAAACATGAGTAGTTGACTAAAAGACAAATTTATTTACTAAATTATAATAACTATATAAGTTTTACTGTAACTTCATTTTTTCTATGTGTATACACAAAAGCTTGCACTTGGGTCTTTAGGTGATCAAGAGGGACATCGAAAGACAGGTAAAAATCCTCAAGTTCCCATTTTCTTCATTCTCGACTTGTCTTACAAATATTTATACTAGACAGACATATACAAGTTCTTTTGAAGCATTTTCTTCCAAAAATGCATACATGTGTGTGTATAACCCATGTGTAAAAGGATTGGAGTGAAGTAGCGATTTTGAAATATATGTTTCAATCATGTGTATATTACATTCGGAAAAGAATGGGTTAATATTTAAATAGAATTCCTTCTAGGTCAAATGATAGTTAATCTATTCAGTTTTTTCGGTTCTAAGTGCGTTGCTAGACGAGCTTTCATTCCAATTTTTCTTAATAACTATGTATTTTGTCTTAAAATGAGGTAAATTAGTTTTTATGTTATATAAACAGTCGCGGGTTTTATAGTGCTATCTTTCATTTTAACAAATATACCTTGATATATATTTTAACTTTAACCATCGATATCGGCTATATTTTTCACGGACATTTTGTAGCAAACCAAACCATGTTTTTTATAGAATAAATATCATAAATATAAATAAAGAGAGACGAAAAATAAAATAATAATTAGGTTTTTTGGTAAATACAATTTTAACATAATGGGTTGATGCAGGTAATTTTGAGCGGAATGGGAAACTCAATGAGTCAGCGGGTCAACTCATCGTCATCATCATCAGATTTGGGTTTCTCCTTCTCCAACTCAGTCACCGGATACCTCACCGGTGTTTCCAAACCAAAGTCCATTTTCATCCCAAAACAGTCAACACCGGCGGGCCTTGCCGTCATCTTTCAAGAAATAATTCCGTTCAATTCCAATTCCGATTTCATAGTGTTTCCACCACCTCTCATTGCCATTCATCTTCTCTATTCCGCTCCAGGCGAGCTTTGGAACTGGGATCATCCCAAGCCTCGAGATTTCCCTGCGAATCACACCATCTCTGCTTTTGACCGGATACTGATTCCGACCAGCCCTGATGACGTCATTCACTCGGAAGAGTACACTTGTGTTGTATCAAACAAAGATGGTTACCCTTCAATAACTCATCTTTACGGTGACACCGTCGTTGATTGCCACCCTATACCTGAATCCATGGCTGTAACAGCCTTTGCCTGTGGCAATGATGACCCTCCTGTGTACCGCGGGGAACCTTCTGACAACCACCTCTCCGTCGAGTTCTCAAGAAGTGTTACATATGCAGGGAAAATATCAAGCAAATGAGTGATGTTGACATGCACAAGTAAGGATCTGATGGTTTTCCCTTACGTGACTTTTATAATCAATTTATATCTATATATCTATATCTATCTATATATCTTTTATAAAAGTAAGGTTATCAAATCAATTTGTTTCAAGATAAGTAATTATTTTCTATCAATATCACATTTTTTTCACACAAAATTGTTAAAGGAAAGACATACTTTGGAAAGAAAATCAGCCATAACAACTTTGGTATCCATGTCCCCATAATTTTTTATAATGACTTGGCATCCCCCTCTTATAAAACAGAGAGACAACCTTATCTTTCTTAACAAATGATGTGACACATTTAAATTCAACAGTCTCTTTTTCCTTTTTACTTATATGCATAGTACACTCATTCTCATTTCTCACAAACACTCTTGGCCATGTTGGACTACTCCTATCTAAAAAGTTTCTAATTTACTCTCATTATCATCTCTAACATTCTAAAAATGTTGTCATATAGATTCCATAAGTAAAACGGTCTTTTAGTATCTTCATATATAAAACGAGTTTTATAAGTTTCATGTCATCAAACATTTATTTCACAAATTTTGTTTGCACATCGGTATAAATATAAAAGCAAAAAAATGCTTAATATACTTTTTATTTAAATATGAAAACAGATTTTTTGATTCATATTTCGTCTAAATGATATAATTGAGTATATACTATTAGAATTTCTTTAGAAATATCTACAAAATTATAGCGTCCAATGTATTCTAAAATTAATATAAAAAATTTAAGCTAAGAAGCTAATAGAAATAAATTATTACAATTACTAATTTATGTGAACAAACTACATACAACACTTTTTATAATAAAATTTTGTTCGTGCACAATATGCAAAAACACCCGTAATATAGAATTAAAGTGGCCAAATATACACGGCATGCCTTGTGATTTTATGATAGATATTTATGAAATTTTGTTGTAGGGATGACGCAGTTTGTAGCAAGGAATGTGACGACAAGGAGACCGAGACAATAAACATAGTGAAAGAAAACAAAAATTAGAAAGTAAAATTTCTTTTAAAGTTGAGTATCATACAAGATTATGGTTTTTAGTTTTTAACAATAGTGTTATGTAGAATGGTCTGTGTCTATTAGCTAACGAACTAGGTTTAGTTCGTATGAACTTGTTTCAATGTAATCTTGATCTTTATTTCGACCGTCATCAAAACATTATGATTCGTGTTCCTATTACCATCATGGTCGTCAAATGAAATTTAATGATGACGTCGGTCTTGTATGAAGTACCAAAGGAACAAGGTTGGGCCCACACTAGAGGCGGTGTAGATGTCTGCACCGTCTCAAATAAAATTAGTCGTTTAAAAAAATGTATTTTTATATGTTTTTTGACTTGTCTTCATGAAAAGAAAAGAAAACATGAAATTATTTGGTTTATATTGCTTACTCATATATAAGGGATATTTTAATGAGTATCATACTCAAAATTAGAAAAAAAAAAATGTCAAATTTGGGTCGTTTTAGTGGAAAAAAAAACTCACATTATCATGGTTAGTTGTTGAACCGACAATATGATGTCTTAGTGGTTGCATTGGGATTTTTTTTTGGTCAAAATACGATTGCTTTAATAAAAAATAAAATACAAATGAGTACATTATATATATATATATATATATATATATATATATATATATATATATATATATATATATATATATATATATATATATATATATATATATATATATATTTGAGATTTTTTGAGAACCAACTATGCCCCGAGAACTCCCAAATGGTCAAAATTTTCGAAAAACCAAAAATACAGGGGCCTAAAACGCACATATTTAAGCATTTTCGAAAAAAATAATTCCGAAGAAAAAGACTTTCTTGTTTGAAAAAGTTTGCACATGGGCAAAAAAAAAAATTTGCATATGTGCAAACTTTTTTATACGTATACTTTTTTCAAATTTATTTTTACAGAACGCCTTAAATATATGTTAGAAAGACATCCATAAAAAAAACTTGAAAAAAAGTGTACGTATAAAAAAGTTTGCACATGTGCAAACTTTTTTTTTTGCCCATGTGCAAATTTTTTTCAAAAAAAAAAGTCGTTTTTTCGGAAAAAATTTTCAGTGGCCCGGGCCCATTTTGAGCGTCTAAGAGGCCTATGGGGTCGTTTTTTTGAAAAAAAATATCGGTTTGGAAGATATAAGATTGATCCAAAAGGAGTTGAGAGTTCTCGGTTTCTCGGGGTGAAGTTGGTTCTCAAAAGATCTTAAGTCTATATATATATATATATATATATATATATATATATATATATATATATATATATATATATATATATATATATATATATATATATATATATATATATATATATATATATATATATATAGGGTCCCGTTCCGGTGATGACTCTTTTTTCGGTAAGGACTCGTAAGGACACCTTAAAAAAATTGAAAAAAATTATAAAAAAAATACAAATCATAAAATCGAGAATAGTACTATATCATCATAAAAAAAATTTGAAAAAAAAAATTTGGATCATTGAAAAACAGCGATGATCCACAAAATTTTTTATTTTGTGGATCATTGTTTCATTATAAAAAAATAATGATCCAAAAGTTTTTTTTCAAATTTTTTTTCTCTTCCAATATAGTACTATGATCCATTTTATTATTTATATTTTTTGTTTATTTTTTTCAATTTTTTAAGGTGTCCTCACGAGTCCTCACTTTAAGAAGAGTCCTCACCCGATCGCTTATATATATATATATATATATATATATATATATATATATATATATATATATATATATATATATATATATATATATATATATATATATATATATATATATATATATATATATATATATATATATATATATATATATATATATATATATATATATATAAGCGATCGGGTGAGGACTCTTCTTAAAGTGAGGACTCGTGAGGACACCTTAAAAAAATTGAAAAAAAATAAATAATAAATATAAATAATAAAATGGATCATAGTACTATATTGGAGAAAAAAAAATTCGGAAAAAAACTTTTGGATCATTATTTTTTTTTATAATGAAACAATGATCCACAAAATAAAATTTTTTGTGGATCATTTCCGTTTCTCAATGATCCAATTTTTTTTTTCCAAATTTTTTTGGATCATGATATAGTACTATTCTCGATTTTATGATTTGTATTTTTTTTATATTTTTTTTTCAATTTTTTTGAGGTGTCCTTACGAGTACTTACCGAAAAAAGAGTCCTCACCGGAACGGGACCCTATATATATATATATATATATATATATATATATATATATATATATATATATATATATATATATATATATATATATATATATATATATATATATATATATATATATATATATATATATATATATATATATATATATATATATATATATATAACGTTATAAACTCGTGTAAGACTTAATGGAAAACTTAAAAGAATACAAATAATACATAGTAAGTAACTTGTTGTAAAATAATAACCACAAAATTCAAATCTATGTATGTAAATAAAAACTTAGAAATAAATAACCAAAAGTGGAATTTTTTCATCTCCACCCAGGATTTGGATGTTAAAGTGGATTAAAATTTTAAGACAAAGAACATTGGTCACTTTCATGAAAAAGGAATACATAAAGAGCAATAGATGAACATTTCGAAATCTGCTACATTTTTGCTCTTTGAATTCAGGTTTTGCATGACTGGTACCTACACAATAGCCAAATCACAAATATGAAACAAACATATAAAATAAAGTATAAAACAATATATCAAATGAAGTATACGACCACATATAAAATAGAGTAAAACAAAAAGTATATTTCCTTTTCTTGTATTTAGCTCAATCATGGCCTAAATACAAGAAATAACACATACTTTTTATATTAATGTAACATTATAGTTTCATTTCTTTATACAACAATGTTGTTATGAATATGAATGAAAGTAAGATGTTATTACACGAGTTGATTAAAAAATATTAAATATAAATGGGTAAACATTAAGGATTATAAAAGTGAAATGGTCTTTTGGCTTCCATAAATTAGAGACATTTGGGATGAGCGGGAAACTTAGATAGTTAAAAATACATGAAGATGATAAGTGTCCCTACAATTACTCAAAACAAACAAAAATACCCTTCGACTCTTGATGTTAAACAAATGTAAATATTAAACTACTCTTGAAAACATTGATGACATAAAAAATGTATAATAGAAAATATGAATAGACTCTTGAAATGTTATAGAAGTTTAACTCTTTGCTCTTCTAAATTGAAAGAACTCATACAACTTACTAAATGAATAGGAATGTTAATCATTTTTATAGCATTGACTTAACAAAAATTAGCAGTAGATTCGTTAGATTCGTTAGATACCAGTAAACAACTGATCAAACTAACTACTTTAAATGGCATAAGGTTCATTGCAATCTGTTATTGCTATTAAAATAACTTAGCCTAACTACTTTAAAGAGCATTCTACTTTGAGTTGGGCTAATATGTGGGTCGTATTTCTATTTTAAAGTACAGTGTAATAATAAAAAGAAATGAAAGTATGATGCTATGATAAAAAGTCAACGTTGTTCCTTTCATTTAACCTTAAAAAGAAAATGAGATATTTTCAAAAACAATCTTAGATATCTAAACTCTTTAAAAATGTGAAATGGAATGGACATTTTTTGAAAAACTTTTAAAAATATGATTTTATGCATAAAAAAATTTGGTGGATGGCAATCATATTTGTAAAATAAACAAATTTTAAAAATTCAAATAATGGTATTTTGGTCATTTTTGCATAATTTACATTACAATTCTATAAGTAATGAGAACCAAACAAAAATAAGAGCAACCTCCATGTCTTTATAACACATAAAATTACTTATATATTGTACAAAGTACAAACATTTTCATATCTTCCTCAGAAGGAAGAGATCTAAGATCAATAACCAATTTCTGGCTAGACCTTTGTGGTTCCCTGACTTTGGTAATACGATCTAGATACATCATCCCTTTATTTATATATAAAAAACATATGGACAACTATAAGAAGCTCATTACTTGATAGAATAAGAAAGACATAAGTGACTCCTAGGAACTAAAAATCAAGAATTTTGGAAAAAATGCGGTCCTCTATTACTGTTGGCTTAATCATTACATAGTGTAAAAACAGAAAATTACCTTTATGATAACAAGGTGTCGTATCAAACACAACTTGCATAAAAACAAGAGCATTATTATAATAATAAAAGTATACTTAAAAAGTTGTATCAAATGTAATATAGTTGTATCAAATGGTACATTGTTTGATTAGACATATAAACTTTGTAATATTAGACACACACATACATATACTGATCATGGTACTACAAGGATGTGACAATATAAAAAACCCTTCAATAGCATGTACATATCATCCGCGTCTATTTGATCTTCTTCTTTGGCTTCAACTACAACTCATTGATAAAAAAATACAAGTATTACATGTTGGAAAATAACCCATTAAGTGTGGCCTTATGATTATTTTGTAATGGTTATTGGATATTAGGTACATTTATATTATGTATCATAATGTTTCCATAATGACATATCAGGTCCCTAGACTTCAAATATTTGTAGTATGATGGATATGACAATTGTCTATAACTTGAGGGACTATATTTGTGTGATTCTAAATTCTTTCCCATAAGGTGTAACTGGTGAAATTATTGTTAAGGAAGTGGTACAGTCACTTTGGATACTCAAGAGTCTTCAGTTATGTTTAAAGACTCCATATATAACACCATTATCATGAGTGTCAAAGGCAATCCATCTATCCATCAGAAATAACACCATATAAACACCATTACGGGAAGGTAAGGAATCTGAAATATGGCATCAACTTCTTCAAAGCTTGCATTTCCAAGTAAGTACTACTGATTCCTCATGAAGTATGTGTAAATTGATCTTTATCATGCGTGTGAAATCAACATTACATATAATTAAGAAAACTCACTTCAGGATGTTGTATCTATTGGTAATACCTAGTGTTCCTTCAAGATGGAAAGAAAAGGTGGTATTTGATATTGTGATCCCATATTCCATATCTTTAATAAGGTTTCTATATGATTATAAAAATCAGATTAGGCACTTGTGATGATTAAAAAATTAGTTCCAAATGTTAATAACGGCAATACTTGATTGGATTTAAATTACAAAGTCTAATAGCATGTGATGTATAATATAAACTTCAATGACATGGACGGGACAAATGGAATAGTTCATTGTCATTGAAAGACCTTATCCTTTTTGTAACAGGTTTAAAAGTTGGATTTTTCATCTTAAAAACTACTATAATTTAGTATATTTATCAAAACATAATATAAATCCTTATAAGAAAAAATATATAAAGTACAATGCTATAATTTAGAATGCTTTTCAAAGTATAATGCTATTAATAAGAAAAAAACTATAATCAAAGTATGTTGACTTTTCTCATATTTGGATAGTAACAGATCCAAGATCAATCTTAAAACAAATGCACGACACATAATTCAAAAAAGGCAAAATACACCAAAAAACATAATATACTTTTATCATTTTAGTGATTTAGTCACTTAGGTATTGCTTCGTTTTTCTCCTATAAAGTGGTTGAATGAGCAATGATGTCTATCTAGATAAAGTATTGTGTGCATAAAGTTTACTTTAGATGAGACTAAATGACATTTTGCCATTACATTAAAAAAAAAATCATAATGTTCATAAATTTTAATGCCAGTGGGACGAAAAAAGAAGGGAACATAGGTTAAGGGTTATTGTCTTGATACATTAAACAATTTGTCCATATTTAAGTACAAAATAAACAAACATGTCTAGTTGTCCAGATTAAGTGCTTAACATATTAAGGTCCTTGAGTCGCTTAGTGATTGTACCGTTACAATCTTTGACCATTTTAAAAAATGAAAATACAAAAAATCACAAATACATACTTACCCACCATCTATACATGTGCATGATATATGATCCACCTGCAACCATTTTTAAGATCATTAACATGGCAGTCTATAAGATATACTTTTTCCAGTTGTCTTACATACAAAAAACCATCATTTATAATAAAAACATACTTAAATAAATCTAATATAAATATTGAAAAAGAAACATAGTTATGCAAGAATCATGGTTCCTGATATAAAGAAAAGTGCATTCATAGTTTCCTATATATTCTTACAACTGCATTCTGGGCATTGACATGTTTTTTTCTATTTGAATCATCAATATATGTGCTCAATAATTCGTATTTTACTAAATTGACCTTTTAATAAATGCCTAATATGAAAAATATGAAAACCTTCACAATTATTCATATCATCACTTTTAAATCCTTAATATTTGGAAACAGGTATAATGCGCACTACAAGAAAAAAGGTGAAATAGCTACGGAAAGATTCCGTAGCAAAAACATGATATTCCGTAGCTAAAAATGAATGCTATGGAATTTGCTACGGAACCAATACGTGGAGAAAATCCTCGTAGCTAAAGGACCGTTGCGGAATCCGTAGCATTTTTGCTACGGGATTCGCTACAGAATTATTCCGTAACACATTAGCCACGGAGAAATTCCGTAGCGATTTTTGTAGCAAATTCACTACGATCTAGTTCCGTAACAAATTTTCTGTAGCAAATTCGCTACATCTAATTCCGTAACAAATGTTCTGTAGCAAATTCGCTACATCTAATTCCGTAACAAATGTTCAGTAGAGAATTCACTAAGGGCTAATTTCGTAACAAATTTTTTGTGGCAAATTGTTACGGGCTAATTCCGTAACTAATATTCCATAGTATTTTCCCTACATCCTAATTCTGTAACAACTATTCCGTAGCCATTTCCCCATGGACTAATCCCGTAACAAATATCCTATAGCAGACTCGCTACTGACTAACTTTGTAACAAATATCCGTAGCAAATTTGTCACATACTAATAACAAATATTTTGTAGCGACATAAGAATGTACTAATTTCGTAGCTAATATTTTGTAGCAAAAAATATGACGGAATAGATCCATAGCAATTTAACTACAACTTAATTTGTAGCTAAATTCATAGCAAATTAACCATGAGATATTTTTATTGCAAAAAGTGACGATGGGATACATTTCATAGCAAAATGCGTACAAATACTACATCAAACTTTTCTGAAACCATTTTCTAAAAAAACAACATTATGAAAATGCAATAGAAAATAAAATAAATTATATAAGTTCTTAATAAAAAAGTTGTATCATCCAATGTTGTCATATTTTGTTCAAAACATCAATCAAACTAATCAAATAGTCAAAGGTAGCTAAAAATACTAAAGTAACAATCAATAAAAATGTATCACTTTTCAATCAAGCTTCTCATATGGTTCACTCGTGCTTCTCATTTTGTCAGAATTTATGTTTGGTGGAGTACACTTTTTAGAAGAGTTTGCAAGAAAAATGGATCTACCATATGAGTCAAGCCCATAAATTCTTCTTTTGAAGTCATGTCCTCCCACAGCTCTATAAAACAGATAGTCGTCATCAACTTCCTCTCTTATTACTTCCAAATCTGCACGTCGTGACACATAATAATCCTAGAATGTCATCATTGCATTAGTATATGATTTATAAAAGATCTTTAAGTTACTATTATTATATAACTTCAAAATAAACTTACATGAACTTGTTTAGATCTCTCATCAATTAACGTCTTTCCGTCATGATCCTTAGTATGAGTAAACATGAATATATCAAAGCAAGATGGAGCTTGTCCCATATATTCCTCCTAAATTAATAACAAAAGTATGTCAAATCTCACCACAATATGTATTGAAAGATATGATATTAACTAGCAAAAACAATTACCATGTCAATAGCAATTTGTTGATGAGAAGCCGATCCACCATTATGGATAGGTGGAGCCTTTCCACCTTCTACGCCTTTACGTTTATTTTTTTTTTTGCTCTGATTTTTTCTTGAACTCCATATTGCATTCCAAACAGTCCACACTGGGATATAGAGTTCAATAAAAAATCTGAGTAAAAAAAAAATAGACGTAAAGGCGTAGAAGGTGGAAAGGCTCCACCTACCATAATGGTGGATCGGCTTCTCATCAACAAATTGCTATTGACATGGTAATTGTTTATACTAGTTAATATCTTATCTTTCAATACATATTGTGGTGAGATTTTACATACTTTTGTTATTAATTTAGGAGGAATATACGGGACAAGCTCCATCTTGCTTTGATATATTCATGTTTACTCATACTAAGGATCATGACGGAAAGACGTTTTCAAGGGTTGAATTTCTTTTATGCGAGCTTATGTTATATATATATATATATCGTCGATCACTCTCTTTAGCCTTATGTTCCCAAACAATCTTGACCGACCCAGCATCTGCAACATCCCAATGACATTTTTTCTACAATACATAACAGTTGAGTTATTAGAGAGCACAATGTGCCTAATAGTCAAGCAACGAGAAGCAAATCTAATCTAAACCTTGACGGCAAATATTATGCATTTATGCAGCAAAATCAGAAATATTCGTTGATCTAAGAAGCCTCCAGTTGATGACAACATTAACAACTTATAATATTGATTAAAGAGCATAATATGAGCATCAATTGATGTGTCTAACCTTGTACAATTTTTAGCTCCATTTATCTTGTAATTAGCAATTTGTTTGAAACGGATTTTATATAGTATTTTTCTTACAATCTGTTAGAAGTTTAAACTTGATTTTGTAATATGTTAATTGTTTGAATTCGATTTTGTTGTAATATAGCATATAGTTGAATCTATTAGGACATTAATAGCCCCAGTTGAATCTATTAGGACATTAATAGGCCTTGAGTGGTCCCAATGGATCAAGTTCTCTTTTACTCTTTTGATCACTTGAACAACTAACATTATGAACTCGATTTTTTGTATTTTATTTGAAATCTGTAAAAGTGCTAATATCTATCTATTTCTTGTTAGGTATGCATTCACTAGTTTTGATTCTTATTTTGGAGCATATCCTGCCGATTTCGCCTTTTTTACTTTAGGATGAAAGTTGAGTAAAGTTTTATCCTTCTTTTTCATTTACGAATGATGTATTGTATTTTAGAGGGTTTGAAAGTTTCCCCTGACAGAGAACTTTGTTTTTTTTTAAACATGAAATAGTTTCATATCGATTGAAAATACTAGAGATAAAACAGAACATGCACTAAGGAGAAACACAAAGAGACATACCGACCTGGAAGATGAGTGAAGCAGGACGAATGAGAAGAAGCACCGATAGATATCCAGAAGACGAGGGAAGACCAGCAACACGATTACGAGTTATGGAATTTTCATCTACGTAGGCAAGTTAGGGTTAAGTTAATAGGATTTGATTTTCAAGAGAGTGAATATCGGGAGATTTGTTTTGCCGGGAGTGGGTAGAGCCGTAGATGGAATTAACTAAGTTATAAAGCATTAAGACGTCTATATAATATTGAAAATGAGAAAAAAAAAAAAAAAACACGACGACTAATTTTTAAATAAAACAACAATTAATTAAACAAGGATTTTATCTAGAAAATTTCACCAGCGTTGGATGATGATGATGATTTGGCCTTCTCCATATTCAAATATCCTAATCACTTATGAATTATTCCATTATCAATCAAATTCAAAGGTTTCCATCTTATGGTATTTTTGAGTTCCACTAATTGAGATAATGATCAATAGTCAATAGATAACGTCATCTATAGTTAGTTGACAGCTTTCAAGCGTTTTGATGCATAAGTTTTAATCACACGACTCATAAAAATTAAAAGGTTTGAATAGGAGACATGAAATTTAAAATGGCTTCCGAAGGCTTAATATTAAACAAACTGGCAGTTTTTCACTTCTATAATTAAATTAAAAATCGTGCTTTAGATACAAGGTTTAATATTAAGTTTATTTAGTGATTGGATCTTTTATCAAAAAATTGGATCGAAGGTTTAATATTAAGATTATTTAGTCATTGTAATTAATTTGTTTCATTTTCTTGAAAATGGCTTAATCGTTGCTGCCTCTCAAAAAGCAAAGATGGCCTCTAAGCATCACCGTGTAGTAATGTAAATAATGTTTGGATGACATGTTATAACTTAAGAAATGGAGAGGTTGAGCTAGAATATTGTTTTTTTTCTATTTTTTTAGAATAAATATAATCTAAAAAAGTTCTTGTTGTATTTTTTAACAAAAAATATTGAATCAATGTTTTAAAACCCGAATATTTAGTTGGCCTAGTCGACGGGAGACAGGGTCATGAATCAACTGGTTCAACTATTGGGTTAATCCAATAAAAGAATTTTTTCTATGAAGAGCTCAAATTGAGGAAAGATGTAAAAGGAAATTAAACATTGAACTTTCAGATTAATGTCGGCTGGTTCAATACCGAGTTAATCCGACCACAGTTGACCCACACTCTTCACCGGGCTAAGGTCCAACTGGATAGCCGGCCAGGTACACCCTAGTTTTAAAACCATCTGAACAAGTCCGTAAATTATATCATTTTGGATACATATAATGATGTCTTAAAAAATTTCTATTACTTCAACAAGCTACAAATCAAGATAACAATCGACAAATCAAGATATTAAGTGAACCAACACCGAATTTATCGACTTAAAATAAAAGAACTGGAATCGAATTCACCTGTTCCGATATTGGCAATCGGTTCCGATTAACAAATTCAACAAATAATCCCTATCATAGCTATGAGTTCCAATCCCGTAGCAATTTCCGTAGCAAACTAGCTACGAATTATGTTCCGTAGCAAAATTTCGTAGCTATTTACATTTTAGCTACAGAATTCTTTTCAGTAGCAAATGTTGTAGCAAAGTTGCTACAACATGTCATTCCATAGCAAATTCCGTAGAAAAATAGCTACGGATTCTATTTCTGTAGCCAAATTCCGTAGTTGTTAAGATATTAGCTACGAAGTTCAATTCCATAGCAAATTCCGTAGAAAAATTGCTATGAATTTCCATTCCATAGCAAATTCCGTACAAAAATAACTTCGGATTTTATTTCTATATCCAAATTACGTAGCTGTTAAGATATTAACTACGGAGTGCAATTCCGTAGTAAAATTGTTATAGAATGTTAATCCGTAGCAGAATAGTTACGGATACCACTTACGTAGCAAACTTCGGTAGCTATTCAGACTTTTCTAGTAGTGGCGGTTGTGAGAAACAATTGTTGAGATGTCTCAGACGCTATGAAGTATCTGAGATCTCTAATGCTGGGTAATAGAATATCTAATCGTCAAAAGGTATTCGACTTCAGAGGTTTGGGCTCTCCAAAGTAGAAAAGTGAGATCCTAAACTTCAACCTAGTCGTATCTCAACAACTGCTGAAGATCCTAATTAGCATATCAGACATCGTTATCAAAAGTCTGAATCATCTCTTGTTCCTCGATTCACTAAAGAGCACCATAAATCATCAATAGCAATCATGAGAATAACCTTATGAAAATTAATAAACATTTTGTAATAGAGTTTGAACAATAAATAATCGTGATCTGAAGACAGTCTAGCAACGCCATAAATCTTATCTCTGATGACCAAAAATAAGTGCCACATCGCATCACTAAATAAGTCTTCATCTTCGGAAATCCAAACTCTAACAATCATAAGAAGTGCTCTAACAATCATTATGTTCCTATTTTATTTGCTTTATTGTGTATGTGTGTGTGTGTCTATATATATATATATATATATATATATATATATATATATATATATATATATATATATATATATATAACATAGATTGTGGTTTCTCTATACATTCTAGTTCAAATTTGGGTTCACACCCCATTGTTTTTAGTTAAGCTTTAATGGAACCCTAATTTTTTGATTTGATTGATATTTGGTAATTAAAAAGTTGTTTATTTTATCTTGTCAGTTTAATCAATGATCCTAATGTGTTAAAGTTTGAATTGTTATTGCCTTATTGTTGATTTATTTCAATCTAGAGGACCAATATGATTGTTCGACTTTAATCATAATTGTACTATGACCATTAGACATGTATGACTAGAGATTGACCAAATCCTAGGGTTAGGACAGCAAAGTAATAAACTTTAATGTGTAAGTTGCATTAGATGGCCATTATGTGCAATACTTAATTATCATGACCATTGATATTAATTACATGATTAGATCTGCATGATATGAACTTAATAACTGATAAGAAGGATAACTGGTTTACATGACCATTTTGACTAGAATTCCTTAAAATCATTAGATTAGTGAATGGACCAAGGGAACTAATCAGCTAAAGAATCAGTGAATAACATATTAATAACCATTTCACTTAATAAAAATTAGTCATAATTAGATGGTGAAATCAAGACTAAGTAACTATATTTTCAGATCTGTTTCCAAATCAGTTTTTATATCACTTTGCCTTTATTTGCTTTCTGTTTGTTTTTACAATTTAATTGCAAATTCCTCATGTTACTTTCTGTTCTCAGTTTAACTAGTAATCAAACAAGCTAATCTGTAACACTCCATCTCTTATACAACTTAAATGGTGTAATATTTTATAAAACGTAATATGTTGTTAGAGCTCATATTTTTTAAAAACTTTGTTTATGACATCATGAATCAAACGAATTAATTCCAATTTATTTCATCATTGTTCGTCAATCAATTTCAGGTTTGACTGCGAGTTCTCTTTCTTTAGCTTGTTTGTTAACTATATAAATTGTGAATCCCCTGTTTCAAGTTCTTTTTATTTGATTACTAAATAGTAATGTTGTTAGCCGAGAAAATTTTCTTATCTAAGTTCTTTTTATTTCATTACGCTTAGCCGAGTTTCTTTTGATTTTTGCTAACTGAAGTCTAAATTCTGATTATTTATGATTTCAGATTGTCTATGGCTTTATGCTATTATACTTAAAGGTAACGAGCCAATGATATTTTTGGTTTTTATTGTTACTTTTATGGGGAATTAAGGTACAAGTATTTAGTCAATACTGACGCTTCGAGTGCGTGATGCAGGCGCTTCATGCATCATGCATCACACCTCGACTTTTGGGCCCTTAGCATATCAGATCGCCTTACTGTTTTTCAAACCCAGATTATAATAATAATATATGTTTTTACTGTAACCTTATAGTGTGTGGTTGGAGTTGAAAAGAGTTTTAATGTATGTTTTACAGAAAAATGATGTAATATATAGTGCCAAGGTTGAAGTTACCACACCTGTAACTCTTTCCTATGCCACTGCAATGCCATGTCACTCCCCCTCATTCTTCCTTCAATTTTATTTCGTCTAGAAAATGATCATCTCTAACCTCTCACTAAATCAAGAAGTTTAATGTTATTGTACTATACATGTGAATGAAACACTTTAGTGGTTTCAAAAATAGAAGGGGTGCAGTGGTTTACTACCACGGTGGTCTTCACTGTACGATGAAAATGGATGGGTAAGGTGGTCTTACCACAAGCACAACGGTGTCGAGCAACCCTCATCAATCTCAGCACCACATCATTTTCACTATTTGTCACTTCATAAGGGTGTGGTCACCACTTTCTATCACACCAAATTTATTCATTTTTAATACAAATATTATCTATTAAATAAATAAAAATATAAAAATAATAGTAATTAAAATTAAAAACATTTTACTAATTCATAAAATATAAAATTACATCGACTCGCCATTGTTCTCATCAGTTGCCAATTGGTGTATATATCTTCCATCAGATCACGACAAAGGTTGTTAGTGCAATATATCCAATTCACATCAAAGTAGCCACAAATCAAACTTTCGTTTGTAGCTTATCAACCTCTCTTTAAAGCATGTGCTCCTTGTCTTAGATGCGAACTAACTGCTTCCCCTTCCAAAAGTATCATTGTTGCTTGAACGATTGTTATGAAAAAAAATCATCGTGTGAGGATGATCAAGAATCCATACTTTAATAAGTATTTGTAGGAATAAAATTGAAATGTGTATATAAGAATGATTTTGTGTAATTAATATGTATGAATAAGTATTTATAGGAGTAATAGTGAAAGAAAAAAAAGAAATTAATTTTGAAATTCAGGCACGACGAGAGGTGGTCCGATTCATATGGTTTCATGTCGCATGGACATCACATCATGTGCGGATGATGTGTACGCCATGGAGATGTGTTCACCTAGATAGCACGCAACTGATGTAGTGGGTATACCGTCATGCCTCATCGTACCCCATAAGGCACCCACACCTCTTGATTAAGGTTTTGAAAACCCGACTGGACATCGAACTGGTCGTCTTACCGGTTCGACAGTGCAACTGGTCGGACCGCTTAAAAAAACCGGATGACGTCATTATTACATCATAATAATTTTAAAATTATGAAAAATTTAGAAAAATACAAAATAAACTACGAACTACAAATCCTAATAAAAATAAGTATTCATCGTTGAATAAAAATATGAAACACCCAAAGTACCATGAAAATAATTCTCCACATCTTAACTCTAGTCAATTGAATTCTAAGACCCTTAAAATAAAAAAAAAACAAATAGTTAAAGAAAACCAGTTTTATGACCGGTCGAACAAGTGCGGTTCTCGAAAAACCGGTGTTTTTTAACTGTTTGACATACAACCGGTAACCTAACCGGTTCTCGGTTGAACCGGCCGGTCCGGTCCGATTTTCAAAGGAGTGCTCTTGATCTAATAAACAAAAGTAACAAAGGGGCATTTTGGTAAGTACAGGATAACCCCACACATTGATGGGAGAAATAGCAAGACTCGTATTGAAATCGTTTGAGATTCCGTCCGTCCAAAAATCAAAAAGAAAGAAACACAGGCAAATCTATCATAATCTCAAATGATGGGGTTTGCAATGGGAAGCTCTTCCCCTTTACACACCTCAACTTATCACTCTCTTCTACCTTCTTTTTCATCTTCTTCACAGCCCCTTTTCACCTTCTCTTGCCAACGAAAAACACACGATTTCAGTAAGAGAAGAAAGATTCATGCTTGTATGCAACACCATGACCCCAACGAAGACGATTTCTGCCAGAGAAGAGCGATTCTCTTCATGGGCGTTTCTGTTCTCCCGTTCTTGAATTTGAAAGCAAGAGCTCTTGAAAATCTTGCTCCTGATGAATCCGGTATGTTTGATTTCTAGTTAATTTAATTCAAAAATTAACACATTTGTCTTTTCCTTTAATCTACTTGCGAAATGTATCTAGGGTTTTACACTTATCAGCTCGATTTAGGATAATCTATTCAATTCAGTAAAATGGTGTCTTGAATCTTGACTCTGTAGTATTCTGCGAAAGGAATATTACTAGCGTTGTGATTTCCTCGAGATTTATGGTGTACATATTCTTATTTACCCTAATAAATCCCCCAATTTCATCTTCTGCTATTGCGTTTTCATCTTTGACTGCGTTCTTGATGGGTGAACCTTGAAAACCGACACTATCGCTTATTTCTTGAATCAAGAAGTGTAATGCAAGTTAACATAAGCCATAAGGGTAAGTCAAGAATATGATGAGCTTTCCCCGCCAACGATAAAGAAATAAATTAAGTAAAGTAGAGACAAATAAATATTATCAAAGCTAATTAGTTTGTTTACCGAAAAATTAAATTGCAAGTTACTAAATCCTTTCTTGATTATGTTATTTCAGAAAGTTCTGCAATGGCGCAAGAGCGTAATCAAATAGCTGAGGTTCAAGACTATGCTAATTTAATGTTTAAATATATGCTTTATATTATTATAATAATGGTCTTTTAATATGTAAACCGCTTTAAAATGATTATTTTGTTGCCTCTTAGGTATCAACTAATGGAGATTCATCACCGAATCCCTTTCTTACTCTTTCAAGTGGACTTGGAATAGTTGCTTCAGGCGTTCTTGGTGCTTTCTATGCATTGGCTCAGAAGGAAAAGTCAGCCAATATCATGACTATAGAATCTGTAAGCCTTAAAATCTCATGTTATATTCTGGTTTTGAAATCTTTATGGTTTGAGAACTTTTTATGGGAATTAATGCTTTTAAATGGACTATAGAAAGTAATTGTTTTTATTAGGGTTTTGTGTAAGGATTGTCAACTAAAATCGGACCTTGACTTTTGAGGTCAAAAGACGAGAATCTTGACATGGATTTTGCCACATAATTAACATCAATGTTATGTATAATAGAATTTGTGATGAAGTCTATTGTAGGGTGTGTGTTTAAACTGATTATTGTTATTTGAAGTTTGATTTCATGAGTTTTGAGTTTTGGGGTTAATTGATTAAGGCTAAAGCCTAAATGCAAGAAATAGCAATTTACTTTCATTTATCTGTGTATTATAGCATCTTACTTTCATCTCTTTCTATTACGACATTGTACTTTTAATTTCTTTCTTATTAAAAAACTACCAAACTTTTTTCCTTGTTATAGCAGTGGAAAGTGTTTTGTATTTGGAGAACATTGCTATATTGGGTATATTTTTCAAAGTATGTTGTTATTTCTTGCATTTAACACAACCGCTTATTAGGATTTTCTGAGTATTTACGGTCAAACTAATCACATTTGGAGAACCACGTAAAAAGTTGCCATAAGAAAAGATAAATTTAAAATTACAAAACTATCGTATTGCCCTGATACTGATCCTTCAAATCACAATTATCCCTCAGAAAAAACTGTCTGTTTGACTTTGACCTCAAAAGTCAAAGTAAATTTATATTTTTGGAATGGGGAATTATATCTAAAGAAGCCGTATGATTTCAGATGAAAACTAAACTGGCGGAAAAGGAAGCTGCAATCGTTTCATTGCAGAAAAGCTTCGAGTCTAAACTGCAGAGTGAAAAGGAAGAAAGAAACGAGCAAATTAAAAAATCGAATCAAGAGAAGCAAACTTTAATGAGCCAATTAAGTTCAGCAAATAGCACGGTACAGGGGTTAGGGCAAGAGCTTCAGAAAGAGAAGAAGGTCGTCCAAGATCTCAAAAACCAGATCGATGGTCTCAATTCTGATCTCAAAAAGGCTTTCGATGATAAAAAAGACTTGAAGATGCAGGTGAAAGATAAGCTTTTCTCCATTGAAGTCCTTCAAGAACGTATAAATTTGCTTACGAACGATATCAAAGACAAAGAAGACAATCTTTCAAATCTAAGCACGGCTCTTGAAGCCAAAGAATCGGAGTTTAAGAAATTGAGTTCTATGTATGAGGAATCACGGGTTGAATTGGGTGGTTTGAATTCGGAAATCCAAGGGCTAAAACAAGAAATTAAAAAACTAGAGAAAGAGCTAGAATTGAAGAGTTTGAATGTTGATGAACTGAATGCTGAAATTCGATCTCTATGTGACGCAAAAAACGTTATTAGCGAAGAACTGGAGTCTGTTAGGAAGGAGTACAGTGAGTTGAAGCTCTATTCAGAACAGAAAACGGCTTCTGACGCTAAGCTTTTGGAAGAAACGAGAAAGAAACTCGAAGAGCTTAAAGAAGAGCTCGAGTCAGCTTTGAAGAAAGTAGATAAAAACGAAGAATTAATCCGCAATTTGACGAATGAAAGGGATGATTTGAGGAAACGATTGAATCTCGAAGGGGGTAAAGTCGAACGTCTTGAAGAAGAGCTTCGAGTGGTACAGAAAATGTTAGACAACACGAGAAACGAGGCTGCTGAGCTGGCGGGACGTCTAGAAATCTCTGAGAGTAGATGTAAAGAGCTCGATGGAGAGATTTCGAGGGTTCAAATCGAGTATTCTGAAGCTAAAGAAGGATTACAGAATAACATCGATAGATTGAAACAAACCGTCGAAATGTTGGCTGAAGAACTCGCCGGAAGTAAAGACGTTTTGGAAAGAACGAAGGAGGAATTAAAGAGGGTATCGGGTGAACTTCTAGAAGCTTCTGAAACCCGCGAGAATTTGAGGGAAGAACTGGTGGAGACGTATAAGAAACTCGAAATTGTAAGTAACGAGGTGAAAGAAGAAAAGAAGACAGTCGGTGGTTTGACTAATAAAGTCAACTCTCTAGAAACTGAGATTAAGAAAATTAGAGATTCAAAAAAGTCGGTGGAGATGGATTTGGAAGAAGCGACTAGGGCACTTGATGAGATGAATAAGAATACGGTGATTCTATCGAGGGAATTGGAGATTTCAAAGGGAAAGATTTCTGGGCTTGAAGACGACAAAGAAGTTCTGTATAATTCCATTAATGAACAGAAACAGGCGATTCAAGAAGCTAGAGAAAACATGGAGGATGCTCATGGAATTATTGTGAAATTGGGGAAAGAACGGGAGAATTTGGAGAAGAAAGGAAGCAAACTGGAAAAAGAATTGGCGGCTGCAAAGGGTGAGATTTTACGATTGAGAAGTGAAATGAATTCTAATGAGAAGGTGAGTAAGAATGGAAGTGAAGAAATTGCAGAAAAGGGGAATAAGAGTGGAAGTGACGACGAAGGTGCAGGTGTTGTGAAGAAAGTTGGGAGGAGGAAGAAGGTTGTATCGCAACAAAAAGAATCTTGAAGGGGGTTTGGGGTGTTGATTAAAAGTTGAGGGGAGGTATTTGTAATATTCGATTCTTGAGGGGTAAAATTGTATGAGATTTAGGTAGCATTTGTAACTTTCAGCACAATTTTCAATTTTTCATTCAAAGTAAAACATGAAAAAAATAAAAATTCTAGTTTGTGATCCTTGGAAGGCGCAAAAAACACGTTTAGAAAGTATAAAAATGTTTTACGGTTTGGCTGAAAGTGAATATACTAGTTCAATTAAACCAATCACCAGTAGTTGTTCGGCTTAGTGAGGGTGATTGTTTGATTGTTTATTTTTTTTGGAACTGACAAATTTATTCTATTTTTAAATTACACCTTAAACAATCTATATTTGGGTGATTGTTTATTTAAGATGATTATTTGCTTAGTTTGCAGTGTTTGGATATATATAATTAAAAGTGTTTATTAGTTTAAATAAAAAGTTTTTGATAAGTTCGGCTTATGGATTTTTGTATAATTATTTTTTTTTCGAAAAAAAGAATAAGATTAAAAATTAAAAAAAAAACATAAAAAACGAAGTGAGTTTTTTGCTATTATCCGCTACATGCGCGTCTAATTAAGACTTTTACATCATTCTCTCTGGCCGTCGATGTAGGATTGGTTTCTTGGTTCCTTGTTTAATTTTGGTTCTCTATTGAACCTAACCCTATATATATATATATATATATATATATATATATATATATATATATATATATATATATATATATATATATATATACTAGCTGCGTACCCGCGCAATGCGGCGGCGGAGAATAGTTTCTTTTTGGCGATTAATTACTATCGGTGGCGAACATTAGTTTCATTTCGACGAATAATTTTCGGTATGCAATGTACATTTTTGTTTCTAGCGGCGAAACGTATCTGTTATGTTGTAAACCGGAACCGTCTCGAAAACAATTAAGCAATTCGGTTTCGATTCTATGAATTTTATTTTTCTGGTTTCGGTTCGGTTTTTTCGATCCTATTCAAGAATTGATCTTGTCATAAATGAGTAAAATAACATTTGGAACCACAGTGAATTAACCCTGAGAATTTTATGCAATCGGATTAATTGATCTTTTTTAGCCTTTTTTTTCCCTTGACTTAGCATGGTGTTTTGACATATTAGGTCTCTATAAAAACCCCACGTGATTTCGGTTGAGTTAAGTCCATAGAAATCATCAATAGTATAAGGAAATAGATGGTATACACATAACACATGTCGTATCATGAGTTTAATAAGCAAGCTTATATATATAACAACAATATATTCACTTGGTTTGGGGGGAAGGGGAGCTGATTGGTTTGCGGGGAGGGAGAGCAAGGTCCGGTGATAATTTTATTTTACACGGTTAGTTTCCTTTATATATGCGTTATTCGGTGCCTACCCGCGCAATGCGGCGGATATTTTCATTTTGGCGATTAGTTATCCTTCAGGCTTTGTCAGGTAGATTTTCTTCAACGGTCTTTTTCATAACATATGACTTCACTTTGCGAGTCTTTTACCTGAAAGTTACTATAGCTATCACATTTCATAATTTTAGTTTAAAAGGTTTTTTTATGATATGTTACAGCCCATTAGTATGTTAGTTTAGTTTTAGTTTTATTTTAATATAAAATTTATTACTTGTTATAGTGTTTGTATTTCATTTTAATTTTTGTAATTGAAACAACCAAATATTCATCAAAATAATTATAGAAGTCAAACGTTTTCAAATACATTTTAAAACTTAAAATTGAGTTCATGTTTTTCTATAATGAATAAGATTATTAATATCCTTTGAATGGTAATTAGATGCCGGGAGTTATACATTTTCATGAGTAAATTACAAATTTGGTCGTGTGGTATTTAATCAACGGTTTGATCACTTTCCGTCATTGACATTTCATAATCTATTTTTCTGCTTTTGTTAGATAGTGTTAAATACCATTGATTTTTTAGCGACCAACTTGGAAAGAACCAAGTTTAGAGAACCAACTTTAGCAAACGTAGTCTAAAACAATTGCATAACTGATTTTTATATGCAGATTTTTTTACGTTTAAACTACAAAGACCATAGAGATTTTGACCATACATATTTTGACCACCACCTTAAATTTTGTTTTTTGTATAACTGGTCTGTATATGCAGAGACAGATTTTAGCAACCAACTTTAAAAACTATAGCAGAACTGGTTGTTATTGCATCCAGATTTTAGCAACCATCTTATATGCAGATTTCAGAAACCAAGTTACAAAAACTAACTTAAAACCATTACCTTACAGAAACGGATTAAAAAGAAAGCTATTTTGAATTGGAAAAACCATATAGCTTAAAAATCAAAAACTCCAAAACTAATCGCAAAAAAAGAAAGGTATTTTGAACTCACCAACATGTAAACGTAGAAATGTTCACAATTAAAACAAATAAATATGTAATTCCCACACACATATATACACACAGACATACAACCAGAAAGGCTCATGGGCACATAGATACAATTCCTTTTTATCGTGCAGTGGCAAAATGGTCTATAATTTGACCCAAAAAAAAAAAAACAACACAGCAGCAGCAACGATGAGAACAGTTGCAACAGGGGCAATACGGTCCATAATCCTGTATCTTTTAAAAATGTGTTAATAGGTTAATTATGATAGTTAAAATGCTATTATTGACAAGTTTGCTTTGTTAAGCGGGGAACCCCTACCGGCTACCACCCAATATCCATGAGACTGATTTGTACTCCCAAGCCTTCCACTTGTACATCTGAACAAGCGACACTTTATCACCATTGAATATGTATCATATTTTGTGTCCTACCTACATCTCAAGCAAAAGAGACACATGCTAACATCTTCACTTGTCCTCAAATACACTCAGTAAATTAACATAGATACTACCTTACCTTTTCTTGTTTACTTCAACCTTTTAGCATCAGATGTTGTGTATGGTGTCTGTAAGAAGAAAGGCTATTGGCCATTCTGCAAAAGAGAAAATGCAGATTGGAAACAGTAAGAATTCCATAAATAAAGATGGATAGTTGTTGCCAAAACTATTGAGAGATTATGCCCAAAAAATTATTAGACTCCAAGATTCCTCTGTTTTGTCATAGTATGGCCGATAATTTCATCTGTTTACCCCAAGATTCCTCTGTTTCATGTGACTATGGTTACAATAAATTAAATGTATCATTTCCTAAGATAAACCCACTTCAACACAGACATAAACACGCAAACATACAGTTGCACATGCAGACACGAACATATATGGATATGAGATAAGGAGCTGCGTCAAGATAAAGGAGACATGTATTGTGGATCTATAACAATGAATACAGATCAAATCAACTACAAAACCACGTCTTTCCACACCACTGATGCTTCCTGGATTCTGTAAATTAGCTAAAAATCAACATTCACCATGAATTTGATCAAAATATGCATTGCTTTACTTAATCATTGTTTAGTCTGGATTTCATAAAATCGATTAAACAAAATAGGTCAGGTTGATTCTCACACTGCATAGAATTACCATCATATACAAACCTTACAAAGGACCCACCAAATAAATTAACAACAATTTTTGGAGTTTCAACACATATAAAGCAACTATAGGATGCAAACTCACACCAGATTCAAACTTCACCCCAGATGTAAGTCTCACATTTCTTTTTTGGATAGGAAAAAATAATATAGAAAAATAATTTATACCTGAAAAATCACTCGAGCCTTCTTTTTGTTTGTCGATAGGAAAAAGAAGAAAACTATAATTCGTTCCTGTAGAAAGAAACACAACATATCTTCAAGGCTGCATCATTCGTCATACAACATAATAGTTAACATTAACCCAAAAGCTGAGCATGCAATGGTTACAAACTGTTATGTTATCAAAAAATTAATTTATACCCTGATTACACACAAACACAATTAGATATGTACATACCTACGACGATGGTAGCAATCATTTGAACCCCTGTTTGGTTACTCAGGACCAAAATTGAAAAAAAAAAGAAGACAAATTATGTTTCCTTCAGATTCCAAGCTGCCAAGAACACCAAATAGGGTTAAATTTGGTCCAGATTTCGGGAAACTCTATATAAGGGGCAGATTCGTCCATTTTCCCCCAATACCTGAAATGAATAAACCTTGAAACCAAACCATACTGAAACAACAGCTTGAAGACTCTATACAAGGGGCAAATTCATCCACACCACCCAAAAACTGACCTTCAAGAACTGAAGATCAATATGCGGACCAAAAAACAACCATATAGTCATCATTGCCGATCTTCCTAAAAAGGTCTAGATCTTCCTTTCCTTTAAAATCTTTGGCCATGTCTAATACAATTGGGATCTAAAATTAATAATAATAAAAAAGTGGATTATTGAATATACATTGGATTATTTAAACTTTTCAAAAAATTATAATGATTAGAATATACAAAGTAAAATTATAATGATTAGAATATACAATGGATTATTGAAACTTTTCAAAAAATATTCAAAGTTTTCAAAATTTGAAAATTTGAAAGTTTTCAAAATTTGAAAAGTTTTCAAATTTATAAAATTTGAAAATTTTCAATTTTCAAATTTTGAAAATTTGTAAGTTTTCAAAATATTCGAAATTTTCAAAATTTGCAAACTTCAAAAATTTTAAAGTTTTCAAAATTTGAAAATCCGGAAAATCTGGAAATTAAGGTTTGAAAATCCAGAAATTTGAAAGTTTCAAAATTTTAAAGGTTTCAAAATTTAAAAAATTAGTTTCCTTTCGTTTTTTAAAATTTGAAATTTTGAAAATTTGAAAGTTTTCAAAATATTCAAATTTTCAAAATTTGAAAATATCAAAAATTTTAAAGTTTTCAAAATTTGAAAATCCGGAAATTGAGGTTTGAAAATCCGAAAAATCCGGAAATTAAGGTTTGAAAATCCGGAAATTTGAAAGTTTCAAAAATTTTAAAGGCATCCTACTTGCATTTCTTTCTATTACAGCATTGTACTTTCAATTTTTTCATACTTATTAAGGCATCACACTTTGAAAAATCTACCATCATACCATTGTAATACCCAATTACAGCAGTGAACAATGTTTTGTATTTAAATGATATTTTGCTATTATTGGATACTTTCTTTCAAACTTCAAAGTACAATGTTACACAAGATCGCCTCCAATAAGAAGAAGGTCCCCGCTGGGCAATTTGGTCAAACAACTATAATTAAACAATAAGCATTGATTTAAGGAGAAAAAAAGGGATATTATAAAAATTCGAAACAAACTTGTAATTTTTGGTTGAGTTAGAGCAACACGGGCCTCCATGAAATCTTGAGAAATAAGAAGTAGATAATCTGGATTTTTCACATTATCAATTGTAGCCCGTAGGATAGTTTTCTGAAGGCTTCCTTTTTGCCTGCAAGATCAATTCATACATGACCAATTTGAATTCTAAAAGTCGATAATAACATAATATACATAAAAAACTAATTACTGCACTGTACATTTCTTTAAGTTTAGGAAGCTGCCTTAGACTTATGACTTATAGGGAAACCAAACATTGCAACAAAACGGAACAAACAAATGAAATATGAACACAATACGATCATTAATTACTAAAATGCCATTGTCAATAGCTGTTTAAAATATTTGCCACTGTCTTAACCTCAGATGAATGGTTTTCTGACCACGTCCCAAGATAATTTGGTGATTTATAAACTGATGTAGGCAGTGGATATGGATGACTTGCAGCAACGAGAATACAATGCCTTTGATGATTTTGGCTTCCATGTACCGAAGTAAACATCTGTTCATCATAAATATCATGACTCAAAAGTCAAAAGTCAAAAGGCAAATTAACCACAGTGCATACATACCTGATTAGTTTTATGTGAACATGAAGATGTGTCGATTTTTCAAACCCTACAGAGAAAAAGAGACCAAATGAAGATGAGCAAAAGAAATGAAATAAATATATTTTTGGTATTATATCATTTACTTCATATCTGTAAAAAATCAAGATATGGGAAATGGTTACAACTTACCATCTATTCATCCGCCTAATCTGCAACGGTTTATTCAACCAAAAACTTCATATCTGCAAAAATCAAATGGAGAGCTACGGTACAGATCCCCGAGAAGCAGAATCAGTGGCGATGAAGCAGTTTTGGGTTTCATTAAAGGGTGCTTCGAACCATGATAGAATTGAAGGGTTTCTATGCAATCAATGAACACAAAATAACCTAAGGTTCACATGCAACCCTAATATTGATCTATGTTTTCTTCTATGAAGATTAGAACTAAGAACCTAAAGGATACAATTCAATTCTAAAGAAGAATCAAGAAAAACCAACCTTAGATCTTATGATCCTTTTAAGCAGCAGCAAAATTATCCTGCCTCAGATGAAAGTCACACCCAGGTGATGGAAGAATCAGTCCAGCAGAGTAAATCCAGAGAGAAGATGGCGTGAATATGAGGTGCCAGGGGGTTCCTTTTATAGCCTCCAAGGGTTACACCTGAAACCCTAAGGAGCCTCCAACTGGACAAGGCTTTTGACCACTTGGACCAGGCTTACCAAACCCTAATTAGGGTTTCGCCAATCCCTTGGAGGAGCCTCCAAGTTGGCGCCACTTTTGGTCCCTGGTTTTTTCCTGGCCAGTTATTCAACTATTGAATAAATGCCAAACCAGTCCCTGCACCTTTTAATTAATTAATTTAATCTCCAAATTAAATCCAATTAATTCTAGATTAAATCTTAATTAATTATTATAGTTTCTAATTAATATATTAGCACTTAAATATATTAATAAACCATATATATATTTTCTATTGATTTATTATACGATTAATAAATCAACTATTCTCTCTACTGAACTATCTTTCCTCCACCCATGAGGGCAACCCAAATGGACTTTGCTTTTAATCATAAGATAAAAGTTCAATTACAAGTCATGGCTTAGACACCTAATCCAACAGTCTCCCACTTGGATAAGTCTATGACTTTAATTGTCTGAACTCTGACCCAGTCAGTTCTGTCCAAAGATAAGTGATCAGATGATCCTCCGTCCAACAAGATATTTTTCAGACTCAAGACATGGATAAAATCAATCTGGTCTGATTCACTGTTCCTCGATTTCCGATTTGCATATGACTCTTAGACTACCAATTTAGTCCCGGTTGGCCAACCATTTTAGTCAACTTCAAAATCATCGAGAGGCCTACAGATATCTGTTTCCCGTTAGGGTCAAGGGACGAATAAACTTCGACTCATATACTTATGTCTTTTACCAGACAAATCACTCACAACAATACGTTTTATAACACCGAGTTACCGATGCGTTTTCATATTATCAATGAACAATCGTCTAATAAATCATAACTCATATGTCTTAGCTTAAAGATCAAAAGATATTATCGTCTCAACATTGCTCGTGATGTAATCCATGAAGCAATCCATTGAGCGCGGGTTTATCCAATACTCAAATCTCCATTTCCAAGTACTCACGAATGGTTCAGCAATCCAATTGCAATGTCTAACTCCTTAGACAATCTATTACCAATTCATGACAGTCTTACTTCACACTTACTCCCTTAAAGTGTAATCGACTGTGGATATTTGAATAATCCAATTATTCAGGAAGTAAAACATGCAAAATGAAACACAATGATAAAGTACTGACAAGAGTAGTGAACCATAATAAATCTCTATTATTAAATCACAAGAGTCAAATACAATACATTGTTACAAGTTTCGAATCTATCTAATTACTAAAACTTATATCATCTCTTAATCCAATGCTCCTAGCATGCTGATTATGCTTAATCCTACTCAGAGCCTTTGTCAAGGGATCTGCAGGATTATCTTCCGATGATACCCTCTTTACAAGGAGGTGACCTTCTTCTACCCTATGCCTGATGTAGTGGTACTTTCTGTCGATATGTCTGGACTTTCCATGATCTCGCGGTTCCTTTGTCAAGGCGACCGCACCTTCATTATCGCAGAACAGTTCCAAGGGCTCCTGAATACTCGGGACTACTCCAAGGTCACCGATAAAGTTCTTCAGCCAAGCCGCTTCCTTTGACGCTTCACTTGCTGCTATGTACTCTGATTCGCACGTGGAATCAGCCACTGTTTCTTGCTTGGAACTTTTCCAAGTCACTGCTCCACCGTTCAAAAGGAATACCCAGCCCGACTGAGACCGACCACTGTCTCTATCCGTCTGAAAGCTGGCATCTGTATATCCTTCAACTCTCAAGGTATCACTGCCACCGAGGATTAACACCATGTTCTTTGTCCTTCGCAGATACTTGAGTATATTTTTTACAGCTATCCAATGCGCCCTTCCAGGGTTACCCTGGTACCGACTGACCATGCTTAAAGCAAAAGCCACGTCAGGGCGAGTACACGTCATAGCGTACATGATCGATCCCACAGCCGAAGCGTATGGTACTCGACTCATCTCAGCTATTTCCTCGTCTGTACTCGGACTTTGAGTCTTACTCAGCTTCGCATTATTTTGGATAGGCAGCTCTCCCTTCTTGGAATTTTCCATACTAAACCTCTTTAGTACCTTATCCAAGTATGTACCCTGACTGAGTCCAATCAGTCTCTTCTTCCTATCTCTCAATATTCTAATCCCAAGAATATAGGCAGCCTCTCCTAGGTCCTTCATGGCGAAACATTTCCCAAGCCAAGCCTTAACATCTTGCAAGGTTGGAATATCGTTTCCCATGAGCAGTATGTCATCGACATACAGCACCAGAAAGGTGACTATACTCCCACTAGCCTTGACATATACGCAGGACTCATCCTCGCTCCTAAAGAAGCCAAACTCTTTGACTTTCTCATGGAAACAAAGATTCCAGCTGCGAGAAGCTTGCTTCAATCCGTAGATTGATCTCTCAAGCTTACACACCTTATTAGGATACTTTGCATCGACAAAACCCTCTGGCTGATTCATGTAAACATCCTCAGTCAGCTTCCCATTAAGGAAGGCGGTTTTGACGTCCATCTGCCAAATTTCATAGTCATGAAATGCAGCTATGGCCAGCATAATCCTAATAGACTTTATCTTAGCTACTGGTGAGAAGGTCTCGTCATAATCAACCCCTGGGGTTTGAGTAAAGCCCTTCGCAACCAGTCTCGCCTTGAAAGTGTGTACCTTTCCGTCCATGTCTGTCTTCTTCTTGAAGATCCATTTGCACCCGACTGTCTTTCGACCCGGCACATTGTCAACCAAGTTCCAAACTTGATTGTCATACATGGACTTGATCTCGCTATCCATGGCCTCTTTCCACTTGGCAGACTCAGGGCCCGCCACTGCTTCCTGGTAGTTAGCTGGTTCATCCAAATTTATCAGTGTCCTATCACTGACAAAAGTGTCCCCATCCGAAGTTATATGGAACCCATAAAACTCGGGTGGCATGCTAACCCTACCAGAACGCCTAAGAGGTAAGGATACATCTGTCGGGCCAACAGGAACTTCTTCCTCATGTTGGTTGCTAGTTTCTCCTAAGGTTGCGTCATCTGATGACTCTTGAATTTCTTCCAGATCAATGGTACTCCCACTGTCCTCTTTGAATACGAGCTCTCTCTCTCGAAAGACTGCTCGTCTAGCTACAAAGACCACGTCCTCGCTCGGTCTGTAGAATAGATATCCAAAGGACTGTTTGGGATAACCAATGAAGAAACACCTTTCGCTTCTGTCTGCGAGTTTGTCTTGAGTCTCTCGTCTAACGAAAGCCTCACAACCCCAGACCTTGATATGTGCCAGCGAGGGATCTTTCCCCGTCCACATCTCATGAGGTGTTTTCGCAACCTTCTTAGTTGGGACAAGATTGAGGATATGGGCGGCAGTCTCTAAGGCATACCCCCAGAAGTGAATGGGAAGTGAAGCTCGACTCATCATGGAACGAACCATGTCCAACAGGGTTCGGTTGCGCCTCTCTGCAACACCGTTCAACTGTGGTGTCCTGGGAGGTGTCAACTGCGAAACTATTCCGCATTCCTTTAGATAGTCTAGGAACTCGATACTTAGATACTCTCCGCCTCTGTCGGATCTGAGCATCTTTATCTTCCTGCCTAATTGATTCTCTACTTCGTTCTTAAACTCTTTGAACTTTTCAAAGGTGTCCGACTTGTGCTTGATCAAGTAGATGCAACCGTATCTACTAAAATCGTCGGTAAAAGTCACGTAGAACCGCGTGCCATCCTTTGTGGTTGATCTGAATGGACCACACACATCCGTGTGAATAATGTCCAATAGACCCTCACCTCTTTCAAAAGACCCTTTGAAAGGTGATTTAGTCATCTTGCCCAACAGACAAGATTCGCATACATCATCCGACTTGAGGTCGAATGATTCCAACACTCCATCCTTTTGGAGTTGGGCGATGCGTTTCTTGCTGATGTGCCCGAGCCGACTATGCCACAGACATGCCTTTTCCACGTCACTAGTAGAATCAATATAATTTACACTTTGTCCTAGATTGTCAACACATTTCACAGTTTCATACACACCATTACAAGGATAAGCAGTAAAATTCAAAATACCATTTTTGAAAACAGAAATAGATCCAATATTATTATCAAAAGAAAAATGAAATCCTTGTCTGAATAATGCGTGAAATGAAATAATATTTCTTGCCATTTCTGGCGAATAGCAACAATCTAATAAATCTAAACAAACTTCACTACTAAGCACTAAACTATAAACTCCAATCTTGGTAACAGGGGACGATCTCCTATTGCCCATGATCAAGTTCAGTCTACCGTGCTCCACCTCCCTGCTTTCCTTTAGGCCCTGCATATCAGAACAAATGTGAAAACCACATCCTGTGTCAAGGACCCAAGAATTAGAAGATGGTGAGTTTTTAGAGATAGTGTATATACCTGCTGTCGATGGCTTTACTTTCCCATCCTTGACATCCTGCAAGTATTTGGGGCAGCTTCTCTTCCAATGACCCTTTTCTTTGCAGTAGAAACAGTTTGCTTCATCGGGGTTGGCCACACAAGGAATTTGGGAAGTCTTGGTTCTCGAGCCATTACTGGATGACCCGGCTTGAACCTTTTCCCTCCAATTTTGCTTAGGAGGGCCCTTCCTTTTCTTTCCTCTGCCACTTCCAATGGCTAGAACGGGCTGATTAACCGAGGGTACACTTTTACCCTTCATCCCGTCTTCAGCTACTCGAAGCATGCGATGCAACTCAGTCATATTAGCCTGATTGTTGTTCAAATGATAAGCCAGCCTGAACTGGTCATAAGAACTCGGCAACGAGTTAAGCACTATGTCAACGGCCAACTGTTCCGGTACAGGCATCGCAAGCTTTCTAAGCCGCTCCACGTAACCTTGCATTCTTTGCACATGAGTGCAGATGGACTCTCCATCTTTGGGTTTGCTGTTCGTGAAGTCCTTGACCACTTCGCACCTTTCGATGCGCTCTTGCTTGCGGAACTTTTCCGCTAGCTCCTTGTGCATCTCATAGGGCCAGTAGTCTTCGTATATTCTCTGCAATTCGGGGTTCATTGTGGCGATCATGATGCAGGCCACTTTGGTTGCATCATCAGTATGTTTTTGGTACGAGGCAATTTCCTCGGGAGTAGCAGTTTCGGGGTCGACATCGACAAGCTCGGTCTCGAGAACATACTCTTTGTTCTCATACCTCAGAGCCATCTTGATGTTTCTAATCCAGTCATTATAGTTTGTCCCGTTCAATTGAACCCTGGAACATAGTGAGAGGATTGAGGGAACACTGGAGTTTGATTGGGGAGCGGATTGATCAGCAGAAGACATCTATAAAAGAAGGTAAGTTTAATTAGATACTTGTCGGTCCTTATAATAACCCAATATAAAATAAGGCTAGGATCCAACTATAACAATTTGCAACATAGAAGAGGGATGCCGTAATCTATAAGCAAATTTTATAAAGGTAGGCGAATGACGATTCAGCCGATTCCACCGCGGAAAAATAATCTTATTATAAATGGAATTCCTAGTTTCTTATGAGATTTATTGAACTGTTCAATAGCATGTTTAATCTCGGATATGCCCCACCGTTTGTGACTGGGATGCCGAGGATCACAAACCGGGTGTGAATAACCATGCAAATTAGCTTGGTTTTCTCGGGATCCATTATCATCTCAAATTGATGTGCCGGTAAACCACACACGCTCCATCAACAATGATAACACCCGAGACACCCATTGCCACTCTTTATGAACCCCTATTGGTGTGCCGGTAAACCACACACGCTCCACCAACGTTTCATAAAGTGCAATGTGCAATTTCATGGGGTAGCATCAAATTCACATTTTCCTAAAGTAACTAGATTGGGATTTGTTTTAGGGTTCTAGTACTTTCAATTATAGCATTATACTTTTAAGAGGCTTAGCGGTTCTATCATACCCGTTCAGCTAACGACACTCGACTGACCAGGAGAGCGGTGGGTAAGAGTAGATACCCATTAGACTAACATTTTATAGTCAGTCGCCTTATACCCTCTTTATAGGACAGTTTTGTGAATGAGGCTTACTAGCGGTAGACTAACCAATTTTCTTATACATATTAAATTAACTTTTAATTTTAAATATATATAAGATATATTTTAATCTCATTAAAATATCTTAGAATTAATTAAATTCTAATTTTCTCAAATTATTCTAATTTTCTTGAAAATTTTAATTAATTCTTAAAGCAGATTTAATTTGCCTTTAATTAATCAATTAATTAAATTAATTAAATCTAATGTAGATATTACCAAATTAATCAAATTAATTTATCTACAAAGGTCCTAGTGATTCTCGAAATCAACAAGCCAGGCAAGCAAAGTTCAGGTTATTTTATAAGATCTTATTACCAAAAATAACAACATACTATTATGGCAAGTAAATCAAGCAATCAAAGGGGACCATTAGGGCATGGCGGCTAGGGTTAGGAAACCCTAGCCAAGCCGTCAACATTCAAGGCCACCAAGGGTGGATTTTCGCAAAAAACACCAAGGCCAAGATCATGCAAGCAGTTCATAATCAAATCACAAGAAAACAAGCTAGCTCTGATACCACTGAAGGGTTTCTATGCAATCAATGAACACAAAATAACCTAAGGTTCACATGCAACCCTAATATTGATCTATGTTTTCTTCTATGAAGATTAGAACTAAGAACCTAAAGGATACAATTCAATTCTAAAGAAGAATCAAGAAAAACCAACCTTAGATCTTATGATCCTTTTAAGCAGCAGCAAAATTATCCTGCCTCAGATGAAAGTCACACCCAGGTGATGGAAGAATCAGTCCAGCAGAGTAAATCCAGAGAGAAGATGGCGTGAATATGAGGTGCCAGGGGGTTCCTTTTATAGCCTCCAAGGGTTACACCTGAAACCCTAAGGAGCCTCCAACTGGACAAGGCTTTTGACCACTTGGACCAGGCTTACCAAACCCTAATTAGGGTTTCGCCAATCCCTTGGAGGAGCCTCCAAGTTGGCGCCACTTTTGGTCCCTGGTTTTTTCCTGGCCAGTTATTCAACTATTGAATAAATGCCAAACCAGTCCCTGCACCTTTTAATTAATTAATTTAATCTCCAAATTAAATCCAATTAATTCTAGATTAAATCTTAATTAATTATTATAGTTTCTAATTAATATATTAGCACTTAAATATATTAATAAACCATATATATATTTTCTATTGATTTATTATACGATTAATAAATCAACTATTCTCTCTACTGAACTATCTTTCCTCCACCCATGAGGGCAACCCAAATGGACTTTGCTTTTAATCATAAGATAAAAGTTCAATTACAAGTCATGGCTTAGACACCTAATCCAACAAGAATTTGCTCTATCAGATCCCCGAGAAGCAGAATCAGTGGCTACGGTACCCAAATACAAAGAAGTTTGGGACTGCAAACCTGCAATAAACCCTAAGAATAATCAGAAACCATGATAGAATTTGCTCTATCAATTCAAAATCACAAAATGCAAATTAGATATACCGAATGTAAGAAAGAAATTACAGATTTGTTCATCATTTATTCAGAAATCTAAGATAATGGTTTAATCGGCTGCAATAAAATGGAAACCAATTCAAAAATTACCATTTTCTGGTTGGTTCGATCCGATACAGATAGATGGCGAGCGAGAGGGTTGGTTATCGTTTTTGAAAAAGGGAAGCGGTGGCGAGTGGTGGTGCCTGGATCGAGTAGATCGTGCAAAATATTGAAAACCGAATCAATACTTACCATCCGCTGGTGGCTTCGAGTAGATTCAGATCGGTGTCGACATTTTGTTTTTCGGATTTTGGCGGTCCAGATCGGTGCGAGCTGTTGTTCTTCAGATGTTGTTGGCCGGATCGATGGCGACGGAGACGCTTGGTTCTCGATTTGGAAGACGGGAAGCGATGGCGAGTGGTGGTGCTTGGATCGGAATGTGGCGGATCCGTTGGTGCCTGCCGGATCGGAAGGTGGAGGCTGAGAGGATGTCGGCTGAATTTTTTGGGAGCATTAGGGTTTCACGAGAGGATGCCGGTTGTTTTGTGTTGAAAGTAAATGAGGGTTTCTTTTTTAGTTTTAGGCAAGCTCTAACACGCGTGTAATTGTGTTACTGTTTAATTTAGTGCATAATAACATTGTAACATAGGCATGATAATTTGTGGGTTGTGTATTAAAACTTGTACAGTCTTAAAAATTAAGACAAACATGCATTAGGGGTTGTAATTTATATATGGTTTATAGTATAGATATAGATATATATATATATATATATATATATATATATATATATATATATATATATATATATATATATATATATATATATATCATGTCTTTATGGATCATCTATATTTATATACAGAACTTGTCAAATACTAAAACAATTTATCAACCTATTACATTTTGATACAAAATAAGTCAATTCAAACATTTTTTTAAAACTCCGTTTTAGCACCGGATAAGCTAATAAATATTTTTAAAAATAAGCATAATTACATAAGTTGTTTTAAATAAGCAATCCGAAACACACCCTTAAATATTCTATGAATAACTGATTAAAGTGTGAAATTTAAAACAGAGCATACTTGATTTGCCTTACGGTTTTTTAATGCAATATTATTTGTTTCAGTAAAAACGCTTGAATAGTTATGTAGTACATACTTGTGATTCATATAAGGAGTAATTAAGAGTGAGATGTTATCCAACGGTATCAGGTGTTGTTATTCATTTTTAAGGTTAAGAGTTTAAGTCTCACAAAAGGGATATATAGAAATAGGAGTAATTATGTATATAACATATTACATAATTAATAGTAGGGCTAACGTTGTTTTTCCAAGACAAATATATTTCAATATTTTCATGATATCATTAAACTCATTAAATGTTACAAAAAGTTAATGAAATTTATTCTTTTTTTATTTATATTCATGTATAATAGGTTATATTTTCAATTTTATATTTTTGACTTTGGTTTTAAATCTTTTATAAAATCGGTAAAATTTTAAAATTTGTTATTCTTATTTGTATAGATTTATCTCTTTTACAAATGTTTATATAATTATTCTAAAACTTTTTTTTACACTTTTCTATAATCTTTTTTAGAGTAAACTGCAAAATCGAAAACATTTTGTGGGTACAGTCCAAAAAGTTTTCAACTTGCATCACTCGTCCAAAATCGAAAACCTTTTGTGGTTTTGGTCCATAGAAAAGTTAAAAAGACTGTTTTGCCCTTTTAATGTCTTTTTTGTATTATTTATATTCATTTTAATGCTTTTTTTAATTAAAATTTATAAAAATAACAAAAGAATTACCCAACCCTCCCCAACATTCCTTCCCCCTTCTTTCTCTCTCTTTCTGTTTGACTCTCTCTATCAGACTCTCTTTCCCTCTCTTTGACTCTCTCTCTTCCATCTTCTTCCTCCGCCATTAACAAGCTTTGAAGCTGTTGAATCATGTGGATTAAGAACGTTAATAATGTACAATGAATCGGGAGTTTATACCTTTCGATCCTTGCCACCTGGAACATTCTGCAGTGGCATTCTTACACGGCGTGCCAAGTCAGCAGATAGATGGACAAGCCTTTGTGAACTCGCCTCCTTCACCGTCTTCAAAACCCATAGAGGCTGTGGTACATCATTAATCATTTTGCCAGTTAGTAAAACATACAGTTGTGAATGTTTCATAAATTTTCAACACCAATCATTCAAATACAGTAAAACTTACAGTAACAAGATTGTTGGAGTGACCAAGATATTTTCCAACAGAAGAAACTTCACATACTACACGAGTTGCATTTTGACCAACCGACCATTCATTCACCACTAAACCACCTTCTTCTCCGATTTGTACAACTGTTTCTGCCACCAATTTCTCAGTCGACTCTTCATCTTGGAAAAATCTGGATCCTTTGGTAGGAAGGATTTTCCTTCGGATCGTTTTGAAACCTACAACTCAAACCCCGGATTCTATATGTACGGTTTCAAGAACTCCACCACTGTTTTGGTTAAGAGCAGCTCTAAAATTCAGGATCGTTTTCAAGGTTTATGTATCTAGAGATTTCACCTGTTCTTGATTGCACGCCTAACCCGCTATACAGACCTAGTTTGAGATTTCTCTTTTTTTTTTTCTCATTTACAGGTTTGGTGGAGAAAGGGGAAGAGAGTGTGAGAGAAAGAAGAAGAGAGACTTTGCGTTGAAAGATGAAGGGTGGGGTGGAGAGAGAAAGAGAGAGAGAGTCACGTGGGTGGAAGGGTGTTGCTTTTTTACTTTTTTTAATTATAAAATTTCTAAAATAAATATAAAAAATAAAAAAACAAATCAAAAGGGTATTATAGTCTTTTAATGTTTGACAGGGACCAAATCCACAAATCTTTATGTTTTTTGGATGACTGATGCAAGTACAAAACTTTTTGGACGTTAGTCACACTTTTGTGCAAACCACAGGGACCAAATTTGCAGTTTACTTTCTTTTTTACAACATTTTTAATTTTTTTACGGCTATTTAAACTACGTTGAATCCGAACCTATAAATTTTCCAGTGGCAATCCTGAGTGTGTTTCTCCCCATTTGATTGTTGAGACGCATAGACGTATATAAGTAAAAGAATCGGAAAAAATAGAAAAGGTTGTATAAAGTTAACAAAAAGTTGTAAAAAATTATTGAAAAAGTATTTAAAAAGTTATAGAAAACGTTGTCAACTTTTTTAATAAAAAGTTTTTAAAAGATTCAAAAAATATTATAAGGAAGGTGGCAAAGCAAGTTTTAAAAAATTATAATAAAGATTACAGAAAAGTCATGTTTAAAAATTATGTAAAAAATAAGTTCCTAAATAACCTAATTCTGAGGCAAATTTGAAAAACAAAAAATATTCCATATTTTTAACGAAATTTAAAGTTTGTATGAAGTTTGGGGAAAAGTCGTACAAAATTTAAAAGTTGGACTAAAATGTAAATTTGAAATATGACATGCTCACATATAACATGTGGTAATAAAAAAACCAAAGTCTGTTAGGTTTTTATTTATATTTTTATATTTGTTGACAACTTAACATTCGAAATAATTCATTTTTCATAAACAATATCAACCCTTAATAGTAAGACATTCTTAAGAGAAACTAATTAACCGCCCAAAATGTTGCATGCCAACCTTATAAAAGCATCCTTGGTGCTTTTTATGAGCTTTTTCAATACATTTTTCAAACCAATAAACTCTTGAAAATTGAAAAGGTTATTGGAGAAAATTTTCAAATCAAAGCTTTTCAATAAGCTTGTAAATTTACAAACTCTTGTTATGAGATTTTATAATGATTGTAGTGGATCTCATAGATTTTTGATGTAAGAACTAAATTTCTTTGTGAATTGTAACTGTAAAAACAATGTTAGAAAGGTATGACTATAAATGGTAAAATTGGTCATTTTAATGAACGTGATGTTTCAATAGTATGAGTTATGTATATGTTGTTTTTAATGAGTATGAACATTACATGATGATTGAACAACAATATGGAATTGAGTAGAACATGAATTGGAAAAAGTTGCAAAATGTGTGTTTAAGTGGTAAGATTATTGAGAGAACGAGACGCGTAATATAGAGGTTACGTGACGTGTAACCGGCGCAACTTGATAATTGGTCATATTTATGTAAACTGTCAAGTGCATTTCTATATAGGGAAGTGAATATTGCGTCGTCTAAAGGTGAAAACTGAAGGGTTTTAGTGCAAACATTGAGCTAAAATCCTAAGTTCACATGCACCTTATAGGGTCTATGTTTTTCTCAATTGAACCTATAACTAAGGCCAAAATAAAATTATAAAAGAATAATTTTATACCTTTTGATCTTTGGAAGCTAGCACCACAAATGTCGTGCCTCTAATGGCTCACACCCAAGAACTAGACAAGCTAGATGAGTAAGAGAGAGCAAGGAATGATCCTTGAAGTTGGCGTGAATAATGGGGTGCCAGGGGCCTCTATTTATAGTCTCCAGGTGATAAGCAATAAGGAGTATAATTGTCTTATTTAAGATCCTGATATTAAGACTTTTATTAGATAAAGGGATCTGCTTATCACTGTCATAATAAGCGTCATGGGCTGTGAAATCCACAAGGCTCCAAGCCTTGGATTTCATCCAACCCATTAGGGTATTCAGGTTGTCCATTGCTCAACTATTGAACAGTTACAATTCAGCCCGTGCACTTTTAATTAATCTAATTAATCCCAAAATTAATTACAATTAATTTCTAATCAATTATTAATTAAATAATATGATTTCTAATTAATATATTATTCTCATAATATATTAATAAATCATTATTTCTCTCTCTTAATTAATCATCTAGTCATTTGCTAGTTATGAGGGCAACCCAAAAGGACTGTGTTGCTGTCAATTTAAGTATACTTCTAAATTATTGTTATTGCTTAGACACCTTAATCCAACAAAACCCTCCACAAAAAAGCTTACTATTCAATCCTTCATGAAAAATCGCTATCTTTCCCTCTATTCTCTATAGTTTACGCAAACAAATGGCTGAAATGAGGAGAGCTCTCCTATTTATACCTCCCTAGTTTCAAGTAATGACCCTTTGACCCCTCAACTTTCATTCTTCTAGCTTAAGGAACAAAACTTTCTTTATTTCTTGAAATTCTTAAGTCTTAGAGTTTTGTCCCACTTCTAAACTTGTTTTACTTAATAAGGATATTCTAACACATATAAATCTCATTATGAGATCACATAATTCAAAATGACGAAAATACCATTTTCGGTCATTTTACACTTTTCATTAACTTTTATTATTCTATTCTTCATACTTGATACTTATAACTAATATATAGTTATTTTACTTCGTCCTTAATGAAAATATAAATCTTTTCATTTTATAATAGTAATTGGAAAATTACCAAAGTACCATTTTCTCAAAATATAAATACTTACTTACTAGTTATTCCTTTACTTCTTACTTTCCAAGTGGTCATATTTTTGGGTCGTTACAGTAATTATAGAACATCATGTTGTGGATGGAATGTTGAATGATTTTGTCTTCGATTGGAACCTAGTCTTCTAGGTTAATAACTATTGAGAACTATGTATATTTGATGTGAGTTAGAGAGTATGTTTAGACATACGTCGCTTGTGAGGATGGGTCTCGAGACACCCATGAATCCACGACACGGTTCCGCCTTGGTAGATTGGGATTGTGACTCCATTGTTGTGTCCATGATGGGGTCCTACCTCGATGGATGGGGATAAGACCCCCAATGTAACGCCCCAATTTCATTTTAGTAATTATTCAACTAATCAATTATTTAAATCTCATACTACGAAAGACGTTTTAATAAATTGTTTTGCCATTTGGAATAACTTGTTTTTTTAGGGAAATGTTGCAATGGGTAACTAGTGCTATTATGACATACTTGAGGGATTAAGTAAGTCATAGGCCAAAAGTCTTGAATGGAGCCTTAGGGACGAGAATAGCTTATCGGATCTCACAATTGGGTCTTGTGGCCTTCATATTGTAGCATTTCTCCCACTCAATTATCTTATTTTCGTCAACGCAATCCTAGCCCACTCCCTTGGCTCGTGAAGCATGTCGAACAAGGAACAACAAATAGAGAATAGGAGGTTGTCAAGGGGTTTGTTGATCAGGAGTATTCCATTGTTCCTGCTAAGATCTCGTTCCTATAGACATGGTTCATCCCTTGCCTGCACGACTGCTAACCACACAACCCTATGCATCACAACCTTACGTCGCTTGAGAGGGAAACCAGGTGAAGATAGCCGAGAAGGAGTTCTACCGAGAAGAATTACAACGGGAATTCCTCTATTCTCATGCTACCCTCGGTTTGTATTAATCCACCCATTCCATTCCCATAGATATTTAGCTGATCGCTCAAACCTATCTCACGGCTTGAAGATTGTCGAGAAAGAAGTCAGAATCGAGCACACCAACCCTATGTTTCTCCTTTTCGTTTCTGTTTGTTTCAACCGAGAGAGTGAGAGAGTAGCTGAAGGAAGAAAGGAGATGGCAGAATTGAATTCTAGACGAAGACCGAGTGGTTCTAGTTTGCATGGCTTCACTTGCAATATGAGATTATATAGTTCTTATTTGTTTCTTGCAAAAATGACACCTTTGCTCCACTATTGCATCCCCTTTTACCACCACCTCATGAGCGGTTTTGGTTGTGTTTAGAAATCTGAAAATTATCCCTATTATGTATCCCTCAATAGTCAATAGGTGTTGATGAAAGACATAATCCTAAGATGTTTATAATTCCATGTAGAACCTAGTTATGATACTATATGGTGCAAGCTTTGTTCTTAATCATTTGTGAGGGTCTTAATGTGCATATTTACTCTAATAACAACCTAATAGAAGATGAATATGTAGGAGAAGCAAATACAACATGTTAAAAGTTGAATGAAGGATGCAAAAAGTTCGTAACAACAACAGTCGATCTTGCTGACTGTTTGGTGAAAATAGAAGCAGAAATAGGGAATGTTTCTATCAATAAAAGTTGTTTAAAATCGAGTCTAGTTTCCATAAAGGTATAGAAAATGTCAACTGGAGTTATGGTTCCATAGTTATGGTCAAAACAGTGAGAAGGGGTCTAAAAAGGCTTAATTGGAAAAATACATAAAAGTGCCTTACTAAGTCCTTAATGCATCAAAACTTAGGAATAAGATGTTTGGACATATGTAACATGTTGTAAATACATTTTGTTGGTTGTAGAAGTATGATATTAGTTCATAAAGAACTTAATGCTTCAATGTTCTAAGACTAAGAGTAAACGAAGCTTAAGTTGAAAATAAGTGATGAGTACTATGTGAACTAAATACCAATTGTAATGAATATATAAGATGTCCTAAAAAGGTGTATATTATAAAGGACTTAATGGGTTAAGGTCTTTTGGTTAAATACTTAATAAAAGAGTAAAAGAGATCTTAAGATGGCCTCTATTTATGAAATATTAAATAACAAGTGGATTGTGATCTAACTAGTGACTAGGGATTAACATATGGATGAAAAATACAAACCGAGCCGAAAACCGACATAACCGAACCGGACCGGAACCGAATATACATATTCACTTCGGTCTCGGTTTAAAAAAATCATAATTCGGTTTCGGCTCGGTTTGGTTCGGTTTTCGGACCACGCTCATCCGTAGTAGTGAGCATGGATACCATTGTAGGGAAAATACATGATATGTTGATGATTGCGATTTGGATCGCTGCTAGCAACATAGTGGTATTAGGTGAGTTACACTAACTCGTCTATTACGTCAATGGTGCATGTAATGTGATTATGTGTAATGTGAATGCATGTTAATTTATGGCTTTTCAATTTTTGTATGTGGTATGTATTATGTAGTATGTATGTGTTGTCCATGAAGTACGGGGGTGAAGTTGACAATGTGTGCTTATGTAATGTCACTAACCATGAAGTACTAGTGAGAGACGTGACCAGTGGCGGAGGTACTGAGGACAGCCCTTCGGGAAACCGGCACGTGCATAGGAGTTGGTACCAACAATATGTGTTAGTAAAATGTGATGATATTTATAATATGGTTAAGTTATATTAGGTTGGATGTATGTGAATATTGTTGGATTAGGTGTCTAAGCCATGACTAATAATTAGTATTTACCTAATTAATAGAAGCACAGTCTATTTGGGTTGCCCTCATGGCTGGAGGTTTGGTAGAAAATTCGGTAGAGAGAAAAGTTGATTTATTATGGGATTAATAAATCAACAGGAATTAAATATATGGTTTATTAATATATTAAAATGATAATATATTAATTAGAAACTATATTAATTAATTAGGAATTAATCCAGAATTAATTGGATTTAATTTGGGGATTAAATTAATTAATTAAAGGTGCATGGACTAAAATTGTAATTATTCAATAGTTGAGTAAGTGACAGTGTGGAGTGACCAGTTGAAAGTCGAAATCTATATATGGATATATATAATTTCGAAATTAATATAATAGGATAAATGGGAGTTTGAATCTATATATCTTATAAAGGAAGCATTTTTTCTATCACCACATTCATTTGAAACCCCCAACCTTTCAACTTCTTTTTTAATTTGAGGTTTTTCCTTTATCCCACATTGCTTCACATACATATATGACCATTTATCTTTCTCTTATATAATACAATGCATGGCTTTCATTCTCCATCAAACTTGATCTTTCAAGTCTATTATTAGTTAGTGATCATTTTATCATAAAACATGCTTTTATTGCAAGTTTTAAAATATTTTTTATTATTTGATTTCAACTATAAAAAGTGTTGAAACTGAAAAATAAAAATTAAAATTACTAAAACTTTTAAAATTTTGACTAGGTTGGAAGTTATAGTATGTCGTTTTAAAAAGTGACATCGGTGTAAATATTTTTCGATTCACCAAGATGTATATACATAGAAATTTTAAAATTACTTAAAACTTTTAAAAACTTGAATAGGTTGGAAGTTTATAGGATGTCATTTGTAAAAAGTGACACCGGGGTAAACATTTTTCGATTCACCAATATGTATATACGTACAAATTTCCAATTGTTAACGTTTTAACCATCTATTATAAAGGAAATTATTCAAAATAATGTGGTTTAACATTAATCTTGATCATAATATGACTTTCAAAGTCTAATATTAATTAAATATCATATTATAGTACAAACATATTTTCTCAAATTGATAAAGGCTTCTATTTATAGGTTTTACTTTCCAAAAATATTAAAACTCAAAATGAAGTTGAATATTGCAAAAACACTTTTGAAAACTGGTCAGGTTACAAGTTTAAAGTATGTTGTAAAAAAGTGACAAGGATGTTGAGTTGCACATATATAACATTTAATTTTCCCTTATATGGTACCAGTTTTTAGGTTCTCTTATCAATCTTTAATGTACCATTGTTTTCAAAGTCTATTGTTAATTAGTGTTTTTATCTCAAAGTTTCAAAAATTATCTTATTTTGTTTTAACTTCAAAAATCATTTAAACTAAAAGATGAATATAAAAAAGAGTTAAAAACTATTAAAAAATCAATTGAGTTGCAAGTTCATAGTAAGTCGTGTGTCACACTTCAATGTGTGATGACAATGTTTTAAACATTTTATTTTGCTTTCATAATTTATGCACATGAAACTTCCAAAAAGTAATCGTTTAAAGTTAAAAAAATTGTTTATATAAATATTATAATAGATGTCATTTAATCAATACAATTCACTAATTAATACAGTTCAAGATAAATTTTTATCATGAATTTATTAGAAAAAATCATATCATAGTAGACATCGGTGAGTACCCGTCGAAATTTTAGGAAAATGGTTTTAAAACTGAAACCAAAGGTTCCTGGAATGTTGCAACCGATTCCTAATTTGACTATAATCAAAAACACAAAAGAACAAAGATATTAGAGAAATGATTTTAGCCACTCTACTTATAGATTTTTATTTCCCTTGAAATTTGTATCTTAAGCTATGTGGGATGAGAAATATATTAGTCTGTTTACTTATAGATTTTTGATTTCTCTTCATTTGTGTTCTTAAGCGATGTGGGATAAGAAAATGACACAAAATAACACTATGAAGGAAATTTTGATCCCACATCGTCATGATAAACCAACTTAATATGCATTCTTATTCTATAAATAAAGATCCCCCTCAAATTAAAATAATTATATAGATCATTATATATTTTTTATTATTGGAAAAATTTTCAAATAGTAAAGTTCAAGGAAATATATAGTTAAAATTTTATTATTTTTAATGAAGTTGATATTTAAATATTTAGCAAGTCGATCCGAGATGAACTATGGATTCGTTCATCAAGTTGCACAAAATCGCATGCATTGTGTTGAATAATGCAATTTTCAACTGTTATTTATTATGCAATATCGTTGGTCAAAAATAACGATTTTGAATTTTCTCAAAAGTTATTCAATAAATATACTTCGAGTATTCTAACTATATTTAATTTTTTTTATTATAAACGAAGTCATTCAAATCAATATGGTTCAAGATAAATGATTTATCTTTTACCACATCAATTTAAGGTGTTTTTCTTTGTCTCACATTGCTTCACATACACATATGACATTTTATATTTCTCTTATATAATACAATTAATTTATTTTCATTATTTAGCAAAGAGCATACTATTAATTTAAATTAAACATTTGAAATTAAAACATGACCAAATACGCAATATTTAAATTTATTTTAAAATAGATAAAAATAAAATTAAATTTGAAATTTTACAAAAACTTTATCCAAGCACAAACTGTTGGTAAACTACCAAAATTATATGGTTTGAGATAACTTTTTATCTTAAACCATATTAATTTGATTTTTATTTGATACATTGTATTTATTCATTAAAATTGTTAAAATTCGTTGTCTTCCAAATTCATGACATATGTATGTATTATCATATAGTTAAAAATAATGAAAATATTTTTCTATATAATTTTTTTAATTTGGGATAAAATAACATGAATTTGTTTATATTCTAACTAATTTTTTTCCTGCGCAACGCGCGAGAGTTCATCTAGTTATAAGATAAAAGGTTTATCTTATTTGAATTCAAAAAGGTTTATCTCTAAGGCTTATCAACTGGTTATCTGGAAAAGTATAAATAGGGATCCCAGGCACCATATGAATTTCGCCACTTTCAAGAACTCTCTCAAGATTTTCGATCTCCCTCTCCTCTAGCTTGGGTGTGATCTCATTTGAGGCAGGATATTTTTGCTGCTCAGCTTCCAGAAAATTCTAAAAGGTTGGTTTTTCTAATTTTATTCTTTTAGTTAATTTTCTTATAGCCTTTAGGTTTTGTTATATGTTCAATTAGAAGAAAACATAGATCCTTATAGGTTGCATGTGAACTTAGGTTATTTAGTTCATGGTTTGCAGAAAACCTTTCAGTGGTATCAGAGCCTGTTTTGTTTTCTTGTTGAATTGTTATAACTGTTTTAGGGTTTAAAGCCTATAAACCCTAATTTTAATGTGGATCGATTTCTAGGATTAGGGTTTTGGAAACCCTAATCCCCCTTGCTATTTTCGAAAATTTCTATTAGGGTTTTAGGAGGTTTTCTATTTTTGGTAACTTTATTTGTTAATTAAATGGATAACCTTAAACCCCATTATTTGAATTCGAAATCTAGGGGGTTTAGGATAGATTTTAATTAATTTGATTAATTTGGATAAACCTATCTACATTTGAATTAATTTAATTAATTGTTAATTAAAAGATAATTCAAAAGGGATTTAATTAATTTTAAAATTGCGAAATTAATGGAATAAATCCAAAAAAAATATTTTAAAATGTTTAAAATATTTAGATTTAATTAATTTAATTAATTGGTAATTAAAATTGATTAAATCGAATTTAAGGTTTAATTTAATTCAAAAATTAATTGTTAAATTTGGTAAAATTAAAAGATAAACCTTGAATATTTTAAAGGGTTTTAAAATACATCTTATATATGTTATTAAAAGTTAATACTATATATATGAGATAAATTTGGTTAGTCAAATCAATAGTAGGCCTCATTCACGAAGCTGGTCTATAAAGTAGGTATAAGGAGACTGCCTATAAAATGGTAGTCTAATGGGTGAACACTCTCACCCACCGCTCGCCTGATCAGTGGAGGGTTGTTAGCCGAACGGGTTTGACAGAACCGCTTAATCATTAAAAGTATAATGATCAAGGTACTAGAACTATTTACAAAATCCCAATCTAGTTACTTTAGGAAAAATGTGAATTTGATGCTAACCCATGAAATTGCACATTGCACTTTATGAAACGTTGGTGGAGCGTGTGTGGTTTACCGGCACACCAATAGGGGTTCATAAAGAGTGGCAATGGGTGTCTCGGGTGTTATCATTGTTGATGGAGCGTGTGTGCTTTACCGGCACATCAATTTGAGATGATAATGGACCCCGAGAGTACCAAGCTAATTTGCATGGTTATTCACACCCGGTTCGTGATCCTCGGCATCCCAGTCACAAACAGTGGGGCATATCCGAGATTAAACATGATATTGAACAGTTCAATATATCTCAAAAGAAACTAGGAATTCCATTTATAATAAGATTATTTTTCCGCGGTGGAATTGGCTGAATCGTCATTCGCCTACCTTTATAAAATTTGCTTATAGATTACGGCATCCCTCTTCTATGTTGCAAATTGTTATAGTTGGATCCTAGCCTTATTTTATATTGGGTTATTATAAGGACCGACAAGTATCTAATTAAACTTACCTTCTTTTATAGATGTCTTCTGCTGATCAATCCGCTCCCCAATCAAACTCCAGTGTTCCCTCTATCCTCTCACTGTGTTCCAAGGTTCAATTGAACGGGACAAACTACAATGACTGGATTAGAAACATCAAGATGGCTCTGAGGCACGAGAACAAAGAGTATGTTCTCGAGACTAAGCATGTCGATGTTGACCCTGAAACTGCTACTACCGAGGAAATTTCCTCGTACCAAAAACATTCTGATGATGCGACCAAAGTGGCCTGCATCATGATCGCCACAATGAACCCCGAATTGCAAAGGATATATGAAGACTACTGGCCCTTTGAGATGCACAAGGAGCTTGCGGAAAAGTTCCGTAAGCAAGAGCGCATCAAGAGGTGCGAGTTGGTCAAGGACTTCACGAACAGCAAACCTAAAGATGGAGAATCCATCTGCGCTCATGTGCAAAGAATGCAAGGTTACGTGGAGCGGCTTAGAAAGCTTGTGATGCATGTACCTGAGGAGTTGGCCGTTGACATAGTGCTTAACTCCTTACCGAGTTCTTATGACCAGTTCAGGCTGGCTTATCATTTGAACAACAATCAGGCTAACCTGACTGAGTTGCATCGCATGCTTCGAGTTGCTGAGGACGGGATGAAGGGTAAAAGTGTACCCTCGGTTAATCAGCCCGTCCTAGCCATTGGAAGTGGCAAAGGAAAGAAGAGGAAGGGCCCTCCTAAGCAAAATTGGAGGGAAAAGGTTCAGGTCGGGTCGTCCAGCAATGGCTCGAGAACCAAGTCTTCTCACATTCCTTGTGTAGCCAACCCCAATGAAGCCGACTGTTTCTACTGCAAAGAGAAGGGCCATTGGAAGAGAAGCTGCCCCAAATACTTGCAGGATGTCAAGGATGGGAAAGTAAAGCCATCGATAGCAGGTATATACACTATCTCTAAAAACTCACCATCTTCTAATTCTTGGGTCCTTGATACAGGATGTGGTTTTCACATTTGTTCTGATCTGCAGGGCCTAAAGGAAAGCAGGGAGGTGGAGCACGGTAGACTGAACTTGATCATGGGCAATAGGAGATCGTCCCCTGTTACCAAGATCGGCGTTTACAGTTTAGTGCTTAGTAGTGATGTTAGTATAGAGTTATTTAATTGTTGCTATTCGCCAGAAATGGCAAGAAACATTATTTCATTTCACGCATTGTTCAGACAAGGATTTCAATTTTCTTTTGATAATAAAATTGGCTCGATTTCTGTTTTCAAAAATGGTATTTTGATTTTTACTGCTTATCCTTGTGATGGTGTGTATGAAACTGTTGAATGTGTTGACAATTTAGGACATAGTGTAAACTATATTGATTCTACTAGTGGTGTAGAAAAGGCATGTCTGTGGCATAGTCGGCTCGGGCACATCAGCAAGAAACGCATCGCCCAACTCCAAAAGGATGGAGTGTTGGAATCATTCGACCTCAGGTCGGATGATGTATGCGAATCTTGTCTGTTGGGCAAGATGACTAAATCACCTTTCAAAGGGTCTTTTGAAAGAGGTGAGGGTCTACTGGACATCATTCACACGGATGTGTCCGGTCCATTCAGATCAACCACAAAGGATGGCACGCGGTTCTACGTGACCTTTATCGACGATTTGAGTAGATACGGTTATCTCTACTTGATCAAGCACAAATCGGACACCTTTGAAAAGTTCAAAGAGTTTAAGAACGAGGTAGAGAATCAATTAGGCAGGAAGATAAAGATGCTCAGGTCCGACAGAGGCGGAGAGTATCTAAGTATCGAGTTCCTAGACTATCTAAAGGAATGCGGAATAGTTTCGCAGTTGACACCTCCCAGAACACCACAGTTGAACGGTGTTGCGGAGAGGCGCAACGGAACCCTGTTGGACATGGTTCGTTCCATGATGAGTCGAGCTTCACTTCCCATTTACTTCTGGGGGTATGGCTTAGAGACTGCCGCCCATATCCTCAATCTTGTACCTACTAAAAAGGTTGCTAAAACACCTCATGAAATGTGGACGGGGAAAGTTCCCTCGTTGGCACATATCAAAGTCTGGGGTTGTGAGGCTTTTGTTAGACGAGAGACTCAAGACAAACTCGCAGAAAGAAGCGAAAGGTGTTTCTTCCTTGGTTATCCCAAACAGTCCTTTGGATATCTATTCTACAGACCAAGCGAGGATGTGGTCTTTGTAGCAAGACGAGCGGTCTTTCGAGAGAGAGAGCTCATATTCAAAGAGGACAGTGGGAGTACCATTGATCTGGAAGAAATTCAAGAGTCATCAGATGACGCAACCTTAGGAGAAACTAGCAACCAACATGAGGAAGAAGTTCCTGTTGGTCCGACAGATGTATCCTTACCTCTTAGGCGTTCTGGTAGGGTTAGCATGCCACCCGAGTTTTATGGGTTCCATATAACTTCGGATGGGGACACGTTTGTCAGTGATAGGACACTGATAAATTTGGATGAACCAGCTAACTACCAGGAAGCAGTGGCGGGCCCTGAGTCTGCCAAGTGGAAAGAGGCCATGGATAGCGAGATCAAGTCCATGTATGACAATCAAGTTTGGAACTTGGTTGACAACGTACCGGGTCGAAAGACAGTCGGGTGCAAATGGATCTTCAAGAAGAAGACCGACATGGACGGAAAGGTACACACTTTCAAGGCAAGACTGGTTGCGAAGGGCTTTACTCAAACCCCAGGGGTTGACTATGACGAGACCTTCTCACCAGTAGCCAAGATAAAGTCTATTAGGATTATGCTGGCCATAGCTGCATTTCATGACTATGAAATTTGGCAGATGGACGTCAAAACCGCTTTCCTTAATGGGAAGTTGACTGAGGATGTTTACATGAATCAGCCAGAGGGTTTTGTTGATGCAAAGTATCCTAATAAAGTGCTTGAGAGATCAATCTACGGATTGAAGCAAGCTTCTCGCAGCTGGAATCTTTGTTTCCATGAGAAAGTCAAAGAGTTTGGCTTCTCTAGGAGCGAGGATGAGTCCTGCGTATATGTCAAGGCTAGTGGGAGTATAGTCACCTTTCTGGTGCTGTATGTCGATGACATACTAATCATGGGAAACGATATTCCAACCTTGCAAGATGTCAAGGCTTGGCTTGGGAAATGTTTCGCCATGAAGGACCTATGAGAGGCTGTCTATATTCTCGGGATAAGAATATTGAGAGATAGGAAAAAGAGACTAATTGGACTTAGTCAGGGTACATACTTGGAAAAGGTACTGAAAAGGTTTAGTATGGAAAATTCCAATAAGGGAGAGCTACCTATCCAAAATAATGCAAAATTGAGTAAGACTCAAAGTCCGAGTACAGAGGAAGAAATAGCTGAAATGAGTCGGGTACCTTACGCTTCGGCTGTAGGATCGATCATGTACGCTATGACGTGTACTCGCCCTGACGTGGCCTTTGCATTAAGCATGGTCAGTAGGTACCAGGGTAACCCTGGAAGGGCGCATTGGATAGCTGTGAAAATATACTCAAGTATCTGCGAAGGACCAAGAACATGGTGTTAGTCCTCGGTGGCAGTGATACTTTGAGATTTGCAGGATATACAGATGCCAGTTTTCAGACGGATAGAGACAGTAGTCAGTCTCAGTCGGGCTGGGTATTCCTTTTGAACGGTGGAGCAGTTACTTGGAAAAGTTCCAAGCAAGAAACAGTGGCTGATTCTACGTGCGAATCAGAGTACATAGCAGCAAGTGAAGCGTCAAAGGAAGCGGCTTGGCTGAAGAACTTTATCGGTGACCTTGGAGTAGTCCCGAGTATTCAGGAGCCCTTGGAACTGTTCTGCGATAATGAAGGTGCGGTCGCCTTGACAAAGGAACCGCGAGATCATGGAAAGTCCAGACATATCGACAGAAAGTACCACTACATCAGGCATAGGGTAGAAGAAGGTCACCTCCTTGTAAAGAGGGTATCATCGGAAGATAATCCTGCAGATCCCTTGACAAAGGCTCTGAGTAGGATTAAGCATAATCAGCATGCTAGGAGCATTGGATTAAGAGATGATATAAGTTTTTGTAATTAGATAGATTATTTGAAACTTGTAACAATGTTATTGTATTTGACTTTTGTGATTTAATAATGGAGATTTATTAATGAGTAATGGTTTACTAATTTTGTCAATAATATATCATTGTGTTTCATTTTGCATGTTTTACTTCCTGAATAATTGGATTATTCAAATGTCTACAGTCGCTCATACTTTTAGGGAGTAAGTATGAAGCAAGACTGTCATTAATTGGTAATAGATTGTCTAAGGAGTTAGACATTGCAATTGGATTGCTGCACCATTCGTGAGTACTTGGAAATGGAGATTTGAGTATTGGATAAACCCGCGCTCAATAGATTGCTTCATGGATTACATCACGAGCAATATTGAGACGATAATATCTTTTGATCTTTAAGCTAAGACATATGAGTTATGATTTACTAGATGGTTATTCATTGATAATTCGAAAACGCATCGGTAACTCGGTGTTATAAAACGGTTTGTTGTGAATGATTTGTCTGGTAATAGACATAAGTATATGAGTCAAAGTTTATTCGTCCCTTGACCCTAACGGGGAACAGATATCTGTAGGCCTCTCGATGATTTTGAAGTTGACTAAAATGGTTGGCCAACCGGGACTAAATTGGTAGTCTAAGAGTCATATGCAAATCGGAAATCGAGGAACAGTGAATCAGACCAGATTAATTTTATCCATGTCTTGAGTCTGAAAAATATCTAGTTGGACGGAGGATCATCTGATCACTTATCTATGGACAGGACTGATTAGATCAGAGTTTGGCATTGTTTTCTAGGAAGCTACAAGTGCTGGTTAATTAGAGGTTAAATCGGTAATTATAGTCATAGACTTATCCAAGTGGGAAACTGTTGGATTAGGTGTCTAAGCCATGACTAATAATTAGTATTTACCTAATTAATAGAAGCACAGTCCATTTGGGTTGCCCTCATGGCTGGAGGTTTGGTAGAAAATTCGGTAGAGAGAAAAGTTGATTTATTATGGGATTAATAAATCAACAGGAATTAAATATATGGTTTATTAATATATTAAAGTGATAATATATTAATTAGAAACTATATTAATTAATTAGGAATTAATCCAGAATTAATTGGATTTAATTTGGGGATTAAATTAATTAATTAAAGGTGGAGGGACTAAAACTGTAATTATTTAATAGTTGAGTAAGTGACAGTGTGGAGTGACCAGTTGAAAGTTGAAATCTATATATGGATATATATAATTTCGACTAATCAACTATGTCTGATTAATAGAGTTGTTATATAGCCTTGGATTCATGAGAGATTTGCATAGGCATATATACTTCTGATCGGTAATCAAGGTCTCTTGACCATATGTCCTTGGATCGCAACTTTAGGCCAAAGGTCTTTAGACCGCATGTCTAAGTAGTAGTTTCAGACTGATGCTTGATGAAACAGAAGTCTCAGACCAGTAGATTCTTCACATAATAATACTACTCCAAAAGTCTTGGGCCAACCATGTATGTATATCATGATTATGAAAAATGTTTTAATGAAGTGATGTGGCACTAGTTATTACTAACTTTTTCTAAAAAAACAATACCATGGTTAACAAAAAAGAATAAAAAAACAAAATAATTTTTATTATCGTTGAATTAGAAAAAAAATGTTAAAATTGAACGATTTTAGTAAGAAAAATGTCATATAATAACCAACAATAAAGATCATGATAGTATTAAGGGCATGTTTGCCGCGGAGTATTTCAGAGCGTTTGAGAGCTTTTAGCTTCTAGCTTTTAGGAAAAAACTCTAATAAAAACTAAAAGCTTCGTTCGACAACACAAACTTGAAACTTTTATTTTAAACAAAACGCAACTATTTTAATCGCTAGTTGAAGTAGTGTTTAACAAAAAGCTCCTACCAGTTATACCACAAATTATTAGAATACCTTTAAGGAAAACGCTACTATTTTAAACGAATGTCTTTTTATATAATTTTATATAATTTTACATATTTTAAAAGTTTTCAGTTACTTTTGCCGAACAATCTTATACAAACTAAAAGCTCCAATTCCAACTACCCGTTACCAATTACGAGCTTTCAGCTAGTTTTGTCAAGCACACCTAAATGTTTTAAAACAAAATAACTTTACAAACTAAAAGCTCCAATTTCCAACTATCCGTTACCAATTACGAGCTTTTAGCTAGTTTTGTCAAACACACCTAAATGTTTTAAAACAAAATAACTTTATCAAAACAAAATAAAATATAAATAATTAAACCATAACACTATAAAATACGATAACTTTTATATACGTTGCTAGTTATCCTACCAAGAGTTACAGCCCAAGTAAATTCATGGATGTTATTTCTATTCGAATAAAAGAAGGAAAAGGGAAATGGAAATAAAATAACTTTATCAAAACAAATGAAATATAACTAATTAAACCGTAACACTATAAAATACGATAACTTTTATATACTTTGTTAGTTATCCTACCACCATTTACAGCCCAAGTAAATTAATTGAGGTTATTTCTATTCGAAATAGAAAAAGGTAAAAGTAAAAAAGAATCGACCACAGTGGGAGTCGAACCCACGACCTTTTGATCCGAAGTCAAACGCGCTAATCCACTGCGCTATGCGGTCTTTGTGTTACTTTGGCCCAAACGCGCTATAGAACATTAGGATGATGAGTTCGGGCGTTCGGCCCCTGAATTTTGGTTATAAGTTGTAACAAAGATATAAATGAAGTTAACGACCATACTTAGCACATGTAGAAAATTAACGCTAAAACTTGAAATGTAACAAAGAAATTGAATAGAAAAAAAAAACATTTGATCAATGTTTAATTCATTTTCTATATTTTGATACCAACCGAATTTGAATCTGATTATTAAACAAAATTCTTTCGTGTCATCAAATGAAAATTGCAAACAATGTTGTGTGATTAATTCATCATTTAAGCGAACATCGTGCAACATAACTCCATCAATAAGGAGTTGGTCTCTTTTGGGTGGAGGTATACATGTCCAATATCTAAAAGTCTTTGAGACTTCGACTAAAATATCTTTAACCTTCTACCTTGTAAATGGTTTATCATATTTCTAATTTTCCCAATGTTTAATTTGACGCACTACAACTAGCTGATAATGTAGCTTATTTTTCAAGACTCTGTAGTATGTCATGTTTGACAAGCAAAAAAGTAGTTTATAAACTAGTTTGTTAAAAACTACCGTGTTTAGGATTGCTTATTTAGCTCAAAAAGTAGCCATAGTTTATTTTGTTACTATATGAGTTTTTAAAAAATGTTTGGATTTATTTATTTGGTGGAACAAAAGTTATAAGGTGATAAAATGTGTAAGAAAATGTTTGGATTAACTTTTATATATATATATATATATATATATATATATATATATATATATATATATATATATATATATATATATATATATATATATATATATATATATATATATAAAATTACAATAATGACATTTACACGTTTAAAACCATGACTAATCGTGAAGCAATAGAGGCAGAATGAAATGAGAGATGCGTAAACTATGTTTAATTGAAGGGTAGTATGGTATTTTCTATTTCAATAAGCTATAAACAATTTTCATAAGATGTTTGGTTTATGTTTTTTTTACTTACGTTGTGTTTGATTTGCGTCTGACCAGGTTCGGTCAGACCTGATGTCTGACTCGGTCCGAATCCAGGCGTTTGATAATGCTAAAAATCATATTTGACCAAGTACAAATACGTCTAACCGAGTTAGCAATATGATAATGCTTACTAGGTCAAACCTCTTACTCATTCAGGTCTAAAACTATCAAACACAACGTTATTGACTTTTGATGAAAAAAAGGTTCTGAAAAGAGTTTATAGTTTTGCCAAACATACTTTTCGACTTATTTACTTTTTGAAAAGATAATAAGTCAATACGAAGTTTTGAAAAGAAATCTCAAGCGTTTCAACGAGCTTATTGGATTTTTTTTTAGAATTCTCTCAAATATAATTTTAATTCCCCAACTAGCTTACCATTTACTTTTAACAAACGTCATATTCTATTGGCTTGTTTTTAACTATCAACTATCAGTTAGCTTTTCAGTTAATCCACCAAACATAACTTTAGTAAAAATCAATTAAAAATGTTTGGATTAAAAGAAGGGTTAATAACATAAAAGTCACTGTAGTTTGGCCAAAATTCTGGTTTAACCATTATATTTCTTTTTGTTCCATAAAAACCACTCATACTTTCAAAAAAAATCATATTAACCACTATTAAAAATATTTTACAACTATGAATGATTTTTTTCATCGAAAAGTTATGTGAAAAGTTTCATATTGACATTTTAACCAAAAATTGGAATTTCATTGCAGTGAAAATGATACAAAAGGTTGTCTACATGTGATTTTGGTTTTCGCAAGTGCAGCTTTTCGGACACGTTATGAATGCATATGGTGTCCAAATAAATCCACTAAATTTTGAATGTGACGAGGGTAAGAAGTGTTCCGAATAGGCGACATAGAATCATGACTTTAATTTGTTATAGTGGTTGCAATGTATATTTTTGAAATATGAGTGATTTTTATGAATTTTTTTGAAAGCATGCGTGGTTTTTTTAGAACAAAAAAAATATATAATGTTTAAACCGAATTTCGGCTAAACTATAATGATTTTTATGTTATTAGCCGTTAAAAAGAAACCAAAATTATTGTAATAATATACTTCTAAAAGACCTTCTATTGTATTTGTGTTTGTGGCATTGAAAGTTTAATTTGGTTTTTGTCATATGATTGCGGACCTTACCCTATGTATGTCTTCCGTAAATGAAATAAGTATATTCTATGTTTTATGTTATTGAAACTTAGGGTTCTTTCGATTTTCATCGATTGATCCGATAACCAAACACTGTTCCCTTCAAATTTCAGTTTCCTGAATCAGAATCTTAGATCTAGCTCCATTTCTCATATCCGATTTGCACCTCACCTCACTTGAATCTGATTCCAATTTATTTGTAAACCCTTCGCTGTCGTTTGATTTGTTGGTTCAGTGAATTGAGTTATTTGTCAAACCAACAGCGATGATTGCATCAGGTGGTTGCGCCAATAATTAAGGTTCAATCGGGGGTGCCTTTTATTTGTCGTGAAATTAGTTGAAAGCCTCTTTTTCCTTTCTTTTGTTTGTAAAATTGCGGTGTTCGGTGTCAGAGGAGTGGAAGTGAATCGGTAGTCATGTTCTATGGTTCGGTGGTATGGGATCCATGGCTAATCGTTGCTCAAATTGTATGCATTCAGTGCTTGTACTATCTCACGCTGGGATTTTTCATGGCTATTCTTGTTGGGACTAGGGTTTCGATGATGAGCCTTGTTTACTTCTTTGACTTTGCTACAATTACTATCTCCACCGTTACTGGCTGGTGTGTCATCACTTCTTTCCTTCTCACTTCCGTAGCCGGGTAAGATTCACAATTTCCGAATTCTTGTGCTCATTGATTATAACTTTTCATTTTAGGGAGTTTCTTCTACAATGCAGTTAATTCAACGACCTTTTCAAAATTTCTAAATCAAATATGTGATAATCATACATGTTGATATTGCATGCATACCTCTGGATTTTGACGATATTTTCTGCTTAGTATACTTGAAGTAATGTTACCAATATTTTCTCAGAAATACAGCATCTAGCTTATGAAATTATTATGTTCTAATCTTAAACAGAGCTGGTTTCTTGCTTTATTTGATTGAGAGAGCAAAGAAGTGCCTAGATTTTTCAGCGACTGTTTACATCTTCCATTTATTCATATGCATCATATATGGAGGTTGGCCTGCATCAATAACATGGTGGATTGTCAATGGTACCGGATTGGCAGTAATGGCTTTGTTAGGAGAATATTTGTGTATACAACGTGAATTGAAAGAAATTCCCATTTCAAGACTCCGATCAAGTAAGTCAATTTCTTCAAGTTACTTACACATAAACTGATGATGAAAAGAGACCTCTCAATCTCTCTTTTGTCATTCTTTTACAACTCATATTGGGAACTGAAATCTTCTTTTTTATCTTCATATGTTTTCTAAGTATCTGTATTTCCTTCTTGCTGGCACACAATCTATCTTTAGCATAAACTGTAGTACTCTTGCTTTGTTTGATTTCACTAGAAATGATATCAATTCATCTAAATACCATTACTGAAGTTGAAATTGATGTTTTAATTCCTTAGTTTCGTGTTACCATGGACAAGATGCTCTTATGTGAATATGGTAGCTTAAAAATGTACAAGTTCAATTGGTTATTATTTCCCCACCTTATCATTGCATCATCATTACCAAAGTTGTCATTCTGGTTAGCAACATTAGGATGTTTATCTGCAAGATTAAGTGCTCCGTTCCATGGAAATTTTGAACAATTGACTTAATATGTAGTTTACTACAAATGTTTGACTATTAGTTAGGTCTCCAAAAGAACCTGAAACAAATTTGTCAAAGTTTTGGTTTTTTTTTTTGGTAAATATGCCAAATAGCCGTTTTTGGCCTTCATTTCCGGTTCCCACTCCACATGTCAGCGTGTCAAAAGATAAATAGAAGAAAGAGGGAGGAGCTTGGATTCGAACTTGAGACCTCTCACACAAAAGTCACAAAACGCTACATAATGTTTTTGTATTATTTTTGTGATTATTTGTATATGTTGTGTATCCGCTTTGGATTCTTGTGTTACAACCGATGCGTATTAATAGACGTATTTGTTACATGTATTCAATATACATACATGTATTGATAGCATTAAAACGTATTTTGACCACATATATTTATTATGTGTATTAAATACGTATAATAATAATTATTATTACTATTATAATTGTTTTATTATTATTATTTATTATGTTTTTACACAAAAAAGTAAATATTAATATGTATTTACACAAAAATACATATTAAACCTTATAAATACACAAAAAAACACATTTATCCACAAAGAACATTATACGTCTTTATATAGACAAATAACATATTAATATGTATTTATACACATATTAGACATCTTTATAGGTTTTAAAATAGTCAGGCTAACCCGAAGTGGAGGAGTTATCAAGAACTGTTTTTTCTTTTCTTTTTTTGGTTCGTCTTTATCATATGAGTATTGCATTTATTGGCATGATTAGATTGATGTGGAAGCATATGTAAATATCTAGTGGGATTCTAAGAGATGTTTGAAAAGCCAAGTAGGGTGAAATAACTTATTATACTATATATAGTGGACCTTTGTTCCGTTGTTAAGTTGGTGTGATACGTGGTCGGTCATAGAGTTTAAAGAAACCCAAATTGGCCCCATATATAAAATTAACCCCATTAAGAAGCCAGATATTTCGATAGACTTCAAATTCCATAAGCATAATAAGCAAGTAAAGAAAGATGCAAAGCTAATTGTTTACTTAAACAAGAATAAATCCTGATTACAATGGAGGGATTATTCATCCAATCGACTTCCACTTTTGATCATATTCTTTGTTCCTAGCTATCAACAATTTCTCCTTTCCTCTTTGTTTATTGGTGTAAAATAGTTTGTTTCCATTGATGCAGGTGTTTGACAGACGAAAACAAACAGTAGCAATATTCATGGCTTTAAGGATGAATGCACCAAGACCTGGTAGCAGTTTTGACTGTTGACTTAAACATGTATAATTTTGGTATAGAGACAGCCTTTATCATTCATAAATTGATGATGCCTGTTTTCGGTTTGTTGTTATCCAGTGTGCAAAACATAATATTTTCTTCATACCAATTTGCTGCTTAAATAGTAACTGTAAGATAGAAATAAACGAGACTAATATAATAAGTTTTTTTAATTAGAAAACAGCTTGTAGCTTGTGACTCTTACATAACCACTTTAGCATTAAGCAGTTGTTACTTTCTCTCTCTTTCTTCCTAACCTGCAAACTAAGATCAAAGAACCGACTCATCATCATCTTCATGGGTTTAAACTTTCCATGCTGATGATATGTCTGCAACAGCTTCATCAACCGTCAAATACACACCTTCCAAACCAAACGACTCCAATATTTCTGAATTGTGTAGCTTCTCCATCACACTCCCTCCAGGATTCGCTAACACCAACTACATCACAAATTTAAAAATATCAGTCTTTTTTTATTCTATTGTTTGAAAAAGTTTTTATGACTGGTTAAAGTTATAGAAGATAACCTGAAGCGATCTTTTCTCTAGCATCTTTTTTAACTCCTTCACCATTGCCAAACCACTTGTGTCAATCCCTGTCACAGCTGCAATACCAGAAACAATAAGTTTGGATTGATTTTGTAATAATGAAAATGAAAATGAAGACCTACCAGTCATGTCGATAATTACACATTTCAGAGAACTTCCGTTGTTACTTGTTAACCATTCTTCCTCTTCTCTTATCCATCTCATTATTCTCTCTTGTAAATAAGTAGAATTAGCAAAGTAGATAGGCGATTCCACTCCAAGTATTACAAAGGAAGGGACCCTTCGAGCTTCCCTATATCTGTTCACATTTTGGTAGATATGAGTCCCCGGAATATTCCCCAAAACGCCGGTATTTGGCCTTGTAACATGCAACAGGATCTTGAACACCGAAACCCCAACCTAGCAAAAAACAAAAAACAATGCTGTTAGGTATTATTACACAAATCGAAATCCAGAAACAAGGCGTATGTAAGGAAGAACGAATACCGCAATTGCAAGACCGATTGGGACTGAGATGAAGAGAACGCCAAAGAAGGAGCACAAACAAGCCACGAAATCAAGTTTGTCGACTTTCCAAAGTCGGATTGTGCTCTGGTAGTCCATTAGTCCGATTACAGCGGTTATGATGATTGCAGCGAGTATTAAATTAGGCGTGTAGTGAAACAGAGGCATCAAGAACAAGAGTGTAACGAGGACCGTTGATGCCATTATGATGTTGGACACCACTGTTTTTGCACCCGCGTTTGCGTTCACAGCAGATCGAGAAAATGAGCCGGTGGTCACGTAGCAGGAGGTGCAAGAACCGGCCATGTTCATGACGCCGATGGCGATCATCTCTTTGTTTCCGTCCACCTGGTAATCGTTTAACGAAGCAAATGTTCTGCCAACCGCAATCCCTTCCTGTCGATTATCGCGTCGTCAGTTTCTGGTTGTACAGTACAACTTAACAATGCGTCGTCGTTGAGAGAAACTTACTGTGAGAGATAATATTCCGGTGATGATCCCAGTTTTGATGGCAACTCCGAGAAATTGGCCGTGGAAATACAGCATGTTCGATGATGGCGGATTTAAACCCTTCTCCAAGTGACCAATCTATGAAACAAAAAATAAGTTTAATTTACGAGGTTATAACGTGAAAAATGCTTTCTCATTTCAAATAGATTTGAGTAATGATCATACGGTTGCAATGCCATGGAGTTTTGATCTGAAGAGAGTGACCAAAAGAGTCGAGAGGATGACCGACGTCAATGGAGCTGCAGCTGATATCCAGAAGAGGTTTGGTTTTCGCATTCCCTGCATTGATTAGTTGTACCTTACACTCATTAGCCACTTGTACCCCATGCATTAAAGCTTGTATGTTAATTGTGTTGTGGATTACTTACGATATGCCTCGTGGCAAGTAAAAAGCCCAAGAAGCAAAAGCCCATTACAATGGTTTCCCATGACCACTGCACAATATGAAATAAACTTAAAAACTACATAAATAATTCTATACATCAAAAATTAGAATTTAATAAATAAATTGTTGTATACCTCATTTCTGTGCTGGATAACAGACGTTAATACGGGAATTATTTGCATTTTGGTAGTGAAATGAACAATTCCGAGTAGTCCTTTTAGTTGTTGTAAAGAAACAATAACCGCTGCCCCGGCCATAAAACCAACAAGAGTCGCTTTTGATAAGAAATCAATAACAAACCCTAACCTGTAAAATCATCATTTCCATTAATCAAATTAAATTCTTTAATAATTAAAAATATAATGTGGAAAAAGTGTTATGGAATTTGAACCAGACACTTGTTATGAGAAATTTTCCACAAAAAGTCATCTTTTGAATATAGTAACAAATGTCGGGATGCTAGATCCGGGTGTGGGCCCATTAATTACGAAAGGAATGTGTCTACTGTTTGAATTATTTTCCACTACTTATGAATTTATATTGAAAAACATGAAGTCAAAAGTGCACACAACAAGAATATATTTATATTAATATAAGCTAACACTTTTGTGAAATTGGGGCCACCTTAGTTGGTTCACAAAGGATATTCCCTTTTAAAGTTTTGTGCCCATTACATAAAAGTTCAAAATCATATTTTCATCATTAAGGAACCAACTTTCACCACTATTCTTTTTTTTGGGAAACAATAGTTTTTTTTTTTTTTTTTTTTTTTGACTTAATGTCTTGAGTTTAAATTTTATGATTATACATTTTCAGATAAGATATTATACAAGTAACCGATAATTATAAAATACCTGAGAAGTCCTAAAGTTGCTTGAAAGACGCCTGCAAAGAATGTAGCGGTGAAAGCCAACTTAAGGTAAAGAACTGGATCTTCCGAGTATGGAACTGCTTCGTTTAACATTGTCCCCATAACAAGTGATGCTATCGACACTGGCCCCACTGCTAGATGCTTTGAACTCCCGAGTACAGAGTAAATCAATGGCGGCACAAAGCTCGAGTCTGTTCAATTTTCAAAAGATGTCACATTTCACAGTTAGATCAATAAGTTTTACGCTACTAAGACAACAGATATAAGAAAAACTCACACAGCCCGATTATTGGAGGCAAGTTTGCAAGTTTCGCGTAACTAATCCCCTGTAAATTAATTGGAGGAAATAATTTAGAAAATAAAAAAAAATATCTGGTATTTTTGTAAGTCCTACTTTTATTTATTGTGAGTCGAACCGAGTTCATATGTATTTATTTTGTGATCTCTATGTGATGTGACATACTTGCAACCAAAACTTCTATATAACAGAAACTATTCCCGAAATCCATGTGTAATTATAGTTTCGTGTTGACTTATACAACCAAATTAATTGGATGTATCATAAATTGTTCTTTGTATTATTGTGTAAATAGGGTAAACTTAAATAAACCCCCTTATGTGTGTGAATTTGTTGTATGGATTGACCTTCACACATGTCACATATGCGGTTTTATTTTTAACACACCCCATGTTTATAATGTTCTTAGCCTCCAAATGAGAAAAGAACTAAGCACTTTTACTTTACTAAAAGATTTCCTAATAAGCATAATATATATTTTTTCTCTAAGTCCCATTATTTACTAAAAGACTTTGATGATTTAGAACCACTTATAATCAAAATTAAAGTTCCAATGGAATAGAATTTGGTGTACCAAATTTCTTGCTTATTTTTGAAGAAGAGGGCTTGATATAGAAAATAAAGATAACATTATTTTTCTCGGTTTTGAAAGCATATATTCTATATCAAGTGATAACAATTAATACTGATCCAGCTAAGGTTTAAAATTTATCACAAAATCGTCTAATAAATTCGCATCCTCTATCATTTTCAACAATATAAGGTTATAGTTACTTATACCTTGTAAATATCATACAATCACTACTTTACACCCCGAAACAGCAACCATATATTTTTAGAAAAAATTCTTTTAAAAAGAGAAGGTCGAAATCTAAGTCGAACATACATTACCTTTGGGTAAAAGGCACACTTGTAATCTTTGATTTTGACATAGATTTTCCAGTGAACTGACTTATATTATACTTCTATAAAAATTAACCATATATCAAAATATAAAAAATAAATCATACATTCAGGTATTACACAAATTAATGTATTTATTTGAATTTATATAAATTAAAATAAAGTCGTTTATAAATAAAAAGGTAGGTTACGCATTAACAAATTGTGACTTAGCATTTTGAAAGTTTATCTTATAAGTTTTATATTTTAGCATTAATTGGCAATTAATAATTACCAAAAACTATAAATTAATTACACAAGTAACAATAAATTGTATATGAGAAAATGGCTATAAATCGATGATAACGATATTAGTTTTCATACCATGATTCTCAAAATCTGAACAACAATAACTCTCCTGTTTGTAGTACTATCAATACAGCACAAAGTACAAACCCCATGCATGATGGAACGAATATAAAAAAAGTTGATACGCAACCAATTTATGAACATCCCAAACAAACATGTCACCAGAAAAATCGCACCCACGATTTCAGAAGAAAAACTCATTTAATGCGAGTACCGATTGCAATTCCTATCTCTCTCTCACACTTCGTATGTAACGGTGTGTGTGAGAGAGTAACGAATGTGATGAACTGATGATATACTTTACAGATATAGGGATGTAAAATTGTAAATGTATATACCTGAGGGATCGCGAGGCTGGCAATCGTAAGACCGGAAACTACGTCGGAACGGAGGAGCGTAAGACTGTAATTCGGCGCCCATTCGAAGATCGGAAAGAAGAATTGAAGTGCCAGTATCAATTTCCGTAAACGCGATTGGTTCTTAAATCCATGGAGTGGATCATCGGGGAAGAAAATCTCCGACAACCGATGCCTGAGTTTCTGTAACGTGCTTTTCTGTGGCGGCAAACAAACATTGTGCAACTCCAGCGACCTCAATGCTTCACCGGAAACTGTTACCGTCACCGGAGCAGTTGCCGTGAGCCCTTGATTTGCATGTCCCGAACCCGAATAGTGATCCACTCGGTTCGAATTAATGCCCATGTGATTGTGACTAAGTGCGAGAAGGTGGTGAAGGGAGAGAGAGGGCAGTTGGTGGTAATTGTGAACTGAAGGGGGCTTTGGGGTTTAAATAGGGATGTAGTAAACGAGGGGTAGAATTGTAAAATTTTTATGAAGCTTGGGGGTATTTTCGGGAACTCAATTTACGCTCCCTGATACTGCACACTATGGAACACACGCTTGCGGCTTGTCCAATTTAGCTTTTTTTTACATCCTCAAAATAAACGTTTAAAAAGTTCAATATTTGATTAGATGTATAATATGATACAAATAATATTAATACTTCCCCTAAATCCCAAAAAACATTGGCGAATGCTCTCTTTAGTAAGATCGTCAAGGATATGGAAAACGACTTTCACATGACGTTCAGGCAGAAAGCCGTATTGGAGTGTCTTCGAGCTCCTCATGCGCAGGATTTTTTGCTAGCTATCCCCATTGACGGCCTCAGGCTACATATGTCCCCTGTGGAATATCGCGCTATTCTACGGTACCGCCTTATGATTCCTCTTTTTCCGAGCGACGAGATATGTCCGGTTTGTCGCAAGGCGTGCTTGGACTCTTTTGGGGATCATGCTGTTCATTGTCGGGAGCTCCCAGGTTTCAAATACCGTCATGATACGGTTAGGGATGTTCTTTTTGACATCTGCCGACGTGCCGGGGTTTCGGTACGTAAAGAAGCTCCTGTTAACTTTTTGACTGACCCTTCAGACGGGAGATCTACTCTCAGGCCTGCTGACATTTTAATCTTCGGATGGATGGGAGGTAAACATGCATGTGTGGACCTTACCGGGGTTTCCCCTCTTGTGAACTTGAGGAGTGGAGGTTTCACAGGGAGGGAAGCGGCTTTGAAAGCAGCTGCATGCAAAGTGGATAAACACGATAAGACATGTCGTGAAAATCAACATGTGTTTATCCCTTTCGCTTTTGATACCTTTGGTTTTCTCGCACCTGAAGCTGTGGAGCTTCTCAACAGAGTTCAACGGGTTATGCAGAGTACCATCATGTCCCTTAGATCTTTGGATTTTGTTTTTAAGCGTATCAGCTTTGCCATTCAAAAAGGACTAGCGGCGCAGCTTGTTGCCCGTTTGCCCTACGTCTCTATGTAATACGTTTGTTTCATATGCATATTATATATGTTATGAGATTTATGCAAAATGCTTTTACATCAAAACTGGACGAATTTCGTTTCTTTTGTCGGTAATCGAACATGGTTTTTTTTTCATGTTAATATATTGAGGCGATATGGCGGTTGGCTTTTGAAAAATGTTAGAAATAAAATTGAGTTGACAGAGAAAAAGAAAACAAAAGCCACCGACCATAAAACCAAAAGAAGTTCTTCCATTTCAACACATTATGCCTATTCTTTTGCTATATTATCTAGAAACCGGGCTTTTAAGGTTTTTGTAATTATTTTTCTTGTCCATATCAATTGGAATATATAATTAACAATCAATATTAAAGTTATGGGTTAAAGTTATGAAATGGCCACATACTATTTTATCTCTTTCATCCACATCATTTAATTGTACATCAATTTGGTCAACTAAAACTTTAGTGACAATTGAACAAATGATATAGTTTGTTGTCATTTCATCATTTTAGCTCTTAAGTTAATAATCTTGAATCGGCACTTTTCTTTCAAATACGTATTATTCCCGTGTACCAAAGGGCCTTTTGATATCAGATTTTCTAAATTGTGTCATTCTTTTTAGTTGTTGTTGGTTCAAGTTAGTGGACAAATGTAAAGGATATGTGTTTAAGCCGTTAAAAACGGTATTCTTCCCATGTAAAAAAAATACCATCAACATACACGTCAGCATGTTGTACACACAATGTATGAATGATTATATGAGAACAACCTTGTCATATCATCATCTTTATAGGTTCGAGTTACAAATGGCTTATGTTATCGTTGGTGAAAAATGAAATATGTAGTCTGTTGCTATTTTCGTAACTAGTTCTTTGAAGAAAACTTCTTAGTCACATGCTTTTCAGATCACATTATTATACAAATTTAATCTCATTTCAAATAATTTTAGTAAAACACTCATCAATGAGTTATATAAAATAGTTATTTAGAAACTCGTTTACGTATAAAATATCTTTTAATAAAAAAAATCCTAATTGAACAAAATTTTGAAAAGTATACAACGAAAGTAACAACTAGTAAAGAGACGTTATAATAACAAATAATTTTAAGCTATTACATGCCCAATATATAGTCTTCTTAATTTTTCAATTAGATACTCTTGTCTCGTATCGTGCATTGCTTTGCTTCCTTTTCACACGAAAACATGTCATAATAGTATGTTAGGTTGGGGAGCATAGTGACACATGTGTTAGAAATCTTATAAAAATGACATACAAATAAACAAAAATTTATATACTTAAAACAAACCCTTTAATATCTCAAAACTCTCTTGGAAAAATCATTGCCCTTTAATTCAAATACTAAATTAACTCAAAATAAACTCATTTAAAAGCAATGTAAATAAAGATGCAATGCATGATATGAACTTTTATACCTAAAATTCTAAGTTCTATTATCTCATTATCTTTCCTCTTATCGATTTATGCTCTTATACCTTTATGAGTTCCTTGTAATACTTTCAATGGATGATGGTTAGGAGAAGCATGCTATAAGAGCTAGCATAAAGCCCACTCATATACTCAGAAAACATATTATGCTAAGTAATACGCAAATCATCACATATCTACCATATAATGTGTTTGCAAGATCCATCGTGACGTGAACACGTTCCAGAATGCCAATACAACATCTTTCATCTTATGAAAGCAATTTTAAAAGACATCCCATTTCTAAAACACTTTTCATCATAATTTATTATTTGTAAATGTACAGTTTAAATAACAATTATTACATAGTATATATCAACAAAAGAACACAAAAGAAAGTAAGATATCCTATCAGACTTGTCAAAATAATAAGTACCCACGTTTTCTCATGTAGGTTGTTACCTCAGGATGCTACTAGGTTCAAGTTAGCACAACAACTAAAACTAAACTAAAAAAATTAAATTCATGGATAAACTCCATTTTCAACATCTCACTCCAAATCGTAGAAGGTAAACCAATAGCAATCGTTTTGCTCATATTGAATGAATACATGTCATTAAAATCTATCTTCTAATACTTCAACATCATCAATGATCCGTTTAGTTTCGTTGATAAGGGTTCAACTGACGAATAAGTAACTAGGTAGTGAAATGACTGATGCATCATGGTGAGTTTATTAATCCTATAATTTTGATTTTGTGAATTAATTTATGTGAAACATGAGAACCATGACTGTAAATTCGCTATTGGGAAAGGGAAATCTTTTTGATTTTGTGAAACACAAGGATTAGTTCTGTAATTTCCCTATTAGCAGGGACCAATGCTGGAATTTTATGAAACACAAGGACCATTTCTATAATTGTGCTATTAGGCAGAGACCTTTTTGTAATACAGAGACCATTTCTATAATATTTTGAAATGGAAGAACAATTTTTGTAAATTTGCTATAAGCTAGTGACCATTTTGTAACTTTGTGGATCATTTCTGTAAATTTGCTATAGATAGGGACCATTTCAGTAACTTCTTAGAACCCGTGGACCATTTCTTTAATTCTTTTCTTAAACAGGGACCATTTCTATAAATATTGCACAACTTCCTAATATTCCATGGTAATTGTATATTTTTTTATAATTTATTGTAATGCTCATTCTATCTTTGCATTCTAAAAGAAATAGATGAAAACAAAAAGAAATATGGTAATTGTGTATATTTGATGATCGTGATTCTAAGTAGTCTACCAGATTCATAACTTTGAAGATCAGATCATGCAGCTAGATTTCCTATCTGTTTGTCTTGTAGGTCCTCCTTCGGCCTTGATTTCTAAAGGAATTGTGGGATGCTTATGTCTTCTCACCGTTAGTAGATTTGCTGATGTCCTTCATCATGATTATTCCATTTCGGCACATACATCTTCTGGGTTACTGTTACTGGAACTTCATGGCCTGTTGGTTCTTTCATTTTCAAAGTCGTTGCTATTATGTAGGAGTTGCTGCTACTGGATAACATGGCAATTCGGTTTTTTCATCTCCAAAAGTTGTTGTTATTTGCAATTTGTTGTGCTAGTGATGTTGCTTCATGTCTCAAATTATGATCAAAGTCGTTGCTAGTAATGAGCAATTGGCTTGTTTGTGTTCTCATCTCAAAAACGGGCTGCTATTGGTTATTTTGATGGTCTGGTGGTGCTGTGCTTCAAGGCTCAAAAACCATGTCCAAAACTCATGACTATTGATGATCAATTGGCGTTTCTATAGCGGACCAAGCATTGATGGTTACCTTTTCAAGCCCAAAGTTCTCAGTCTTGACATTTAATCGGATTGTCTGGCTGTTGTCTCTTATCCCAAAGCTTTCTTGATGTGCTCTTGTATCTTGGTGCTGTTTAGGTGCATGCTAGTTTAGATCGTTGTCTTATTTTGTTTTTGTTAATTGTCCTCTTTATCTTTTCTTTTATATACTATTGACAGCCCTTTTGGTTCTTTTTTAATAAATTTTCTGTCGTTCTAACAAAAGCTATAACTCCAAATTAATTGTACAGGCCTTACGTTTTTGTTTAAAGACCACGAATTTTAAAAGTTTGATGACAAAGGTTGTATTCCAACCTAAAATACATTAAAATCATGGCCAACAGATTAGCTTTACCTTCGAATAAATGACATATGCAACAGGGAAGTCCTTAAATACGAATATGTGAAATAAAAAATATTGCGACTCTAATGTAATAAATGTATTGAAGAGCTTTCATTGTATATGGTAATAAATAGCATAAGTACAAAATCATGAATTTATGTGACAATTTATTTATCTCAGTAGTAAATAAGATCGGTCAAGTGCCACAATGACCACGTATTGTTGACTTTGGGAATGATATAAATGATAGATAAATGCATATGTGTATTTTTATAAGATTATATTTTGAAACCAAAAAAAATATATAAATGAAGTTGAGACTAATAAAACTAAAGTGACATGAAATAATTAATTGAATTGTGTTTAGAAGATTAGCTGAAAAACTAATTGATAGCTGAAAATTTAATTGTTAATCGATAAAAATTACGTTTGGTAAAAAAGTATTTGAAAAATAGCAAATTACTTAAAAATTGCATTTAGAAAAATGATTTTATATTATAAAAATACTTAATATATTTCATCAAATTAAAATAAGTAATAAATAATTATTCGCACAAATCTTTGGCATTTCATGGTATGAGTATTTGAAAAATAGCAAATGACATTAAAATTGCATGTAGAAAAATGATTTTATATTATAAAAGTACTTAATATATTTCATTAAATTAAAATAAGTAATAAATAATTATTCTCACAAATCTTTGGCGTATGACTCCTTAATATTTTCAATAACTAAATCTTAAATGATGACCCAACTATTATATAGGTACATCTTTTTGTATGTATTTTATATTTACAGTTTCATCACATAAAAAATATATTTAGAATTTTGTAGAAATACAAAAAAAAAAAAAAAAAAAAAACATTTACAGTTACATAACTTGATATTTTCATATATATAAGAACTTTGTCTATATAATTAATTCCCGCTGTGAGAAAAAAATCTAGAACAATTTCATTTATGTTTTGGATAAGACTTGAAGCAACTCTTTAAAAAAACCTTTTAAAGAAGGAACATTTCATCATATTGCTAGGCCACATACTTTTGATGAGAAAAAGTATTTGATTCTTAACATAATATTTTAAGTAACTAATAATATATCAAAAAGTTGTAAAATTATTATATCCAAGGTTATCAAACTCCCGAGTTTACTCGTAAACTCTTACGAGTTTACGATCCTAGATTCCAAAAACGAGTACGATCCTACCAAACTCGTTTTTTAAGCAAACTCGTATCAAACTCGTAGACTCGTTTACGATCCGAGTTTGACTTTTTGACATTATTTGACTTTTGACTAAAAATTGAAAAAGCGAACTTATAACCCTAAATTTCTTCTGTTCCGTCTTTCTCTTTCATTATACTCGACTGTCGAGTGTCGACGCCAAGTCCTCCAAGGCTTCACAGGTTCACGGTTCACCCATTCTTTTCTGTGCAGTCGTGTTCATCTTCAGGCTTCACAGGTTCACGGTTTTCGAGTTTTCAGACTTCATCTTGCCATCTCCAATTCGTTTATGTGCAATCGAGTTTCTGTGCAGTCGAGTTCTTCAAGAGTCAAGACTTCAAGTAAGTGTAATTCCATTTTGATTTTTGACAACAGTTTAAAGTCCAGTTCTTTAAGTAATCGAGTTCTTTTATGTGCAATCGACTTCTGCAGTTCTCTATTCCGCCAATTGCATCTCTAATTCGTTTCTGCAATCGAGTTCTTGAAGACTTCAAGTAAGTGTAAGTAATTCTAATGCCATTTTGACAACTATTTTGGCTTCTGAGTGCAATCGAGTTATTGCTGAGTATTGCTTCAAATATATTTTTGCTTCAAATCAATTTGCTGATTATTGCTTCTGGTTTGCTTCTGTGCAATAGATTACTCATTACTGCTTCTAATTATGGCTTCAAATCTATTTTCTTATTGTTGTTACCTGTTAAACCTTTACAGCTATCATGAATAGTAGTTCTGGATCGAACCCTTCAACCACTTCTGCACCGTCATCTACAACCAGTAAATTGATGAGAAAAAAATGCTTCGGGGGCTAGAACGGATCCAGGATGGGCATATGGAATTGATTTGGGCGATGATGATGTTGGTTCTGATGATGAGTGGATTACTGAAGAGGAGATGAACTTCTTTGATGGTTCAAGTTCAAGTCAGCCTCAAGTGTCAGTCAGCCTCAAGTGTCTGGTACCGGAGATGAAGAGTTTATTCAAAGAGCTATAAGAGATCAATTGTGTGAGTTGTTATTACTTATTACTTATTTATTTATTCTATGATTATAAATTTAACTAATTTAGTTTTATGTCATTGCAGTTGGTGGACTAAACTTGGGAGAAGAAAGTGTGGATGTAGAAGAGAGAAATGATATGATGTATGATCTGTTTGTTATTTTAGATTAAATTAGATTGGATGTCTATTAGCTATTTTGAATCTTTGAAAGTTTTTTTTGTAACTTGTGAACTTATGGTATAATATGTATTTCTTCATTTTTTGTGCTTTTGGTAGAATCTTACGATCCGATCCGATCTTACGATCCCGATTTTACAAAACAAAAAACGATCCTAGGTAGGATCTCGAGTTTGATAACCTTGATTATATCATATTCAACAAAATGTAAAAGTGCACGATGAGCAAATATACAAAGCATGAACGCCATTTTTGGCTCTCTTATATATTAAGTAATTTACCGGATAGATCTAAAATTAGTTGTTTTTATAATTAATTGATTTATTTGGAAATTTTATAAAAGAAATTATATATCAGTTGAAACGCTATCCTAAGTAGTTTTTTACAAAAACGACTTATAAGTTTTTTTTTTTGCTTGTCAAACATGACAACCTAAAAAAGCTCAAAAAAATAAGCTAATTTATGAGCTAATTGTGGCATAGCAAATAGAGTGAATCTTGAAGAGAAAATTGTTGGAAGTAACTTGAGATTCATGTCCTTGGTCGAAGAGTATGAACCCAAGCTAGATAAAGTGAAGCAAGGTATGCATGCAAGGCATAGCAGTTCATCCGAGGCAATGTAGTTCATGTGATACGTGTTAGGATCGAGACACTTAGCATACGAACACTAAACTCACACACTCAGCTCACAAATTAAGAACATAAGAATTTAACGTGGTTCGGTCCAAAACTGACCTACGTCCACGGTGGGTAACTAGGAGTTTTATTACTTCTGTGTTTTTTGTGTGGTGTGTTTAGTGTTCGTATGCTAAGTGTCTCGATCCTAACAAGTGGTATCAGAGCCTTGGTATAGCTCCAGAGGGTGATTTTCTGTTTTTGGTCGAAATTTTTTTTTGTCTCAAAAACGATTTTGGTGTACGTCGTTGGAAAGGTCTCGTTCCGCAGATTCCGAAAATATATTTTTTCGAATTTTTTGAGCGTCGGAAGACCTCCAAATCACCGGTCAAAGTTGGTCAAAACTCGCCGGAAAGTTGGCCGAAAAAACCAGTTCGCCGGAGAAGACGATACTGTAACAGTTACTGTAGCGGTACTGTAGCAGTTCACTGTAGCGGTTCATGTAGCTGTACTGTAGCAGATTTTCAGAAAATTGCAAAACAGGTCCCTGAAGTTCCAGAAATTGCAGTTTGGTCCCTGAACTTCGGGAAAATTGCGGTTTAGTCCCTGAACTTCAGGAAAATTGCAGTTTGGTCCCTCAACTTTGTCAAAGTCGTAAAACAGTCACTCAAACATTTGTTTTGGGCAGTTTAGCCAGAAAATAATTTGGGTGGGGATTATATTTTGCAAATAATGAGCCAAGAACAGTTGAATCAAAATTCTATTTAATCGGTGAAGAACAGCTGAACTCAGAAGAAATTTAAAGAAATCGAAAACCAGTGCCAACAGCGTTTGTCGGGTTTTATCGATTCAGTTTAAATTTTCAGTTTCTGATTCTCAGTTCGGTATTCCGCTGTAGTTTAAATAGGTTGATTATTTAACAGAGTTCAGAAGAACAGTCGTTAAGTTCAGACAAGGCTTCGTTTAGTGAAGATTGAAAAGTTGGTGGAAGACGCAGATTGAGGCTTTATGTGTCAGAAAGTTCAAGATGTGGTATTGGTAAACGGAGAAAATTAGAGAATTGCAGAAGATCAGACGTTCAGACAAATCCAGCGATGATCAGAGTTTCAGGGGTTCAAGAACAGATCATGGGATGAACAGATCAAGTAATTAAGAGAAAATCCGTTTTCGGTAGATCCAGCAGTGATTAGAAAGTCAGCAGACTTAGGTGTAATCACGAGATCAGAAAGTTCGGTGTTATTCATGACGTTGAGGTGTGGACATTCTTTAGAGTCGATGTCCAAATAGAGGAAATTCTGCTTCTGAGAATGTGTCTGGGTTTGATGCATTGGGACTCAGTGGAAGGCAGTGAAGACTCTTGGGTCAAGAATTCTGGTGCTTCATTTCACGCTACCCACAGCAGTGAAGCACTGCAGAATCTGAAAGTTGGAGACTTTGGAAATGTAAGACTTGTGAACGATGAATGTTCGCTGTATATGGTCGGATTACCGTCTGAGGGAGTGACCGTCCCAGTTCAGAAGAGAAACAAAGTCCGGTTCACAGAATCTCATGGGCAGAAGAGGGTGACCTTTTGCAAGTAGGAAGCCTAGAGCTACAAGGAAGATTTAGGTTGAACGAGCATGGAAAGGTTCAAAAAAATCAGTCGAATGATATTGTAGCAATAAGAGCACAGAGTATTGTTTCAGTTGCAGGGTTTTGCAACAGTGGGAGCATAGGTCGTGTTTCAATCATAGGTCCAGGACGACAGTGGATTTAGAACCAGTTTTCAGCTGTAAAAGTCTCTCCGGTTTTGATAACTTGCTAAATATGGAGAGTGTTGTTGTTTGTTCTCAGATTGTTCCAGGATTCGGTAGTTCATTTTCAGTGGGAGCCGATAGGGACAGAGAACGGGTCAAGGGCAGTTTAAGTCATGACGAACATGTTGAAACTCATGGGAGTTTTAACGGGCCTTTCAGGTTAACTGATGAGAAGGCCGGGGTAACTAAGAAGGAGTTTATGGAAATACAGATGCACAGTTGAAGCATAGGTGAAGATTGTTCCGTGGCTTCAAGTGGGAGATTTTTGAGTATGAAGCCACTCTTGTGGTTTGTCAAAGTAGCTGCAGCAAAGCTTGAAGTTGGTGAAGTTTTTTTCAAAGGAAGTTGGCAGCCTCTTTTGTTGAAGGCAAAACTTTTTTTTGTTCACATTGACTTATTACACACTCAAATGCATATATAAAGGATGCATTGGCTAGTTAGAAAACGCACCACACAACACCATGTAACACAGAGAGAGTGCAGAGTAGCACCAAGAAATATACATTCCTAGTTACCTGGTGGACGTAGGTCAGATTAGACCGAACCACGTTAAATCCCTCGTGTTCATCTTTGTGTTCTTGAGAGAGAGAGAGAGAGAGAGAGAGCTGAGTGCATGTGATTAGTGTCGTGTGTGTGTCTCGATCCTAACAATACGAGAGGTGGTTGAACATGGAGTCAAGCATATATATGTTATCGGAGGAGCGTTTAACATCAGCAGTTCAACACTGACTTGTCGATCAGAAGTCTGCTTTTGGCCTTTGGGGGAAATTATGTGACAAGTATCAGAATAATTCTCTCATGAATCGGTTGTAACAAAAAAAAGTTTGTATACTCTCAGGATGTCTAAAAATACACCAGTTAGAGACTATCTAGATACGACATATGCGAAGTCTTAACAGTATGTACAACTAGCCTGCTGATGCCTGTATTTTAATATCTGGCGCATCGTATCATATGAAGTTTAACACTGACTTGTCCAAATCACTCAAAGAGTGGAATGGCACGGTGAAGTTGGGGATGATAGATGGGGTACGAAGTATCAAACATAGTGGTACGATACATATCAAGATGCATGACTTTTGAGGTAGAACACGTGACAACTACTTTTTGAAAATGGGAATGTCTTCGACTACTGGAATGTCTGGGACTGATCCTATCACGTCAGATGTGGACTGATTTGTTTTATTTTTAGAAGCCAAAGTCCCTATGATTTCTATATTATTGAACTCATCATTAGTACAACGATATGTACCAGGTTTAAATACCACCATGATATAGTTGTTGTTTAGGTTAAAAGGTATGTTATGTCCAAAGAAGTTTTAAAAAGATGTGACATTTGATAGACTAAAAGTGTTAGCAGTGAAATGTGATGTGAGTGTTACTTTTCATCATGTTTCAGATAAAGAATGGTTTAATAGAATTATGATGTGGAAATTTTTTGTTTTGAGGGCATTGCCTTTAGACCAGCCCTAATTGTAGGTATTAACAGCTTGTGTAATCGGCTCAATAGTTTCTGAAGCATTATAAAGCTTTTCAATTAACATATTTAAACATATATTGTCATTACGTGCTAAGTCATGTTGATTGCATACTAAGTCATACTGATTTTCTGCGATAATCCTGCCATCTTTTTTCCAAAACTAAGTCATGTTGTAACTTGTCCACTAATAGTTTCTTGTCCTTAAAATGACTTCTAAGTGAATACAGTTCTCGGTTGCTATTTCTCGTTCCTATATTGCCTTACGATTGGAGATTAGGGTGTCTGCACATGTATTGGTAATTTTATCAAGGTAAGGCTCTAATGGTTCTTTACAAATGTTTTTTTAAAGAGCATGTTTCGTACCTATTCGACAATGTTAACCCCTTGTCTTGTCTTATAATTCACCATAATGAAGTAGTTCTTAGTTGTCTCTTCTATATTCGCTTTCTCATCAGCAGTATCTGACTTTATCATCTCATCAATAGCCACATGTGGCTTGCTCTTCACCACAAGACACATCTTTCCCCATTTTCTCTTGTTGTCACTCTCAGGCTCATCTTCATCTGCCGATAACCACACTTCAACATCCCTCTTCTTCTGAACTACAAAAGATTTCTCCGCCTTTTCTTTTCATGATACATTCTTGCTTTCTCAAGAAAGTATGCTTCATTTTTCACTTTCTCATTATTATGGGCCTTATAGTCTTTGGTAAAGTGGTTTGGGCCTGCAGTTATGGCAAGTGATTGGTTTGTCATCAGAAACAGATTTGTTAGCATGGTTGTTTTCAATAGTGTTATGAGTATTTGAGTACTATTTTTGTGGCTATGATTCAATATTTTGGAGTAAGAATTGTGGTTGAGAGTTGTATGTTGGTAAGATGATTGATTGTTGTTCAAGTAGTGCTGATTGTATGGTTATGAAGATCTGGGATATATGGGTGAAATAAGCTTCATCATCGCTTTGACTTTGAGTTTGTTGTGGCCTAACTTCGGTAAAATTTTGTTGAGGAGCCATGTAACCAGGAGTTGGTGGAAAGCTCTCTCCTAGAGGAGTTTCAGCATAGATAACCTTTAAGTCGTCAGATCTTCATAGAAATCGTACAGCGACATGCATTTGAGATTATCTTTACCATGAATGATCATCTTAGCAGTGATCTAGTTCCTACGTAAACCATCTAGAAACTTAAGATTGGTTTCCACGTTAGTCTTAATGGCTCCAGAATTTGACATACGGGTCATGATAAGAGTGAATCTATGAAAAGTGGTGTGAAGAGCTTCGTCAGGAAGAGCAGCGAAGTTGATAAACTCGTTTAAAGTATATATGAGTTTTTTATCTTTTACTTGCTCAGTCTCTTCGAACATTTTTGTATTAATGAGGGGTAATGCACTTTTGAATAAGATACAAGATTTATGGTGGAATGCCACAAGATAGATTTGTAAGAGTTATTTCATCATTTTTAAGTTGTTTCATATCAAGAACAATTGGACGTCCCATAATAGGAACTCCACCACGTGCACATTTCGCATCCTCAGCTTTGGGTGTAATAATAGGCACGTAGGGTCCTTGTTCAACTAATCTCCATATATCACGTCCTTGACGTTTTAAATAGCTACTTATTCTTATCGCACATTGATGTTATTCCTCAACATTGAGGATCGAGGCTCTCATGGAGCTACTGATGTTGTTAGCGACATTGACTGAATATTGTTGCATATAGAAAACTTGTTTTGAGATGAAAGATTATCTAGGTGGTAGAGAAGGTTCGAAAACTTTAACAACTCAGAAAATGCAAGAAACTAGGGTTTCTTTAACATCGATAATCCAAGTGGAATTATGAACATCCACGAAGGCTCTTATACCAATTGTTGGAGAACGGATTGAAGCTCAAACAATAATCAAACAAGTAAACGTGTGGAAATGTAAGAACATCAGTGACATTAACATATAAGTAGCATTTTATAATAACAAATGTGTACTTGATAAACAGTACAAATATGGCATAGTGTGCACATATTACAAAAGATAATGTTAAAGATAATAATACAAAAAGTTCGAAAAGTCATAAGATTACATATATTTACATTTAATGTTGCATTAAATGCGTCTATACTTCTACTTGCAATATTATACTTCTGTTAATCTTCAAATATTGAATTATCTTTCCTACTGCTAGACAAACTCCTTATATCATTCATCTTCTGATCTCCTCCACTGCTGACTTACTTTACAGCTAACCTCTTATCATCTTGATGCACTCTATTTCTGATGTTCCTAGGTTGTTGGTTGTTGGTTCACTTGAACGTCAACAATTGTTAACAAATGTTTGTCGATTAATTTTGGGATTTGGAATTTGTAGTAGACCCTTGCCCATGTTCCACTTTCTAATACGAATAAGCATTGTTTTCTTTTGATCTGTGTGGTTTTTAAAGTAAAGGTTTGACCTCTAGTTTCACTACAAGAAATTAACTTTATAGGTACGAAACCCATAGGGACGACAATTGTCGTCGCTATAGGTCACCCTATAGCGACGACATGTCGTTTCTATAGGGTCAGGAGAATTTTTTTGATCTTTAACATTGTAGCGACGACATGTCGTCGCAGTAGGTCTAGCGGAAAACTAAATTGTGTTTGGCGGGTTTCGAAATACTTATAGCGACGACAAATCGTCTCTAAACTAATTAAATTTTTTTTTTTAATTTTATGTTACAATTATCGCGACTTAAAGGAACGACGGCGTTTGGGTTTCGGCTATAGAGACGACAAGTCGTCTCTATAGACTCCCCCCAGATCTAAAACCTTGCGCGACTGCCTTTCTTCCTGGTTTCGTTTTCCTTCGTTTTCTCTGTAGGCTTTCGGCGATTTCCGGCGACCAAGGGTTTTGTTCAACGATTGAACTAGTTTCCGGCCAAGCAAGGTAATGCATTGTCCCTTGTTACATCCCGAGAAGTATTTTAAGTTCCGATTTCGTTGTCAATGATGTGGTAGCCGACGACTCCGGTGGCTGTGGGTTGCTACGTTGGTGTCTCCGGTGGCTATGGAGTGATTCGGTGACGAAATTGCTTGCTTAATCCGGCCAAGCTAGGTGTGCAACACATCGGTTTTTGTTAAATTGGTTGAATGTCAATTTTTCCAGAAAATTGATACAATTTGGGGTTTTTTGCAGGTTTGTTGCTGTGGCTGTTCGTGGTGGTTGTCTCCGATAGCAAAGGGTGGCGGAAAGCCGGCGGTGAGGTCCCTTTTCAGCTTTTGGCTTTCGGTTTCTACAAAACCTAATTTGGGTTAGTTTTTTCTCTCAATTTGTTAACTGTTTCAAAGGAAATCATGTGTTCTATGCTTGATTAGGAGATGTTATTTGTTTTAATTGTGTATTGTGGCCTGATATGTGTTGAAATTCAGCAAATAACGTGAATTAGGACCTTTATGTAAGAATTTTTCATGTCTAAATATTTTTCAAAACTGCCCCTGTACTTTGTAACTTGCTGAATATTTCCAAATCAGATTTTTATTAGCTATTCTTGTCATTTTATGTGAGTACTGTTGGATTAGGTGTCTAAGCCATGACTTGTAATTGAACTTTTATCTTATGGTTAAAAGCAAAGTCCATTTGGGTTGCCCTCATGGGTGGAGGAAAGATAGTTCAGTAGAGAGAATAGTTGATTTATTAATTGTATAATAAATCAATAGAAAATATATATATGGTTTATTAATATATTTAAGTGCTAATATATTAATTAGAAACTATATTAATTAATTGAGATTTAATCTAGAATTAATTGGATTTAATTTGGAGATTAAATTAATTAATTAAAAGGTGCAGGGACTGGTTTGGCATTTATTCAATAGTTGAATAACTGGCCAGGAAAAACCAGGGACCAAAAGTGGCGCCAACTTGGAGGCTCCTCCAAGGGATTGGCGAAACCCTAATTAGGGTTTGGTAAGCCTGGTCCAAGTGGTCAAAAGCCTTGTCCAATTGGAGGCTCCTTAGGGTTTCAGGTGTAACCCTAGGAGGCTATAAAAGGAACCCCCTGGCACCTCATTCTTCACGCCATCTTCTCTCTGGATTTACTCTGCTGGACTGATTCTTCCATCACCTGGGTGTGACTTTCATCTGAGGCAGGATAATTTTGCTGCTGCTTAAAAGGATCATAAGATCTAAGGTTGGTTTTTCTTGATTCTTCTTTAGAATTGAATTGTATCCTTTAGGTTCTTAGTTCTAATCTTCATAGAAGAAAACATAGATCAATATTAGGGTTGCATGTGAACATTAGGTTATTTTGTGTTCATTGATTGCATGGAAACCCTTCAGTGGTATCAGAGCCAGCTTGTTTTCTTGTGATTGATTATGAACTGCATAAACTGTTTTGTGCCTTAGGGTTTTTGCGAAAATAAACCCTTGGGAGGAGGCTAAATTCGATCCCAAGGCTAGGGTTTCCTAACCCTAGCCGCCACCCTCCTTGGTCCCTTCCTTGAATGCTTGATTTGCTTGCCATATTTGTGTGTTGTTATTTTTGGTAACTGAATAAACTAAAATAACTTGAACCCTTATTATTGGCATGTGTATTTCGAAATTCATGGGGCATTTATAGATTAATTAATTTGATTAATTTAGTAATCTATAATCTAGATTTAATTAATTTAATTAATTGATTAATTAAAGGCAAATTAAATCTGCTTTAAGAATTAATTAAAATTTTCAAGAAAATTAGAATAATTTGAGAAAATTAGAATTTAATTAATTCTAAGATATTTTAATGAGATTAAAATATATCTTATATATATTTAAAATTAAAAGTTAATTTAATATGTATAAGAAAATTGGTTAGTCTACCGCTAGTAAGCCTCATTCACAAAACTGTCCTATAAAGAGGGTATAAGGCGACTGACTATAAAATGTTAGTCTAATGGGTATCTACTCTTACCCACCGCTCTCCTGGTCAGTCGAGTGTCGTTAGCTGAACGGGTATGATAGAACCACTAAGCCTCTTAAAAGTATAATGCTATAATTGAAAGTACTAGAACCCTAAAACAAATCCCAATCTAGTTACTTTAGGAAAATGTGAATTTGATGCTACCCCATGAAATTGCACATTGCACTTTATGAAACGTTGGTGGAGCGTGTGTGGTTTACCGGCACACCAATAGGGGTTCATAAAGAGTGGCAATGGGTGTCTCGGGTGTTATCATTGTTGATGGAGCGTGTGTGGTTTACCGGCACATCAATTTGAGATGATAATGGACCCCGAGAGCACCAAGCTAATTTGCATGGTTATTCACACCCGGTTTGTGATCCTCGGCATCCCAGTCACAAACGGTGGGGCATATCCGAGATTAAACATGCTATTGAACAGTTCAATAAATCTCATAAGAAACTAGGAATTCCATTTATAATAAGATTATTTTTCCGCGGTGGAATCGGCTGAATCGTCATTCGCCTACCTTTATAAAATTTGCTTATAGATTACGGCATCCCTCTTCTATGTTGCAAATTGTTATAGTTGGATCCTAGCCTTATTTTATATTGGGTTAATATAAGGACCGACAAGTATCTAATTAAACTTACCTTCTTTTATAGATGTCTTCTGCTGATCAATCCGCTCCCCAATCAAACTCCAGTGTTCCCTCAATCCTCTCACTATGTTCCAAGGTTCAATTGAACGGGACAAACTATAATGACTGGATTAGAAACATCAAGATGGCTCTGAGGTATGAGAACAAAGAGTATGTTCTCGAGACCGAGCTTGTCGATGTCGACCCAGAAACTGCTACTCCCGAGGAAATTGCCTCGTACCAAAAACATACTGATGATGCAACCAAAGTGGCCTGCATCATGATCGCCACAATGAACCCCGAATTGCAGAGAATATACGAAGACTACTGGCCCTATGAGATGCACAAGGAGCTAGCGGAAAAGTTCCGCAAGCAAGAGCGCATCGAAAGGTGCGAAGTGGTCAAGGACTTCACGAACAGCAAACCCAAAGATGGAGAGTCCATCTGCGCTCATGTGCAAAGAATGCAAGGTTACGTGGAGCGGCTTAGAAAGCTTGCGATGCCTGTACCGGAACAGTTGGCCGTTGACATAGTGCTTAACTCGTTGCCGAGTTCTTATGACCAGTTCAGGCTGGCTTATCATTTGAACAACAATCAGGCTAATATGACTGAGTTGCATCGCATGCTTCGAGTAGCTGAAGACGGGATGAAGGGTAAAAGTGTACCCTCGGTTAATCAGCCCGTTCTAGCCATTGGAAGTGGCAAAGGAAAGAAAAGGAAGGGCCCTCCTAAGCAAAATTGGAGGGAAAAGGTTCAGGCCGGGTCATCCAGTAATGGCTCGAGAACCAAGACTTCCCAAATTCCTTGTGTGGCCAACCCCGATGAAGCAAACTGTTTCTACTGCAAAGAAAAGGGTCATTGGAAGAGAAGCTGCCCCAAATACTTGCAGGATGTCAAGGATGGGAAAGTAAAGCCATCGACAGCAGGTATATACACTATCTCTAAAAACTCACCATCTTCTAATTCTTGGGTCCTTGATACAGGATGTGGTTTTCACATTTGTTCTGATATGCAGGGCCTAAAGGAAAGCAGGGAGGTGGAGCACGGTAGACTGAACTTGATCATGGGCAATAGGAGATCGTCCCCTGTTACCAAGATTGGAGTTTATAGTTTAGTGCTTAGTAGTGAAGTTTGTTTAGATTTATTAGATTGTTGCTATTCGCCAGAAATGGCAAGAAATATTATTTCATTTCACGCATTATTCAGACAAGGATTTCATTTTTCTTTTGATAATAATATTGGATCTATTTCTGTTTTCAAAAATGGTATTTTGAATTTTACTGCTTATCCTTGTAATGGTGTGTATGAAACTGTGAAATGTGTTGACAATCTAGGACAAAGTGTAAATTATATTGATTCTACTAGTGACGTGGAAAAGGCATGTCTGTGGCATAGTCGGCTCGGCCACATCAGCAAGAAACGCATCGCCCAACTCCAAAAGGATGGAGTGTTGGAATCATTCGACCTCAAGTCGGACGATGTATGCGAATCTTGTCTGTTGGGCAAGATGACTAAATCACCTTTCAAAGGGTCTTTTGAAAGAGGTGAGGGTCTATTGGACATTATTCACACGGATGTGTGTGGTCCATTCAGATCAACCACAAAGGATGGCACGCGGTTCTACGTGACTTTTACCGACGATTTTAGTAGATACGGTTACATCTACTTGATCAAGCACAAGTCGGACACCTTTGAAAAGTTCAAAGAGTTTAAGAACGAAGTAGAGAATCAATTAGGCAGGAAGATAAAGATGCTCAGATCCGACAGAGGCGGAGAGTATCTAAGTATCGAGTTCCTGGACTATCTAAAGGAATGCGGAATAGTTTCGCAGTTGACACCTCCCAGGACACCACAGTTGAACGGTGTTGCAGAGAGGCGCAACCGAACCCTGTTGGACATGGTTCGTTCCATGATGAGTCGAGCTTCACTTCCCATTCACTTCTGGGGGTATGCCTTAGAGACTGCCGCCCATATCCTCAATCTTGTCCCAACTAAGAAGGTTGCGAAAACACCTCATGAGATGTGGACGGGGAAATCTCCCTCGTTGGCACATATCAAGGTCTGGGGTTGTGAGGCTTTCGTTAGACGAGAGACTCAAGACAAACTCGCAGACAGAAGTGAAAGGTGTTTCTTCATTGGTTATCCCAAACAGTCCTTTGGATATCTATTCTACAGACCGAGCGAGGACGTGGTCTTTGTAGCTAGACGAGCAGTCTTTCGAGAGAGAGAGCTCGTATTCAAAGAGGACAGTGGGAGTACCATTGATCTGGAAGAAATTCAAGAGTCATCAGATGACGCAACCTTAGGAGAAACTAGCAACCAACATGAGGAAGAAGTTCCTGTTGGCCCGACAGATGTATCCTTACCTCTTAGGCGTTCTAGTAGGGTTAGCATGCCACCCGAGTTTTATGGGTTCCATATAACTTCGGATGGGGACACTTTTGTCAGTGATAGGACACTGATAAATTTGGATGAACCAGCTAACTACCAGGAAGCAGTGGCAGGCCCTGAGTCTACCAAGTGGAAAGAGGCCATGGATAGCGAGATCAAGTCCATGTATGACAATCAAGTTTGGAACTTGGTTGACAATGTACCGGGTCGAAAGACAGTCGGGTGCAAATGGATCTTCAAGAAGAAGACAGACATGGACGGAAAGGTACACACTTTCAAGGCAAGACTGGTTGCGAAGGGCTTTACTCAAACCCCAGGGGTTGACTATGACGAGACCTTCTCACCAGTAGCTAAAATAAAGTCTATTAGGATTATGCTGGCCATAGCTGCATTTCATGACTATGAAATTTGGCAGATGGACGTCAAAACCGCTTTCCTTAATGGGAAGCTGACTGAGGATGTTTACATGAATCAGCCAGAGGGTTTCGTCGATGCAAAGTATCCTAATAAGGTGTGTAAGCTTGAGAGATCAATCTACGGATTGAAGCAAGCTTCTCGCAGCTGGAATCTTTGTTTCCATGAGAAAGTCAAAGAGTTTGGCTTCTCTAGGAGCGAGGATGAGTCCTGCGTATATGTCAAGGCTAGTGGGAGTATAGTCACTTTTCTGGTGCTGTATGTCGATGACATACTGCTCATGGGAAACGATATTCCAACCTTGCAAGATGTTAAGGCTTGGCTTGGGAAATGTTTCGCCATGAAGGACCTAGGAGAGGCTGCCTATATTCTTGGGATTAGAATATTGAGAGATAGGAAGAAGAGACTGATTGGACTCAGTCAGGGTACATACTTGGATAAGGTACTAAAGAGGTTTAGTATGGAAAATTCCAAGAAGGGAGAGCTGCCTATCCAAAGTAATGCGAAGCTGAGTAAGACTCAAAGTCCGAGTACAGACAAGGAAATAGCTGAGATGAGTCGAGTACCATACGCTTCGGCTGTGGGATCGATCATGTACGCTATGACGTGTACTCGCCCTGACGTGGCTTTCGCCTTAAGCATGGTCAGTCGGTACCAGGGTAACCCTGGAAGGGCGCATTGGATAGCTGTGAAAAATATACTCAAGTATCTGCGAAGGACAAAGAACATGGTGTTAATCCTCGGTGGCAGTGATACCTTGAGAGTTGAAGGATATACAGATGCCAGCTTTCAGACGGATAGAGACAGTGGTCGGTCTCAGTCGGGCTGGGTATTCCTTTTGAACGGTGGAGCAGTGACTTGGAAAAGTTCCAAGCAAGAAACAGTGGCTGATTCTACGTGCGAATCAGAGTACATAGCAGCAAGTGAAGCGTCAAAGGAAGCGGCTTGGCTGAAGAACTTTATCGGTGACCTTGGAGTAGTCCCGAGTATTCAGGAGCCCTTGGAACTGTTCTGCGATAATGAAGGTGCGGTCGCCTTGACAAAGGAACCGCGAGATCATGGAAAGTCCAGACATATCGACAGAAAGTACCACTACATCAGGCATAGGGTAGAAGAAGGTCACCTCCTTGTAAAGAGGGTATCATCGGAAGATAATCCTGCAGATCCCTTGACAAAGGCTCTGAGTAGGATTAAGCATAATCAGCATGCTAGGAGCATTGGATTAAGAGATGATATAAGTTTTAGTAATTAGATAGGTTCGAAACTTGTAACAATGTATTGGATTTGACTCTTGTGATTTAATAATAGAGATTTATTATGGTTCACTACTCTTGTCAGTACTTTATCATTGTGTTTCATTTTGCATGTTTTACTTCCTGAATAATTGGATTATTCAAATATCCACAGTCGATTACACTTTAAGGGAGTAAGTGTGAAGTAAGACTGTCATGAATTGGTAATAGATTGTCTAAGGAGTTAGACATTGCAATTGGATTGCTGAACCATTCGTGAGTACTTGGAAATGGAGATTTGAGTATTGGATAAACCCGCGCTCAATGGATTGCTTCATGGATTACATCACGAGCAATGTTGAGACGATAATATCTTTTGATCTTTAAGCTAAGACATATGAGGTATGATTTATTAGACGGTTGTTCATTGATAATATGAAAACGCATCGGTAACTCGGTGTTATAAAACGTATTGTTGTGAGTGATTTGTCTGGTAAAAGACATAAGTATATGAGTCGAAGTTTATTCGTCCCTTGACCCTAACGGGAAACAGATATCTGTAGGCCTCTCGATGATTTTGAAGTTGACTAAAATGGTTGGCCAACCGGGACTAAATTGGTAGTCTAAGAGTCATATGCAAATCGGAAATCGAGGAACAGTGAATCAGACCAGATTGATTTTATCCATGTCTTGGGTCTGAAAATATCTTGTTGGACGGAGGATCATCTGATCACTTATCTTTGGACAGAACAGACTGGGTCAGAGTTCAGACAATTAAAGTCATAGACTTATCCAAGTGGGAGACTGTTGGATTAGGTGTCTAAGCCATGACTTGTAATTGAACTTTTATCTTATGGTTAAAAGCAAAGTCCATTTGGGTTGCCCTCATGGGTGGAGGAAAGATAGTTCAGTAGAGAGAATAGTTGATTTATTAATTGTATAATAAATCAATAGAAAATATATATATGGTTTATTAATATATTTAAGTGCTAATATATTAATTAGAAACTATATTAATTAATTGAGATTTAATCTAGAATTAATTGGATTTAATTTGGAGATTAAATTAATTAATTAAAAGGTGCAGGGACTGGTTTGGCATTTATTCAATAGTTGAATAACTGGCCAGGAAAAACCAGGGACCAAAAGTGGCGCCAACTTGGAGGCTCCTCCAAGGGATTGGCGAAACCCTAATTAGGGTTTGGTAAGCCTGGTCCAAGTGGTCAAAAGCCTTGTCCAATTGGAGGCTCCTTAGGGTTTCAGGTGTAACCCTAGGAGGCTATAAAAGGAACCCCCTGGCACCTCATTCTTCACGCCATCTTCTCTCTGGATTTACTCTGCTGGACTGATTCTTCCATCACCTGGGTGTGACTTTCATCTGAGGCAGGATAATTTTGCTGCTGCTTAAAAGGATCATAAGATCTAAGGTTGGTTTTTCTTGATTCTTCTTTAGAATTGAATTGTATCCTTTAGGTTCTTAGTTCTAATCTTCATAGAAGAAAACATAGATCAATATTAGGGTTGCATGTGAACATTAGGTTATTTTGTGTTCATTGATTGCATGGAAACCCTTCAAGTACATGGTTTTTGTTGGATTTAGTACGGTTCAAACTTCTTAAAGTGTCCATTAAGTGCTTATTATGAGGTTGAATAGGACTATATTGTAAAGAATTTCTATGTATGTCAAAGTTTCAAAATAGCCCTTGGAGATTGCTAACTTATTGTGTTTTTTCCAATTCACACTCATAAATATCGTTCCAAAAACACTTATACATATAAAACACAAGTTTCTAAAAATAAATAAATAAACAATTATAACAATTAGGGTCGTGCTAAGCAATTATAAATCTTAGTTGTAAAAACACATATACATATAAAAAGATATCATTCTAAAAATAAATAAACAAATAATTAAAAACCTTAGTTGATATATATATATATATATATATATATATATATATATATATATATATATATATATATATATATATATATATATATATATATATATATATATATATATATATATATACATGCATTGCATTAACCTTAGTTTTATTCCCGTCCGAAATGAATTTAGAAATTCATTTCGGGCAGTCCCCGTTTTGGGACTGCTTTTTAAATATTTTGTCTCATTTAGGATGTGAATGAATATTACGGATTGAGTATTTAAGGAAAAATCGATACACACATTTCTCTTTACTCTTACGAGTTTGCGTTTCAAACGCATACTTGGGGAGTTAAGGGGAAATGCTGTCGATTTTTTCTTAAATACTCAATCTGATAATATTCATTCACATATGAGACAAAGTATTTAAAAAGTGGGTTAGGTGGCCACCTTTAGACAAACATGTAGTGGGTTCATACGGTGCATTCATCCGATCAGCCTCAACTTACACAAATCCTAAAAAAAGTCTAACTTATTATAACTAAACACAAACTAATTAGCATGCATACGATCTAAGTCTTAATAATGAAACAGTAATGACAATTGATAAGAGCTGGATTAAAGAGCGAAATCGGCGGTCTCCAGTGTTCTTGGAAGGTCTAAGGAACTTCATAGAGATTGCCAAGAACCATGTAGACGATGAAGGGAAAGCGTTTTGCCCATGTAGAGATTGTGTGAATTCGTACCGGCACGTTATGTCTACGATTTACGCCCACGTACATGATCGTGGCTTTCAACAGACGTATAAGATATGGACTTATCACGGCGAGGAATATCCCGCTTCCGATTTAGACACACTTTGGGCTGCAAGAAGACGTACTACAACAACGCATGAGATGTTTGACGTAATAGATGATGTTATGGCAGAGCAAGATACATTTGAAGAAAATAGAAACGAAGAGGGAAGTGGTGCGGACTCGGAATTTGATGCATTGTTTGAAGAGCTCAATACGGAGTTATACCCTGGCTGTACCTGGATGTCTTCTCTAAACTTTCTAGCAAAAATGATGCACATTAAAGTTATCAACAAATGGACAGACAGTTCATTTGACCAACTTTTAGAGTTTCTTAGAGTTGTGTTCCCGAAAGAAAATAAGATTCCAGCATCCCACTATGAAGCTAAGAAGAAGCTGAGAAAGATTGGATTAGGATATCAATCTATCCATGCTTGTGTTAATGATTGTGCTCTGTATTGGAAGGAGAATGCCTCATTGCAGAATTGTCCCGTCTGTAAAGAGAGTAGATGGGTTGACAAAAACACGAAAGGGAAGAAAGTGCCACAGAAGGTGTTACGTTACTTTCCTTTGACTTCCAGGCTTCGTCGAAGGTATAGTTCCAGATTCACTGCAAAAGATATGACTTGGCATAACACTGGGCGTTCAGATGATGGTATGATGCGTCACCCGGTTGATGGGAAGGCATGGCAAGAATTTGACAAGAGATATCCTGAGTTTGCCAAAGAACCTAGGAATGTCCGCTTGGGTTTGGCTGCTGATGGCTTTAATCCATTTAGTAACATGACTCGGCCTTACAGTATGTGGCCGGTAATATTGACAACGTACAACACACCACCGTGGTTATGTATGAAAGAGTCTTCTTTCATGCTGACACTGTTAATCCCTGGCCCTAAATCACCAACGAAAGACATTGATGTGTTTTTGAGGCCTCTAGTGGACGAGTTGAAAACTTTGTGGACCGAAGGAGTCCAGATGAGAGATGCATCAACCAACACTCTATTCACGATGCGTGCAGCATTGCTGTGGACGATCAACGATTATCCAGCTCGTAGCAGTTTGTCTGGATGGAGTGGTCAAGGTTATAAGGCATGTTCCACTTGCAACAAGGACACACCATCGATCCGTATAACCAATAAGATAGCTTATGTTGGTCACAGACGATTCTTACGTAGCAACCATAAATGGAGGGACAGTCTGTTGTTTAATGGCCAAAAAGAGTCAAGAAGGCCTCCCAGAAGATTTAGTAACGCAGCAATATTAAAGCAGTTGAAGTGCGTCTCGGTCCGTCTTCCAGGGAAACATCCTAAGTTTGGGGGTAAGAAACCGAAAAGAAAGCGTACTGAACTACTGTACAATTGGAGCAAACGGAGTATCTTCTACGAGCTTCAGTATTGGTCTTCTCTTGAACTAAAACACAATCTGGATGTCATGCACATAGAGAATAACGTATCTGAGAGCTTATTAGGTACGTTGGTGATGAACGACAAATCAAAAGACACTCAAAAAGCAAGAAAAGATTTGGAAAAACTGGGTATTCGCGAAGATCTATGGATGCAACAGAAAAACAACAAGACACATCAACCACATCCTCCTTACTCTTTCAAACCAACCGATCGTGTACGTTTCTGTCAGTTCATTAAAGATGTGAGACTACCCGATGGCTTTGGATCGAACTTTAAGAATAAGGTGCCTTCTAATGCTTCAAATGTCATGGGTTTAAAGTCTCATGATCATCACGTACTCATGCAACGATTGCTACCAATAGGGGTCCGAGCTGGCCTGCCTTCAAATGTTTCAACAGCTATCATTGACCTTTGTACATTTTTTAAAAAAATTTGTGCACGGTCAGTGAATGTGAAAGACATGTACGATGCACATAATGAGGTCATAAAGATACTATGTAATTTGGAGTTGATATACCCACCTGCATTTTTTGACATAATGGTCCATCTAATTCTACATTTACCTGAAGAAGCTATTCTTGGAGGGCCTGTGTATATGAGGTGGATGTACCCTTTTGAGAGATACATGAAAAAACTGAAAGCCTATGTTAGAAACAAAGCCAAACCTGAAGGTTCGATAGCAGAGGGTTATGTTGCAGAGGAAGCATTGACATTTTGCTCCATGTATCTTGAGGGTATGCAAACCAAATTCAACCGTCCTGATAGAAATACGGATGATGGCATGCCAAAGAGGCAGTTTTCTGTGTTTTCATCACAATGTCGACCAATGTCCAAAAAGAAAATCATTGCTCTTTCTGGAGAGGCCAGCAAAACATTACATTGGTTTGCACTAGAGAACTGTGATGAAGTAAAAGACTATTTATCGTAAGTATTTTATTTTTTTATAGTTTCGTTGTTAGTATTGTCATAAACTAATTTGTACATTTTTTTCCGATGTACAGCCAATATAAAGCTAAACATCCTCACACTGATGAAAAAGCTAAATTCCCATCATGGTTCAGTGATAAGGTGAATACATTATACGGTATTATATATGAATCTAAAGTATAATATTATATAAATTATCAATTTTATATTTTTCTCCAGGTCTATCGTCTACAAAAAGAAATGTTCCCGGACTGTACCAACGAATTAAAGGCATTGGCACATGGCCCGTTGAGCGCATTTTCTTACACTGCTTGCATCGTCAACGGTGTTAGATTTTTCGTGCACAGCCGCGATCTCCGACGTACTACTCAAAACAGTGGTGTCGTTACAATAGGAGAAGACGGTACACCATTTTATGGTCAACTGGAGGATATAATACAGTTGAACTATCTAAGTGGTTACTCGGTTGTACTATTTCGTTGTAAATGGTTCAACACATCGGGGAAGAGGCGATTGGTTGATAAAAATGGTATCGTTGCTATCGACATCAGCCGTGAATGGTATGTCGGTAAGGCATGGTACGATACTCAACAATACATTTTAGCCACACAAGCGAAACAAGTGTTTTATCTCCAAGATCTTTCTCGAAACCCAAATAATTGGAGGGTCGTGGAAGACGTTCACCATCGGAAACTTTGGGATCATCCGAGTATCCCTGTTGTTAATGATGTAGATGTCTTGCACGACACTCAATCGTCTGATTATGACTTGGTTGTCGACATAGGCGATGCTGGTGAAACAAGTACGGTTGCTGAGAGATTTGTCTCCCCTGTTGTGGAAGATCAATTATTTCATTGTAACTTGGTTGTCGACTTAGGCTATTTGCCTATGCAAGCAAGTTTAGATGTAGTTGATGAATCAAATGATGACCCTATTCCAGAGGATGAAAATTTTATTGACGATGATGAAGAGGACGGTGACATGTACCCTTCAGAAGACGAGCTCATTGTTGATACAGATGATAGCGATGATGATGATGATATAGATGCATGTTATTCTAGTGATGACTCTGATAGAATGTAATGTAATGTTTTTCTGTATGTTTAATGGATGATTTTTGTTAAATTGCTATGGTGTTGCTTATATTAAATTGTTGCTTATAGTATTTGTTAAAAATATGTATGTTATTTATTTCAATTGAAGGCATGGCAACACGTGTTGCCAGAGGTCATGGTGGAGACGGTGGGCCTGACCCTCCACGAGGCCCAGATAGGATTCCTTCGACCTGCGAGTCATGTAAGTAACTTGTTCCAATTTACTGTAACATTTTATATTGGATATATTTTTTAACTTACTAACTTGTCAATTACATGTATCAATGCAGCCAACCCCAAAAAGACTCGTGGAAAGGGAAAGGACTTAAACCTGCTTGAAGAGTTTGCAAAAAACAATGAGCAACCGTTACCTCTTTTGTTAGATGACGAGGGAAATAAGTTCAAAATGATCGGAGATAACTACCAGATGTATATACGATTGGTATCAAATGAGGTTGGTAGAAGAGTGCCAATGCACTATCCCAGTTGGAAAGCTGTGCCTAGCAAACACAAGAGAGAGATTTATCCGACGCTGCATGTAAGTATATGATATAATGTTTTATTTTTCTTTCAATTTTATAATTTCTAAATGTCTTCTAATTCTTTGTTTTGCTGCATTATTTTGATATTGATGCATGGAAGAACACACGAAATTGGAATGGCGTTGTACATGGAATAGAGGCCGACTGTGCCAACGCATACAAGCGACGAAAATACGATTTGAAAGTACATTTTGATGAGCAAGGAGGTTACACAGATATTGAGAGGGCAAGGGCGCATCCCCCGCCTACACAGACTCCCCGGGCGTGGGGGAAGGTTATTGATAAACTTTTTACCACAGATAAGTACAAAGCCCGTTCACAAAGTAACAAAGGCAACAGAGAACTTCTACCGTATACAAGTTCTCATGGGACGGAATCATATGCCCAAAAACGATATAAAGAAGTAAGTATTTTTTTAAGTATTTGAGGAGTTATTAATAAGTCTATGAAATTATATTAACTATTGATGTTAATTTATAGGTCCAAAAAACCGGCAAAAGTAGCAAAATAGAAGTGTGGAGAAAAAACCACTTCAAAGAAGGTCGTGGCTGGGTGAATGATAAAGCACATGCTGATTGGGTAAGTAAAATTTCTAGCTATATATATTGATATGCAATTTAGTGTAGAATGTCTATTTTTGGTATTAGAAATCATTGCATATATTGAAATATGAGAATTGTTATTGTTATTATTTACAGGTAAACAAGTTGGTTATCCATTTTATAGCAGTTATGCTGTCGAATTTTATATATAAAAACTAACATTCGTTTGTTGTTTTGTTTATTATAGGAAAAAATACAAGTCGAGTACAAAACAATGCTTGACAAAGCTAACGGTGACGAGGCAAAGGTTAATGAAATTAAATGCCTTGAACGCGCGCTTGGAGAAAGGCGTGGCCATACACGGGGAGTTGGTAGAAAAATCCAAAATATCCCAGCCCACTACGTACCGGATGCTTCAACATCGTCCCAAAATTTTAACCAGTTTACCCAACAGTTTGCCCAACAGTTTACCCAGCAGATGACTCAACAATTCAATCAACACTTACAAACCATTTTCACCCAAAATAACATACCGTTTCAACCGTTGCAACCGTTTCAATTCGATCCAACACAACTACAAAATATGCAAATTGAATCTCCAAACAACCAAGGAGGTGGAACTGGAAATGAAGATGCAACCGCGAGTGATATTCAAGGAGATGACGCCGGAAATGTAGTTGAAATGGAAAGTGAAAGTGAAAGTGATTAAAAATTTTTAATGTTCTAGTATTTATGTTTTGACACACAAATTTTGTATAATATTTTACATGTTAAACTTTATGTGATATTGATATGTTGTTTTAAATCGCTATAGCCTTCATGTTTTTATATTTTGCAGATTTTAATTGTAATGTATATAAAATTTGACATTTTGTAGAAAACATAAAAAAACCTGTACAGTGGCTATAGGGACGACATTTAGTCTCTATAGCTTAGGCTATAGGGACGACAAGTCGTCACCACAAGCCGTTGTTCCCTTTTTTAAACGACCTTATAGTAACGACAAGTCGTCTCTATAGCCGAAGCTATAGAGACTACATGTCGTCTCTATAGCCTAAGCTATAGGGACGACAAGTCGTCACCACAAGCCGTTGTTCCCTTTCTTGAAACGACCTTATAGTAACGATAAGTCGTCTCTATAGCTCAGCTATAGAGACGAAGGCTATAGGGACGACAATTTTGGTCTATAGCGACTATTCTGTAGGCACGAAGGCTATAGTGACGACATGTCGTTGGAGGCATCTATAGGGACGACATCGGGGTCTATAGGGACGACATTTGTCGTCCCTATAGCCTTCGATTCTTGTAGTGTTTTGTATTAGTAAAGACTTGAAGTTCTACCGTGTTTCCATTTTATTAGATTACGTTTCAAGAAGTTATGATTAGTTTATAGGTTTTTTGATTTGTTACTTATGCGATTAGAGTTTTATTGGATTACGACTTGAAGAGAAATAATGTCCCTTAAAGAGAGGGATTTTACTTTTGATTTTGTTCCACTTAAGCTTCAAATACAATTCAATATAAATTAATGCCTGAAGAGGGGGTTTTACTTTCTCACATTCCTCATGGTACCATGCTGTCTAGTGCTTTGAGTTTGCTACGTTAATGGGCATTAATGTCCCCTAAATGTTGTTTTAAAGTATCTCACATTGTGGTTTTAGTCATTGAAAGTCTTATAAATTACGTTCTTAAGATTTCCAAATAATCCCCTGGATTAAACTCTATTTTTTTCTTTTTCTCATAAATGGATTTAATTTAGTTGATTTTTACTTACAATAGTTATCCTTTTAAATGTTGGTGATGAGTACATGAGGAAGCCAAATCAAATCAATTTTCTCTTGATGCATTAGCAGTTTCATGTACCTAACCGAGTCAATAATCCCGTTTGTTTGTTCTTTTATTGTCTATGTTTTTTCTTCTACTAAATCATGGTTATCTAAATTCTTATAATAGTTTTTTTTTTTATTTAATTTGAAAGTTGATAAATCGTCTCCAAATGTTGGATATGTGTAGCTAATATTGTATCATCTATATGATGGAAAGGTATAACACCTCAAGGCCTTGTGCTTTATTTTCTCAAAATAACACTACTTATTAACCATTCTTTTTCACATTCCAAAAACATATAGAGTTTTAAAGTGAAGTTATGGGGTGTTTTGGTAAAGAGACATTCATTCTCTTTAATCCCATTAATTAACAGAAAATGATATCAATTGACAGAAATTACTTACAAAACAATTTTTTTTTCTTACTTTTTGACATATACAAAGACTATCTATTTATAATTCTAATCAAATCGTATTTACCTCTTCCGTTACTCTAACCCTCTTTCCTATGTCAACAACTTGAATATTCCATTTTAAAACAAAAACATCTACTTTTGCCGTTTTCTTGACAAAATCTATATATGTTCTCACGTTAAAGTTCACAAAAATGAAATCTTGAAAAAAAAAACTTCAAAAAGTATAAGGAAAACAATAGAGGGCTATGGAAGTAAGTGGAGAGGGAATCACTAACAGAAGATTTATAGTCAAAGAAGCTTTGTGAGACGTTAAAAATATTGATGATTCTTATTGTTCCAACCCAACATGAGGAGCCATTTCTGTAAAACCCCACGAGAATATATTTTCTTCTTGTCGATTTGTTTTCTAGCAAGGCAAGTAAAAGATATGCGGCGATTGGTGGTCGTGGTGATCGATAACCTAAACTCTTTTTAGACACGAAAATTGGATTTGATAAATTTGGATTTGATGTTGAAAGGCATTTTTTGATTTGTGGGTCATATGTTACTAATAACTTTTCTACAACATATTTGCATCACAATATATCCACGGGCACGGGCTTTAAAAAATGTACATAGCAAGATAGTTTTTGTACGGGTGATTCTATACATACATCCACGTAGATAAACTAAGGTGCTGTTTGTTTTTTGTCTGTAAATCTTTTTGGTCATTTTTGTCTCCGTATGCAGAAGGCGCATAGACATTAACGATTGCAGACCGTTTTGTTTTTTAAAAGATCGCAGACCTAAAAAGATCTATACGTCCTTTTCTTAGAGTAGATTTGGACCAATATTTTCTAAGATCTTCAAATCTCTTGTAAACACAAAATATCACACTTTTAGACAATTGGAAATAAAGTTTCTTATATTTGTTTATATGGAAAAAAAAGTATTTTTACATGTTATGTTCTTGAGTGCAAAGTCTTTTTAAGTAGAATTCAAAATATAATTTTGCAAAGCTTGTTGCATCACTTTTTCATCCAAAAGATTTTAAATCTTGAGTTCATCGTTGATTATTCGTGCGACAACATTCAATCTTAATAATCATAGATTTAAAGTTTGATATTATAAATGTGTTTATCGGACATTTTTTTGAACTAAAATACAATTGACAATCAAGTGTGAATAAATGTAGTTTTTCTTTTTTATGTGTGATAAACGGGGGCCGACTTCATCGATCAATAAAAAAAGACAATGAAATATAAAATAGCCAAAGTACTTCGAAGGAAGCTAATTAGAAGCAACCATCTGACAATGGAAAATAGAGAGGAGAAGAGGAAAGACCCTCCACACTAGGGGAGAGACCAAACATTTTTAGCCAATAAATGTAGTTTATATACAAACGGAAGTCGACAAAGTACGGTCAAAGACAATTTATCATCTAAAGCAACATTACTAAAAATATGTTCTCTCCATAGAATCTTCTGAGATTATATATTACGTAAATATTAACTTTAAAAAAATAATCTTCTTTTTATAGACTGCAGACGTTTGGTCCACATCTTTTTCTACATATCTCTGCAAATGTGGTCCACAGACTGCAAACATTTTACCTCTTAAAACACAAACGATACCTAAATCTATTTTCCAAATTCTCTTTATCATAAAATCAAGATCTCTAATGAATTAAAGAAAATAGTTGTAACCATATTTCATGATCTTGATATGGATTGAAAACATGGGTTAATCATCACTTGTTCAAATATCAAATTTCTAACTAATTTTTCTTTATTGTTTCTATTTATTCTATTTAAACATGAACTTAATAATTTCAGATGACTAATATAATTAGTAAAAAAAATCTGATTTACCATAAAATCCTTACAAATGCAATATCATTTTGTTTTTGCATATTAGGTTAGACTTACCAACCAACCAATTCATAAACTTCAATATAAAATTTTAAAATTAGTTAAACCACAAAGTGTCTATACATGTGGAATATTATTACCTGTATAAGTAGAGATTGATGGCTAGGGTTTTCCCTTTTGGGCCAGGCCTATAGCACACATTATGAAGTTAGGACGAAAACCCATGGGGGATGTTTAGTGGAGGTTTATTCCATGGAATATACCATAACAAAAAAGGCACCGAGTCTCCCCGTTCGAAAGGTGTCACCGGTTCATACCCATTTTGACTACTTTTCGACTTTGTGGTCAACTTTTGTCATTGTGTTCGTCACTCTTCATTTCAACTCAAACTTTAGCAGAAGGAACGTGGGGTGTTCTTTGTATAAAATGGACTGGACTGGGCCAATTAAAAATACAATATAACTTAGATATAGAAGTTAGTTAGCTTAAAAAGTTGATACTAACCTATAAGGAAGAGTGCCGAGTGTAAGGAAGAGTGTGAGGAGGTACTTTCCTTGCGGGGAACACCGCCCCTGCAGGGGAAGAAGGTGTCGGGCGAGCCAGTGAATCTCAAGGCATGTGGCTTGTACATTGAGTTTAATTAATTGTACCGAAACCAATGGGAAGTGATGTAACCATTTCCAATTGTGAGAAGAGGAGTGAAGGGTGATTACTGGATGATTGGCAGCAAAAAAATGAGAATTGATGAGAACCTACACCGGAAGGCCTAAGTCAGTTGATAAAAAAGAACTTTTGACAAAATTAGTTGAAAATTAAAATGACATAAATAGGTAATATAGAAAAATGAGTTTTTTTTATAGTTAGTTAAAGGTATATTTGAGAAATTTCATAAAAAGCTCATTAAGAGAGTGTTTAGGATTGCTTTTTGAACTCAAAAAGAGGTTTTTTTGAAAAATAATTATTGATTTAAGGTGGTTGCAAACTAATTTTTCAAAAAAGTGTTTGAATTATCTTGTGCAATGACAAAAGTTATAAATTGATAAGTAATTTTAGAAAATGTTTGTATTAATGTTTGATTTAAATTTTGCAGCTTGGCTTTTAGTTTATAAATGTCAAAAAGCTAAAAGTTGTTTCAAAAAGTCAGATATTAGTTACTTTTTAAAAATGGTTTTTTGAATGTGTTAAAATGTTGGTCTAAACTTTTGAGTTTGTCAAACATTTTATTTGATTTATTAGTTTTTTTTAAAAGTCAATGAATCAATAAAGAGTTTTCAAACACAGTCTTAAACACCGTCTAATTTTATTGAAACACTAGTCTAATTAGTCTTTTAAAAAGCTAGCTTATAAGTTACTTCTTGGCTTAGCAAACATGACAACACAAATAAACTTGAAAATTAAACTAATTTATCAGTTCGTTATGACACGTCAAACATAGCTTTATATCTCTGATAGGATCATGAACCATATAGAGATTTAGGTTTCTCTTCTATTTAAAAATATAAAATATAAACCAGTGTAGTTACAAATTAAAAGAAACAATGTGGTTTCGTTGTTGACACAAACAAAACCAGATTTTGAATAACTCTACAAATGTGAACCAAACAAAAGACAATATTTTCACAAACGTTGTTACCAAATTGATACAGGCATTTCTGACTGTTGCCTAGTTTGATCCATCGTGGTTTTTAGCCCAAAAGATTTTCAAATCAAAGTTGGTGGAATAACAACACTTGATGGACGATAAATTCACAAGAATACTATAACATTATGTGTTTTTTGGAAATCACTTTTACGTTTGCCAAACACACATCCCGCGAACTAATTTAACTAATTATAAAGATACTACCACGATTGAAAATGATACATATCTTGTTTTGAAAAAGATGGATGAGTATAATAAAATTCGATGTATAGTATATGGATAATAATGCGAAAACTCTAGTAAAAGTGAGTCAAAATTTTAAGATAAGATGGCCCCGAGTCCATGAAGGTTTTATAGAATCATCCATAACGATGATATATGTTTGTCATCTACATGTTTTGAATCTTTGAATCATTTTACGTACCATAAATCAAAAATATCAAGAGATTCGACTAAAAAAACCTGTATATTGGTCCTTTTTAACGAGTTCTGTTGCCTGTATTTATATATTTGCCAATTATAATCGTTATAAGATATATAATATATATGTATATTTAAGTATTTGATAAATGACGAATAAAAAAAAATTAATAAAACTTTGAAAAACTAGGTTGACCTTTGGGTAGTGCAATCCATGTGTTGAGTTTACCCCCACTTCCTTCTCCCACCAAGCAAACTGCAAACCACATTTGTTGTACTGAATTGAAAGTTGGCAATTGCCTCTTCTATTATGTGGGTCCAACTACTCATGTCCTTCTTCGAAACAGCAACGTTTACTATTTTATATATTATGTAGCAAAAAGTAATTATCAATAAAATGTTTAGAATATATTATAAGATAAATTTAAAAATGTTATAACTCTAATTGATATAATTTATAACTTAAAATGATTGCTAATAACCAAACAAATGAATGTAAAATGGTATTTGGTATTTATGACAACATAAAACACGCGATTGATCTTTTAAGAAGAAATATATATTATCTTTTTTCTAGTTACCTGAAAGATAATTGAAATACAATCAACAAGTGATATATGGGTTCGAATGTAGTGTCATTATTATGGATTATGGAGGCTATAATCTATGTGAAGACCACCATACTAGTGTTTTGTAAATAAAGATTTAATTATATCATTTTTTTTTTATCATTATTCAAATGTTAGTGCAAATGATAATATTTTATAAAAATAGTTTTATAAACAAATAAACAACTATTTTCTATTTTATTTAAAAAATATATTTTCTTTGAAAAGCTAAATTTTAGGTTGAAGCTTGTGCGCATTGTAACACCCCAATTTTCATAATAAAAAGAAGATAACCAAACTCAATCCAAAGTAATACTAGTAACAAATTAAGACTCCTAATATCGTCTAGCAATAGCGGAAACGATAAAATAAGATAGACTTCTTGATTGGCGAGCATTGGGTGTTACGTCTTCGTGAAACTTCTAAGACTTCATATCGTCTAAGCCTTCTCCGTCCTTTTTCCACTGCCACTCGCTAAGTTGTTTTCTGGGTTGCGCATATTTAAAATTCTAACTGGGTAAGCCTAGGGCCTAGTGAGTTCGTGTTGCACATAGATGTCCATCATTTTAATAAAATAATAATTTTAACAACAAGTGATATTAAAGCGGATAACACTCAATGTCACAATTTAGGGGAACGTTTAATTATACAGAGAAAGAACCAAAGGCATGTTTCCCTTCTCACTTGGCACAACACACCCTTATGCTCAAGAATTTTAAATATCTAAGGAAGTGAGTAAATATTCTCAATTCCCATCCCTGTCGTTTGCAATACATCCGTCATGCTCACGACTAATAAACACCCCGTTCCCACTAAATGCGACACATAGTAGACAAGCAAAGGCAAATAACGTTTTCATGCATACCATCAACGATTTATAAAATAAACATTTAATAACCACATTTTACATGATAAACATTTTGTGCAAGCAACCACAGAACACGAAAAACTCACCTGGGTAATGCAGTCCTTAGAACAAGCTTGACTCTACTAAGTGATCTCCTTAATTGCTAAAAGCTCCGGGAAAACTTCACCAACTTCGCTCTTCGATTTCTCCATCGATTCTTTCACGTTTCTTACAATTTATGTGTGTCTTTCACTCTATTTTCCGTGCTATTTATAATGCCTAAGGTTGTAACCGATGAGACCCTACTAATTGCTCGAATTTACTCCACCATTAAGGTGACGGTTTTGAATTTTAATCTCGTAATTTTCTCTCAATTAAACCTTATTACTCCTAATTAATATTCTTAATTATTGACATAATAACCTAGTAAGATTTTATTTATAAATATTATATATATTATTTTTGAGTTATCACACGCATCAAACTTGAGATAACTTTATGTTGAAGTGTTACCTTGATAATAGTTATTTAACAAATATTTTAAATAATTTATTATTAATAAATATTATATTGATAATTAACAAAATTATATCGAAATTATATTATGTTTTATATAGATTATAATATAATAATTTAGTTAGATATATATCAATAAGCATTAACTATATATATTTTTTAATATATAAAAGAAAGTTACACGATAATATTTTAATGTAAAATATAAATTTCAAATTTAATTAAAGTAGCAAATGAAAAAATTATTTTCCACTTAAATAATTAAATGGTTCAATAATAATTATATTTTATTAATTAAATAAATTGACTTTTAATTGGTGGTAGGGCCTAAAGAGACTTGGGTGACATTTTCTTAATTTTTAGACCATAGATATAGCTATCACATGATCGCATATAATATGTGTCACCTCACCTCTATCTTATCATCATATTACATTACGTCAGTGTTGTAGAAATCGGTCTTGGCGGCCGATTAATCGGCGATTAGTCGCTTGGCGGTCTTCAACCGATTACGATTAGGCCTAATCGGCCAGCTTGGCGGTTTGCTGTAAAAATCGGCCTTTGCGGCCGATTAATCGGTCTTGGCGGCCGATTAGTCGGTCTTGACGGTCATTTTTTTATTTTTTTTTATTTTTTTAATTTATTATTTATTTTTTTATTTTTAAATAATGACACAAACACTCTCTAATAACTTAAGAAAACTTAAAAAAATCAATATTAAAGAAAAAAAGAAACAAATGTATAATCTTTGATGTGTATCTCGGAATAAAATGAATCAAACTTTGCTATTTTTTATATTTATATATTTTTAAATGAATTTCTTTATAATTTAGGGTCTCCGATTAATCTCCGACTAATCCCCGATTAATCCGATTAATCTCTTAACCCCACTCGACCGCCAAGCTACCGTCAAGCGATTTTTACAACCTTGCATTACGTCAACATAGATATAGCTATCACACTACATCATTTTTTTCTAATTAAAAATAATTCAATAATAAAATAAAAAAATGCTAGATTTTTGATAAAATTAAAACATTGCATTGAAATAATCCTAGAAAAAAAATATCAAACATTCAAATAATCTTAAAATAAAAGTTCGATAACAAAATACATAATTCAATGATAAAATGACTCATCGTCATTCAAGCGGTTTTGATAAACATCATCCGCTAGGTCTTCTCGAAGATATCGACATGTTTCAAAATCTTGAATTTCTATTACTCATGCTAAATATCCAGCCGAACAGGGAATAATTTGTTGATCTGGGTTAATTGCATCAGTATCATCGTACTTGCAAATTGTTCTATCTTTTTGCTCACCCATCATATTATGTAATATGATGCATACATACATTATTGTGGTTACCATTCCGTCGTCTCAGAGTCATGCAGCGTGTTTCACTACATGTCATTTCTGCTTGAGGACCCCAAACGCCCTTTCCATGTCCTTCATAGCAGATTCTTGTCTTTCTATGAACTTCTTTGTTTTTCTCAATTCGAGGTACCATATATGCCTTCACAAAGGTGGAGTAATCGGGATATATCCCATCATAATGGTAGTAATCGTGTTTGTATTCATGTTCGTTCATTGTAAAAGACTTATAATGTGTTCTCAAAACCAAATATCATTGAAATAGGAGACTGATTAAGAACATTTCGATCATTGTTGGACTCTGCAACCCCAATGAACGCATGTCAAATTCACAAATCATGAGATGCAACAACTTCCAGTATCAAAGATGGCTCACATATATCACCTCATGTAAATTATCCACACTATGTAGTTGGACATTTTTCTTACGCCCAATGCGTACAATTAAGTCTATCGATCATTCTCAGTAAATCATGCTTTGTTTCATGTGCCAAATACAATTTCTCAATATCACGTGTGGTAGGTTTACGCAAATACTCTTTACCAAAAACCCCCAATAACGCATGCACAAATAACCCACACACTCATTTTGCACACCTCTCAGATATTTTCAAATACTCATCACTTGCTTCAGCTGTTATACCGAATCCTAAATACCTAAGTGCAGTCGTACATCTTTGTAAACAACTAAAACCTATTCTACATGCATCTGGTTTTTGCTTAAAAAACCGTAGTGCGCCTTTAAAACATTGCTAATGCGTAAAAATAAGTTTCTATTTTACGAAAACGACGACTGAAAGCTTTGACATCATAAAGTAAATTATCAGCAAAGTAGTTATCTACCAAAAGGTCATGTACAGCTTGCCAATCTCGGTTGACAACGGCTTTTGATTGTCTAACATTTGTAGACTCTGATCAACAAGGTTTTCAACAACATTAAAGAATGTTGCGATAAACTCTTCATTTTCTGAATCGTATTCTCGAAAAATTTTCATATTTGTGGTGTTAAAAATTATAAAAGAGAGTGAGAGTAGTGTGTGAAAGTATGAGAATAAAGTGGTATTTATATAGGTGAGGGGTATAAGGTTTAAAAAAGAAACATTAATTTCTTTTTTGTAAAGTTAGCCGTTGAATAACGGCTAGAAGCTTCCCATTGGCCGTTCTCGACCGTGATCAGACCACAATGCTCACAACAGACTTCATCACAGTGCATCGGGATAGTGTGCACCACCGTGATTGGGTGCCACATTGGCATCACGGACCCTCCGTACTATATATACCCGTTGGTCTTGCAACATTTGAAAGAGTAAAAACAAGAAAATGCTTTGGCTGTTAGTTGCTTCTTACAAACATTAGGTTTTTGCATCTCAATCAAATAGTATATATCACCACGTTAATGTAACTTTTAATATAAGAAACTGTCTACTCGAAACATTGTTTCAAATGCATAAAAATAGTCACATCATAAGCTATTAATAAAATGTAACTTGAAAACATTTCAATTCTATACCCAACTTTAATCAGTTAGTTTAGTAGATAAAATAACAGAATTTTGACATCTTAGGCTATGTTTGACAGACTAACTGAAAAAACTAGCTGCTAGCTGAAAAACTAGCGGTAGCTAGATAATAGATAACGTTTGGTAAAAACTAACTGATAAAACTAGCTGGAAATCGTAAAATAACATAAAAGGACATGCATGAAATTAATCCAATATTATAAGAAAAACCATAATACATTAAATTAAATTAAACTAAATACTAAATAAAATATTACATATTTTAAAATAAATTTCTTACATCCCATATCATATTCATAATATTATCACGAAGTTCTCGCATCTCGTGACGTGACTCTCGAATGTTCGCATGATTAAATATTGAATGGTTGTTTTGTTCTTCTGAAGGTATGTAAATGTTATTCAACGATGTTGAAAATCATATATGTCGAGTCATTCATTCGAATATAATTATGAAGGGTAAATGAAGCATAGATATATGTCAACTTGGGATAAATGAAGCATATCCCATGTGAGGGTAAAATGGAAACATTTTGAAACCGCTACTCAAAACGTTACTATTAGTAGCGTTTAACAAACCTAGCTTGTTAGCTAGCTTATAAGTTAGTTTTTGGATTCCCAAACATGTAAAACTAAAAAAGCTCGAAAAAAACGTTAGTTTATACGCTAGCTATGACGCGCCAAACACAACTTTAAAATAGGAACTTCCGAAACGAGCGTTTAGCTTTATTATCTTATTGATGGTAATAAATGTTTTTAATCATGGAAAGCTTTCTTGACCTCAAATGTGGAAAATATTAAATTGAGAAAAGAGTTTATCGTTCGTTCATGTAACATTCGTAAAAACCGAATGTAAATACAATGTTTTGATGTTTTAATAATAAAACGTTAGGACTATTTTTTACTATTTACTTATCTTCTTGTTAATTTTATCGATAGCTTGTTTTTATTAATTTGTGGGTGTGAAATAGAAGGCAACCCCACCCACCAAAAGCAAAAAGAAATTGAACGGTCTTAATATTTTAAGAGTTGAAAGAATGGATGTTTGCTTTATTCCCCATATAAGCAAATATGCATATAGATGTTGATGTCTCTTGGTCAATTCTCATCAGCTATTTTCTTTATACCATCAACTAAACAACCAATTGAGTCAAAGAAACACTGAAAAGAAACTCACATAGTGCCAACTTTTATATTATTAATTATATTTAAATATATGACATGTAGTATTATTTGTGACTTTTATTCTTCAATGATGATATCTGAAACTTAGATTGGTAAGATTCGGAATCAAAGCTCAGTGAATCACTGACCTTTCATGAGATCTATAAGTATATTTGTTTGACAATAACTATCAGCAAGCTCATGCGTGATATCTATGTTTTTTTATATAAATAAAATTGTTTGTTTGAAAATACGTTAATTCATGTAAAATATTAATATTTAAGTTTCAGAGAATAAATTTTGAATGAAATCAAGTGGATTTATAGAAACAAAATAGAAGTGAAAATTTGTAGGAGCCTATGTGTATTCATGGAATGGAAGGTCAACAGATATCTACAGAAAGTTTGTTGGACATCATAGGATTAGCCCAGCCATAGCGGGCCTTGCAAAGCCTGATATCTTCTTGCAAGATAGCTACATCAGCTTTCTTCTTTCAAATCCTGAAACATATATTGCAAAGCTAAATACATAACTATGGGCCCATATAAATTATTATCATTTCTTAAATTAATAAATAGTATATAACAAAGTGAATAGTAGTTCTAATAATTTTTTAATCATTCTATATATTGTTTATAAATAATAAGTGGCAGCATTAGAGGGAAAAGGATCCCATCCTAGCGGTAAAGCATTAGCTTACGCCGTTATTAAAAAACCGGTTATTAAAAAAACCGGTTATTAAAAAAACCGGTTCGGTTATTAAAAAACCGGTTATTAAAAAAACCGGTTCGGTTATTATTTTCGGTTATTTAAAAAACCGGTTTTTTTGTGCACCTCTAGCTTACGGTTCGATCCTGGTCAGTTTTGGATGGACTTAGGGCTGTAAACGAATACAAACGAGGATTTATTCATGTTCGTTTATTTAAGTTAGCCGAACAAACGAACGAATGTAGATGAATTAACGAACGAGTTTTCTTGTTTATATTCGTTCACTTAACAAATATTTTGTTCATGTTCGTTCGTTTATGTTCGTGAACATGTTAAACGAACAAACATAAACGAACAGAGATAAACAAATTGAACATATATGAACATAAAAAATCATATAATATTGTAATGTAATTAAACACAATTGAACGTATATTAACATAAAAGGAACTTAAATGAACAAACATAAACGAATGTTCACGAACATATTTGAACGAACGAGACCATTGTTCATACTCGTTCGTTTAACTAAATGAACGAGAATATGTGTTCGTATTCGATCATTTATTAATTAAACGAAAATAAACGAATTTCCTGCCGAACAGTTCACAAACGGTTTCCTAAACGTTCGTTTCATCTACAACCCTAAATGGACCCATCTAAAGCTTTTTGTATTTTACATTTTTAGCCTATCTTTTAATCTTTTGAACGATTTTGGTCCAAAATACGTTTCTTGAATTTTCTCATTTTGTTTTTCAAAAGTCTAACTCATCTAACATTTTGTATTAGGGTGGGGGGAGTAGATCCCTCCCATCCCACTGAACCCACGCGCCACGTCAGCTTTTCTCTCTCCTCTCACTTCCATTTTCCTCATCTTTCACCAATCTTTCATCAATCTTTCACCCATGGAACCAGTACCCACTGAACCCACTGAACCCACAATGCCACATCATATATTTGATATTTAAATTCATTTATTAATTTAATAAATGATTTTTAATATTTAATTTAATATTATAAATAATGATAATATGCAATTAATAAAATAAAAATCACAAATAACATAAAATTAAAAAACCACACCATTACATAAATTAAAAAGAAAATTACAACCTAAATAACGGAAATGAAATCCTAAATACGGAATAATAAAACCTAAATAACGGAAATGAAATACTAAAAACGTTAAAACACCTAGTGATCCAAAGTAGCTATGTATGTATGCTCGATATGGTCTACAAGATCCGCAAGAAGTTTTTGGTGAATTCCTTGATTGCGTATTTCGAGAATCAAGTCAGGGCTAACTTCTTGTTCGTTTGGGGAATCTGGAACATGTACTGGACATATAGCCCTACCTTCATCCTGGATGATCATGTTGTGTAAAATTAGGCAAGCGTACATGATATCTTTACATCGATCGACATCGACGGACCGTGCAGGCTGTCTGATAATAGCCCATTTTGCTTTTAGAACGCCAAAGGCTCGTTCAACGTCCTTTCTTGCCGCTTCTTGGGCCGCCTTGAAACGCTTCTTTTTGGGGGTAATAGGGTGTGAAAATGATTTCACAAATGTTGCTCAGTTAGGGTATATCCCATCAGCAAGATAGTACCCATGCTTGTATTCTTCCCCCTCCAAAACAAATGAACATGATGGTGCTGTACCAAGAATGGTATCATTGAATAGCGGTGATTGGTACAACACATTTAGATCGTTGTTGCCCCCGGCAACACCAAAATATGAATGCCATATCCACAAATCATATGATGCTACTGCTTCAAGTATAATTGTAGGATACATGTGATCACCTCTCATGTACTGGCCTCGTAGATACGTTGGACAACTCTGCCAATCCCAATGTGTACAGTCAATGCTACCCAACATACCAGGAAAGCCATGTTTGGCTTCGTGTGCAGCATACAAAAGTTGAATGTCACTGGTTGTTGGTCTACGCATGTATTCTGCACCATATAACTGAACAACACCAGAGCAATAGTTGTAGAGGCTTTCACGGGAAGTTCGTTCTGACATATTCAGGTATTCATCAAGTGAATCGGGGGTGCTACCGCCCCCCAATTGGCGGATAGCTGATGTGCATTTCTGCAATCCAGTGAACCCTTTAACTCCACCGGCATTATAAGTTGTCTGGAAAATTGGATAATTCATTTCCAAGTCTTGAGCAATCCGCAAAAACAGTCGTCTACTCATTCGGAACCTATTTCTGAAATTAACATCCCCAAACTTTGAATTGGGGACAAAGTAATCTGCCATAAGCTGCTTCTCAGCAGTTTCTCGATCTCTGTGGAGAAAAGTTCTATGACGAGGAACGCTAGAACTTGCAGTATTTTGGAACATGAAATGTGCAGCTTCAGCAATAACCGCGATCGTATTCACATCGGTATCGTCATCAGACGATGACGATACCAACGGCATAGGTTCATCCAGTAGTTTGCTGTGAACATACGAACCGGAAGAACTGGAAGAATCGGAAGAATCAGAAGAACTCATTTCAATTTAAAATAAATTTGAAATGAGGGTTTTTTTTTGGAAAGGGGAAAATAGAGTTAATGTTGAGAGGAAGAAAGAAGGGTAAAGGTGTGAGTTTTGAAGGAGTGAAGATGTGGTATTTATAGAGTTGAGGAAGGATAATATTTGGAAGATTAAAATTTTTTTTTTTTTAATTATTGGTGGGATCATCGGCTTCACCATCCCAAGCCTCACCCGAAACCGCCGAACCCGATGGACAAGGGGCAGCGGTACCGGCGGTACCGCACCCAGCCCGTTCCAATCTTTCGCGAGCCCGAGCATTACTTCGTCCACCCTTATAATTTTGGACCAACCTGTACTTTTTTCTTTTTTACAAATTTAGGTTAAATATTTTTTACAAAATTTCTCTAACTTTTTTTTTCCAACTTTATTTTCATATATTTTCTAAAAACATGATATAAAAAAGTTTTTTTTAATTTCTTTTATATTTTTTTACAATTTTTTTTTCAATTTTCTTACATATTCATTTTCTAGCTTAATAACATATTTCGTTTTCATATATACAAATTTCGCGTTGTATCAAGCGAGATGTAGTTTAATACTCCTATATAATATATCTATTATGTTAATGTTATATTACATGTATATAATTGTATTTTACATTTTTAGCGTATCTTTTATTCTTTTGAACGAGTTTGGACCAAAATACTCTTCATAAATTTTCTCAATTCTTTTTTTTTTTTAAGTCCAGTCTATCTAACATTTTGTTTTATAATTTTAGACCAACTTGATTTTTTTTTTTTTTTACAAATTTAGATTAAATCTTTTATACAAATTTCTCAACTTCTTCTTTTCGACTTTGTTTTCATATATTTTGTAAAACATGATTTAAAAAAGTATTCTTTTATAATTTCTTTTACATTTTTTTGTATAAATTTGTTTTTCAATTTTCTTACATATTCGTTTTCCAACTTTTTAACTTTTTGGGTTTTCATATATACAAATTTTCCGCTGTATCGCGCGAGATGCTATTTGTAGTTTCATATATAATGCATCTATTATGTTAATGTTATATTACATGTATATAATTATATAATTTCTTTATTATATTAATTCATACTATATCAACATATCTATGTTAACAAATATTTAGTTTATTTATACAAAAGATGATTGAATATATAAAGCCTTATAAATAAATATATTCTAGTCAATAGATTATTTATTATTAATCATAAGTAGTTAAACTTTATTAAAAATATAGAATAGTTATAAATATGTCAGTAGAGGCTACATTTGCAAGAATATATATATATATATATATATATATATATATATATATATATATATATATATATATATCTTAGACATAGATGGTCTTAGGTATAGTATCTGTGAAAGGCAACTTTGTTGCATGTTTTATTAAATTGGTTGATGTAATGCTCGACCCAATGGGTGGGGGAGGGGGGGGGGGGGGGGGGGGGGGCTTGGGCAACGACGACTCAATACCTCTTATTTCTTTCAAACCCATATTTAAATACCCTCATGTTATAATTATATATATTTTTTGCGTCTAATACATTAGAGACGGCAAAGCCAACGCCCATAAACACATCATACCCTCATAATGTTCTTGACTTAATTATTAAGCACTTAATGTCAACTGTCTCTTCCCCCATTAAGATATAGAGTCAAGCATTAAGTTAAGTCATTAAGAACTCCTCATTCATACATTAAGAACTTATTCAATTGGTCATACAAGATGGATTGATACCATAACTTCTATTTTCAATCCTAAAAGAAACCACACAATGGAATTCCTAATTCCATTCCACCCATCATGATCTCTATAAGAGTTTACAATCTCCAATGATTGAAATTATTAGGGAAACATTTGAAAATGAATCCATTCATCCAAAACTTAAAAAAAGTTCAATCAATCAATTATTCATATATTAATTCATCTAGTGAATAAGTGTTGATGTTTTCATGAGATTAACCAGCTTCGTAAAACTTCTTGTTGTTAGAGTAAAGTGTCACTGTTTCCACCAGCTTCGTTTAGTTAATAGTCAAGAACTTACTAATCATTTTCACCATCTTTTTCTTCAACCTTCTCATCCTTGGATAAAGGTGCAAGTGAACCAGCATTAGATAACCTTCCATATTCTCCATAACGCCACCTTCATGTGATTTGAGTAAATTAAAAAGTACACCTAGTGAATAAGTGTCGATGTTCTCATGAAATTTGACCATCAGTGTGATAGGTCGCCATTAATTTCTTAAACTTTTCATGGAGTTAATATTTATTTCATGAGTACTTTTCACTACACTATGTTTCTCTAAATTATAAACCAGATCACTAAATCTCTCAAAAGTTTGCTGAACAGATTCAAATTCCTTCTGCTTAAACTCACTGAATTCAGACAAAGTGTTAGTTATAATACTCTTCCTCATCACCACAGTACCTTCGTACCTTATATTCAGTCTATCCTAAATTTATTTTGCAGACTTAACTCCTCTGATGTGATTGTAAACAACAGGTGGAAGACCAGTTCGTAATTCTCACATGCATCGTTTATCGTTATCAATTTTATTCTTATTTGTTGCAATAACAACTTCGTTTTCATCAGCTTCATCAGAACAAATCGTCCTTGAACATTAACAAATGGACATTCAACAATGGAACGCCATAGATCTTCATCGATTCAAGGAAGATAGTCTTTGATACGACCAATCCATTGATCGTAGTGTTTAGGAATCAACATGTGAGCCTTGGTTGTAGAACATAATAGATTTGTGTAATTTAACATCAATGCATTATTGTTGAAATTCGCCATTGAATAAAAACTGATTTGATCGAATACAATAATCGATTGAGAATAGAATTTCAATACACTGAATTCAGATATGAGAAGACAATCTAGATCTGAGAATCGAAAAACGAGTAATAATCCTCAAATAAATAAGAACTGGAAAACTGTAACACCCGACTTATTAACAGAGCCGCGTGACCTAGCTGGTCCACTTCTTGCAGTTCCACGTGAATTCACACCAGTAGGATTGCTTCGTGTATTTCTCATACTTCAAGATTTCAACAAACCATTAGATTACATATATAGTAACAACCTATATATATATATATATATATATATATATATATATATAACAGTCCAATTATCTGTGCTTCTCTCAAGGTTTAAGTCCAGGGATCTAATCTAAGACACCTAGTTCACTTAAACCACGGCTCTGATACCAACTTGTAACACCCGACTTATTAACCAAAAACACCCCAAAAATTTTTGTTTTTCAAACCAAACATTTCACAAATAAAACATAAGTATGGGGTTTTAGTTAATACAATACGAGTACAAGAGTATCACAAAGTATAATACATGACATTATACATTCTTCAAGCCGGGTTGCTACTTCAATCCTAAGTCCTCAGTCACGGACTTTGTCCTTTCCCTTCGCAGGGTCACGCTCACCTGCAGGGACATATTAAATAAACGGTGAGCTATAAAGCCCAATGAGTAATCAAATCAATAACAATATGTACAAGAATAAAATTCTCCATACAAAGTCACATATGTATTATCATACAATACAAAATCAAACATGGCTCACGGGTTAGCCCGCTATTGCCTTGGCTCACGGCTTATCCGGTCTTGCCCATATAAGTTTAGCACATCAAATAAACCATGGCTCACGGCTTATCCGGTCTTGCCTAGACTCACGGCTTTATCCGGTCTTGTCTATATTATTTATATAGATACATTGACTCACAGCTCCGTTCTTGTCTATAACAGACTCACGGCTTATCTGGTATTGTCATATCATTAATTTAGATTGACTCACAGCTTATCTGGTCTTGTCATATCAAATCATATATCTGTCATTTTTCGTCCCCAAAACTATTTTCAATCCGCAGCTGCTCAACAATCATATATCACATCAAATACGAGTGAGATTACTCACCTGAAGGTTTGCTACAACTAGCTCTTAGCGGTTCTTGCCTTTCAATGTTTTTCGCGAAATCTTGTCCCGTACCTATAATTCATTTATTTTCAAAATGATTATAGGTTAATACCCATTTCAATTAACTCTAATACACTAGAGTTCAATAAAACAATGTTATAAACAATGCCTAGTTAATAAACTTTCCGTTTACTAACTTTATATGAAATTTACTATTCACCGAGGCATTCGGATCGGTCTACAGTGCCCCCGAGGGGTCGGAAACTCAATCTAAAAATTTTCCCAAACTTTTCAGACCATAATACGCCTACGGTTCAAATTTGAGCTTAATCGGATAAGCAACGCAAAAGATAGCATTTCAAAGTTCCTGTCCAGGATCTGCCCACAGGCGCGCCGCGCCTGGATAGGGGCGCACCGCGCCCAGCGCCTGTGCAGTCTTCCTGTCCAGTCGCGAATTGTGCACTGTAGCTTGCTGTTTTGTCCTTTAAGTTCTTAATTTCGTTCTTAATCGTTTGGGGTTTGTCCCTAGGCTAAAACCTTACATTTTTACAAGGTTTTTAACCATCAAAACACCCTCAATTGTAACACCACTTTTGATTTGGTACGTATGTGTTACTCTCTAGATATTTCTAAGAAGTATGTTTAATATAAGGTGGTGTTAGTACGGTACTTTTTCGAACAAGGACCAAATTGTAAGAATTTTGGTGAAAAATGGTCATTTTTGCCAAATGACCAAACTATGGGCTAGGTTAACTTGGTCAATGACCTAGATGAATATTAAGTTTATTTATGAGGCAAAACTTTTAAACTTAAAACTTCATATTATTATTATAGCAAAAAATTTGTATCACGATAAGTTTCGGGGGTTTTAGCGACGATTTTGGATGTTGAGGGACTAATAGGGTATAAGAATCAAACTTAAGATTATAAATATCATTTAATAACCAAAAATCATTATTCTTTACCTCCTAAAGTCGGCTAAGCCTTCATCCTTCAAACCTTTGGAGAGAAATCCCGAATTTTCAAGAACTAGCTACAGAGATCGGTTGATCCCCGGAGATTCAACCGTTGGATCATCGTGAAATTTGGATCAAAGCTTCAGGAGGTCTTTATTCCGCTTTTGACCGGAGGAATCTTGATTCTTGCGTCTGGAAGTGGAGATATAGCCTTCCGACTGGAACTGCAGAATTGAGGTAATTTTGCTGTTATTGTAAAAGTCGCCATAAATAATCAGAGTATCGTTTTGGAGTGAAACCAATGCCATTAATTCATAAATTGAGTCTAGTATATTTTGTCCAGAGAGGTGTAAAGCGTGATTCTACATCTAGCCTAGGTAAAATACGTATTTTTCACATACTGGTCCAATTTGGACAGATTTGATATGCAATCTTGAAAAAATCGTAGTAAATTGTAGAAAAATCGTTTGGGGATGATATTGGTGTCCCTGGAAACCTAAAAAGGAGTAGTTTGCTGATAAATTGAAATCTGTATGAATAAGTGTTCTGAAGTTGAGTAAATCTGATCGTGAACAGAGGTCAAATTTCAGGGGAAAAAGAATAATTTCTTAGAAAGTTGATATTGAAGTTATTTCCTCCAAGTTCACGGTTTAGGTTTTCAAGAGGGTACATACATATGATTTATAAATGGGGTTGAACACCTAATGTAGGTCTATATTTGTCGAGGAGTGGGGACGACACCGTGTTGTACGAGCAACAGAGCTAATCGACCCGGTTTATATCGAGGTGAGTTTCTCACTACATTGTATAGACGTTATATGTGCTTTACCGAATTTTGTGTGCTTGTAAGATGTTTGTGGATAGTACCAGGTTGTGTGTATTTTATTAATATTATACGTTCCTGTTATAGTTGTATGTGTTGGGGTATAGGGTGTGGTTAGTACTAGACGTGTCTAGGTCTAGTATGTAGATAGTACGGGCTCGACGAACTGAGCATTATAGGGTGGCTCGACGTACTGAGCAATATGGAGATGTCTGCAAGATGCACTGAGCAGATACGCATGGCTCGACGTACAGAGTATGCGCGGCTCTGAGTGCTGAGCAGAGGTGTTAGACTTACTGAGCAGATACGTATGACCCAACGTACAGGGTATACGCGGCTCCGACTGAGCAGATACGCATGACTCGACGTACAGAGCATGCGCGGCTCAAAATGCTGAGTAGAAGACTATAGTTCGGTGTACTGAGTATAGCAGGTTATGCGTGATAAATGGTAGTATTTTTCCTGTGGGGGTTAAGTATGTATGATTGATATACTATGTAGATGTTGGAACTCACTAAGCCGTGTGCTTATCCTTTCTCTATTAAATTACCATTTCAGGTTATACAGGTGAAATTGACGGCTTGGCGTGGCAGGTACACACTGATGCTGCTTATTGGGAATTTATACGGTAAATTGATGTTAAAATGTTTTTAAATGTTTGTAAAATATTCATTTTAAATAAATTGTATTCTTTTAAAAACTGGGGTGTTACAAGTTGGTATCAGAGCCTGGCTTGAGTGAATCAGACTCACTTGGTGGGTTTTGATCTCAAGCTTGAGACTCAAAAGTTCTTTTAAAGTTATTTTTACAAGAAATTAAAAGTTGTTTTTCGAGTAAGAAGTTAATTGAACGTTGTTGTGAAGACGCAGTGTGTACCGCCAGCCGACGTCAGTGGGGAAAAGGTTTAAGTGCTTAGTCTTTGTTGATGTTTCTGTAATATATGATATACGTATGCCTAAATTTCTGCTAGAAAACCACATATTGGTGTACAGATTATTTGTTGCCTGTTGTTTTGAATAAATGCTGGTGTTGATAGGTTGTTCAATGAATGTCATTAAGGTGTATGCAGTAGGGACTAAATTGTCCTAAAATGTTTGAGTTGACCCTATTTTATGTTCCTTGTTTGGTTGTATTTATAGGGTAAATCCTTTTATTTGAAAGATTTTATAATTCAATAATTGTATACAACTTTGTTCGTGAAACAACCTTGGGATATATGTGTTGGTGAAAAGTGAATTGGAGACTTCTGGACAAGTCCTGAAACGGACGTGGATAGGTGTGGAAGGTAGTAGTAGAGCTCCTACTATTGAAAGCACAGGATCCGCGTTCGAATCGGGAGTTGGTCATGAGGAATCCAATTAGTTGAGGGTGTGGGTAGTTATAACAAACATAATAAGTAAAAGTAGTAACACGTCGATACATGTGATCCATTACTATAATTTTATATTAATACATTAAGAAAAGTTTGCAGAGCTACTAACCTAAACTGAAGAATCAGAAGGAAGCGAGAAAAGATCTTCTACACTCCACTCTTTGTCATCATTAGGTTGACTTGTACCTTCTTGAGGATTTGGAAGGGGTATGTTTTCAGTTATTGGAGGAGGAGCTCCAAGGTGTGGGGTCTCGATAGGGTTGGAACCCGTAACCCCATGAGTGTGGGCTAAAAATTGACTCGTTTGGGGAGTGTGTAAATAGGGAAGTGATGAGGAAGGGTTCCAATTCGGAACCAATTGGGGATAGCTATAAGGAGGAGGAAACCAGGCTTGGTTACTTACAGAGCCTCGAAAATTCCCCTCACTTACAGGCTCGAGTAAACCAGGATTAATACTACTCATACCAGAATTAGATGGCAGAGATTGCTGCTGTGTATGAGTTCTTGATGAAGTTTCCCCCTTTTCCAGAAATTTTCTTTTCCTAAATACAACCTTATGAGCAGCTTGTATCAGTTTCTTTGTGCTGTCTGTTAGACCCGATTGTGATCCTTCAATTATTGCTTCTTTCTCCCTTTTCAGGTTGGGTATTAAATCTTTCGATAATCCTGCTGCTCCACTAAACTCGTTACCAAATTCCTGTGGCACAAACAACTTTAGTAATAATAACATTATGATAGAAAGGAATTAAAAAAAAAAACAAAAATGTAATTCTTTACCTCAACACGATCAATAAGAGTTTGCAGACTCTTAAGTTGTCGTTGGGGCCAATGTTCGATGCCTAAATCTCTACAACGTTTTTTTAACTCTGTCGATCCAATGTTGAGTTATTTCGCAGCTTCCTCAATTGGTTTATTAAAGTGTTCAGCTATTATTTCTCTACTTAATGAGTGTCTGAAACCTCTTCTAGTGCCAGCTACTGTGGTTGTCGGAATCGGAAGATTGAGTTCAAATGTACTATTAATATTTGGGATCATTTGAACATGATCCTGATTTTCTGAACCAAATATGGACATTGATTCATTAAAATCGGTAGCTTCTATCGGTGGTAATTGTACGTTTTCAATTATGGACTCAGGATTTTGAAATCCTTCTAAGTTCCTCTGAATCACCTGAAGGTGATTTTGATATTGAAAACCAACCCCAAGTTCGGGATTCATTTCAATATTGATGTTATGAGTTGTTTGTAATTGACTTTCATTCTGAATGTCAGTCATGAATTCTTGATTCATGGGGATGATCTCACTACTCATTGAGGGTACGTCGATGAATGGATTGTAGCCAGATAGATCATCCACAGATGGGTCTACGAATAACAATTGTCAGATGATAAAACAAAATTGAATATTCATAGAAGCAATCATTTAAAAGAATTTAACCTGGTAGAATGTATGGAGTCTGATCAAGTGTAACATCTAAAGATGCGTGCACCGGATCTTCTGAGTTAATGTTTAGCTCGGGAAAAATTCTCGGCTCTTCGTTGAGTGGCTCTATTGGTAGTATATCTGGAAGACTGTATCATAATTCAAAATCAAACAAAACATTAGAAAGAAAAAAATGAAAAACAAATAATGGATGTTTAGAATGTTAAAGTCACCGAACTCCGGTAAAGATGTCTGATCTGAAGGACCCTCTCTTTGCGGAAAACCAGGTCCAGGGTTTGACAGATCGCCCATTGAAGATCTGTTTTCCATGACTCAGCTTTAAATATGAGTTTGTATACGAACAATCTAGTGATAGAAGAGAATGAGACTGAAAATGAACATGGAAATGAATGATGCTACTTACGTGTGTGTATATATAGCATTTTGCAGCTGGAACCGAAAGGACGCATGTAATTAAAAGCACATTTCACGTTCTTATTACCATAAATTCAAACCATCTACAGTGGATGCGACTCTTCATTACCCTAGATGCTGTTTCTTTTTCAAATTCGCTGTTTGTCTCTAGTGATAATAGGATATTGAAGAGACTCTTTGGAATAAAGGTGAATAAAGTGGTGTCGTTTACTGACTACTTTAATGCATAGACTGATGTTGGCCGTTGATTAATAGTGATATGATGTCACATAAAAACAAGGTGTAATGTAATACCGTGTTTTTAAATTATAGAGATTTCGAGTTAATCTTGGTGTGATTAAGATTAGTTTGGTTGTTGTATGAGTTTGGGTGATTAGGAACCCAATTGGGAGAAGTTTGGACTTTGAAAAATGCCAAAACAGAGCTACACGGGTCGTGTATGGTTACACGGGTCGTGTAGAACACTTTAAGAACCAAACAGTTAGCTTTTCAGACCCACACGGGTCGTGTACCTCTACACGGGTCGTGTAGAGTGTTCAGAAAGAATCCGAAAGCCAAAACAGCCCGACACGGGGCGTGTGACCTCACACGGGTCGTGTAGGCCTGACAGCACTATTTAAAGTGCAGAAAATGCATTTTTCGGGAAAAACAGACCCATTTCGATATTCAGAGCTCCAAATGGCGATTTTGTGTGAAATCAAGCCTAGAGGTTCGTGGGGAAACATGTAGAAGTGTGGATCTAAACCCGTAAACGTGTTCTTGCTTCCTAATTTGTCGAGGTGAGTGATTTCTTCATTTTGGGGGTTTTGAAACCCTAGTTTTGATTTCAGTGTTTTAGCTATATATTGTTACATATGTTGTTAATAGATTGTTAGTGGATGCATTTAGAGTTATTGGTGAGAGTATTGTTGAGTTTCTACGGTTGAATGAGTAGAACCGCGGATTTGGGGGTTTCGGTAAATATAGAGTTGATATTTACCGTTTATACTCCTTTTTCCTCTTTTGATTTGTACATCTTTGAGATAGATGTTGTTGAAATGATTGTGGATGTTGGAAAATTGAATTAGACTATGGTGATATAACCATGTCTAGTGAACAGGAGCCCGGTACGCGTAATTTGGGGGTTCCAAATACTGAGTTGACATCAGGTGAGTAACTATAATTCATTCTTATGATTAAATTGTAAATTTACAGGTTACTATTGATTTTAAATTGGTTGAGATAGCCAAGTTATAATTGAGAAACATGTGATTTAACATACGAGAATGAGATTTTGAGTGTGATTTAATGCACGATTGAGATTATGTTCGTATGAGAAATAAGAGTCATATCTTGTTGTAGTTAATACATATGTGTATATGTGTGTTATATTGATATTGAAATAAATTAGAGTCGAAATGGTTTTGTTACCGGTGGTTAACAAGAGATGAGTTGGATTTCATATCGAGTATAAGAGTAGAGTATATGATGTAGCGGTGAGTTAAAGAGTCTTTGAGTTTGATTGCTACAACCATGATGGGTGTTATAATTTAGTATAATTGATGGTGAAATGAGTATATGCAAGTGTGTGTGTGTGTAATTGAGTTTATGAGTAGTATCACTTGTGATACTTATTATTGATTTGATATTATTACTAATTAGCTGGTGTTTGTAAAGCTAATATGTTAGTAGATTTCAGAGTTGAGAGAAGATGGATTTGCTAATGAGATTAGCAAAAGAGAATGATGAGGATGTTATTGAGAAAGATTTATGGAGTGTGATTAATATTACTCACTAAGCTTTATAAGCTTACACTTGAGTTGTTTGTTGTTTTGCAGGTATCTGTAGCAGTGATAGGGGAAGGCATGTGATAAAGAGAGATGGACAACTTAGAGCATGTCATTTAGTTGTGTTAGGTTTATTTGTAATGCCTGGTCAAATTGTAAGGACCTTTTGTGTAATTAATGTTTGATAACATCTTGTTTTTCCTGGGTTGAGTGCAAGTATACCCATCTTTAATGTATAAATGTTTGAAAAATCTTGGGTGTACTTCGTATGAGAAACCGGGTGTTACAAGTTGGTATCAGAGCATGGTTTAAGTGAACTAGGTCTTTGAGTGTAGAGTCCTAGACTTAAACCGAGAAGAGAAAGACCCCCTATCACATGCTTGGAAAAAGATATTGCTGCTGATTTTATTTTATGAGTTAATTATAACTTTTATCTCATATTTGTTATTGTTATATTCTATGTGTGAATACAGATATGGAGACAGATGAGGACGAGTTGATGAATTGGTCATAGCCGGTTGGACCAATATTGGATGATGATACGAGATTTTGACTGATAAGAGATATCAACCAACGAGGAGACGAGAAATTCAGCTAATTATGAGATGTTAGTTGAATATGAGATGAGATTCTGCTGATGGCGAATTTCCAGATGATGATGAGCTGATAAGATGAGATCCCGGTTGAGGCGAAATTCCAACTGATGATGAGAAAGAGTATGAACATAAGCTGAGTATAAACTAAGAGTTGAAACATGTGAGTGTAGCCGAGTACCCTCAAGAGTTGAGAACCGAAGTATGCAAGTTTCAGCTAGTGAGAAAACAAGATTTTGTTGCTATGAGGTATGTAAGTAATTTACTTAAAATGGTAGTTGTAATGAGTTATATGTGTTTAATTGTTGATAATACATGTAGTAGAATATGTGTGAAATGTTTGGACACATAAAAGATCAATTGAAATTACATGTGTTAGAAAATTGTGGTTATAAAGTGTAGTAATTGGCATTGAGATGAGAATCTCATGTCCATTTGAGGTAAGATTTACATATCACATAACGAGTGCTTTGTGATTATGTATAACTGCGATTAAAAGTGGTTGCTTGACGAGTACTTAGCAACCATGAAGAATTGTGTATAAAGAATATATATACATGGTGAAAAATATATATAAATTTTAATATTGTATATATATAGTGTTGTTATTTCACAGGTGTGATGAGACTTCTATGTACGAGTACTTTGTGGTTGAGACCACATGTATTGTGGGACCACATAACTAGTACTTATGATTGATCAAAATGAATGGCTGAGATAGCCAAAAGAGTATGAGTTGAGAAAGACGATGAGTGTGTAGTTGATTGCACACCATAACTGATTATGAGTTGATATATTTAGTGTTGAATTCTATGATTTGGAGTTGTCACATAATGAGATATTTGTGATAGAGATGTCAGAGGACATTTGAATAACCACATAAAGAGTACTTTGTGGTATAATTGAGAGAACCTAGAGTGGTTCATATAGGCCTTATTGGCCTAGAGATTGAGTTAAATATTGAGTAAACGTGGTTGAGACCACATATTCTGTGGGGCCACATATCGAGTAAATGTGGTTGAGACCACATATTCTGTGGGACCACATATCGAGTAAATGTGGTTGAGACCACATATTCTATGGGACCACATATTGAGTAAATGTGATTGAGACCACATATCGGTGGGGTCACATATATGAGTAAATGTGATCGAGACCACATATCGGTGGGGTCACATATTGAGTAAATGTGATCGAGACCACATATCAGTGGGGTCACATATTGAGTAAATGTGATCGAGACCACATATCGGTGGGGTCACATATTGAGTAAATGTGATTGAGACCACATATTAGTGGGGTCACATATTGAGTAAATGTGATTGAGACCACATATCAGTGGGGTCACATATTGAGTAAATGTGATTGAGACCACATATCGGTGGGGTCACATATTGAGTAAATGTGATTGAGACCACATATCGGTGGGGTCACATATTGAGTAAATGTGATTGAGACCACATGTCAGTGGGGTCACATATTGAGTAAATGTGATTGAGACCACATATCGGTGGGGTCACATATTGAGTAATTGAGGTTGAGACCAAATATTTATGGAGAACCACATAACGAGTACCTTGTGGTTAGAGTAGTGAGAACCTTGGTGACTTAAACCGAAGAAGGAGTGATGGTGAGTCTTTATGGTTCGATACCGAGAGGGAGATCCGCTAGAGTCAAAGAGGAGATGAATCGAAATCAGAAAATGGTACGAGGTACCATGATTTGATTGGAAGACGGTATGAGATACCGTAACACATCGTTGAATGGTAAAGCCAGGGGATGATACGAGGTACCGTGAAATAGCGTTAAATGGCGAATTTAGAGGACAGTACAGAGTACTGTAAAATAGTGTTGAGTAAAGATATTAAAGGAAAGTACGGGGTACAATGAATAGAGGTGGAGTTGCATTATAATGTTGTACTTGTGTGTAAACAAGTATACACTGTGTAATAATGTAGAGTGCTGAGACTGTATTATCCTTGAGTATGGATAAGTATGGTACAGAGGTGAGCTTGTATGACTCGAGATTTTATGGGTGAGAAGAGGACGAATCCAAGGCTGAGTAACAGTACATGATTACTATGAGATAATACAATTAGTAGTACTGTTGAGAAATGTTGTTGTGAGTAAATACGTTAGTCATGTACTCGTGTTGAAAATGTGTGAGATTTCTTGTATGTTGAACGAGGTAGAGTTTTATAAATACGTAATGAGAAGATATGAGTTAAAAGAGGAGGAAAGTAATTGTGGTTGTGATTGATAGGATTCGTTCCTTAGCAATCAAACCAATTACTGCCAATGAAGGAAATGTGTAAATGTCGAGATGATAAAACTATTTATTCGTATGAGACGATAGATAATAGATTTTGTTATAATAATCTTGAATTATTTATTGAGATTAACGAGTCAGTCGGGTGATGATATATGATCTCACCGTAAAGATTGCAGTGTCAGATGTTATTATTTGAGCCATGTGTAGAGATTTCGGTGAATTGTATATATCACCTATTCTATGTTATGATGAATTGGAGATTGAGATGATAACAAGGGAGAAATGACGAGAAGAAAATACTTACTGATAGTGTGTCAGAAGAAATATATATATATGGTTGTGTTGAGAATTTATTTGACAATAAATTATCAAGTTTAATAGAGTAAATGATTTATTGAGAATATGATGTGGATTTGTCCACATAAGAGAAAATATAATGAGTGAGTACATCGAGAGAAACAACATGAGATATGTTGTTAAATTGGTATGAAGAGGAGCCACTTTGGTGGAGGATTGTTAGTTGTATATTGGGTAAAAACCTAATATGTGTGTTGAGGTGGAAATAGAAATGAATGAGCTTTCAGATAAGTTGCAATCAGTTGTAGCGATAACACAACTGAAAAGAGTATTATGTAACCAAAGGGTCGAGGGTTAAATACCAAATTAGAGGAGATGTGAGTGAAACTTGAAATAGTTTCTGATATTTTATTATTATTGGATTTACATCCTAGTGTTGATGAGTTATGCAACATGGGTGAGACAATTGAATATATGTGTCTTTTATATTGTATGAGTGTTTCTCCTACTCTAAACAACGAGAATGTGCAAGTCGGAGAAATCAATAACTAGCGTGTTGTTATTGGAGGAATAAATGGAGAGAGAAAATGAGCTTGAGATCAGTGAGATCATTATTCTTATTGAGTTAGAGTAAGATCATTTTGAGAAAATTTGAAATGAAAGTTGAGTTTCAGATGACTATATGAGACAAGTTGAAGTTGGTGATTAGAGTATCACTTGAGGAGTGAGGTGAGATACCTTGATGTCAATAATACCATAGCAATGTGTGTGGCCTGAAAGAGTGAGTATTGTCCTACGTAGCAGTGATGATAACCAATATCACAACAGAGATCGTCTTGTGAGGATAATGGCGGGTATTACCTATATTATGAGTAAATGAGATGAGACAGTATGTACATGTCATATGAGCTGACGAGAGGATAATAATATTGTCATACGGAATGTGAAACTACGGTGGTGAGATGGTTGTATAAACCATACCTGTTCCAAGAGATTCCGAGGACGGAATCTTTTGAAGGGGGTAAGAACTTGTAATACCGTGTTTTTAAATTATAGAGATTTCGAGTTAATCTTGGTGTGATTAAGATTAGTTTGGTTGTTGTATGAGTTTGGGTGATTAGGAACCCAATTGGGAGAAGTTTGGACTTTGAAAAATGCCAAAACAGAGCTACACGGGTCGTGTATGGTTACACGGGTCGTGTAGAACACTTTAAGAACCAAACAGTTAGCTTTTCAGACCCACACGGGTCGTGTACCTCTACACGGGTCGTGTAGAGTGTTCAGAAAGAATCCGAAAGCCAAAACAGCCCGACACGGGGCGTGTGACCTCACACGGGTCGTGTAGGCCTGACAGCACTATTTAAAGTGCAGAAAATGCATTTTTCGGGAAAAACAGACCCATTTCGATATTCAGAGCTCCAAATGGCGATTTTGTGTGAAATCAAGCCTAGAGGTTCGTGGGGAAACATGTAGAAGTGTGGATCTAAACCCGTAAACGTGTTCTTGCTTCCTAATTTGTCGAGGTGAGTGATTTCTTCATTTTGGGGGTTTTGAAACCCTAGTTTTGATTTCAGTGTTTTAGCTATATATTGTTACATATGTTGTTAATAGATTGTTAGTGGATGCATTTAGAGTTATTGGTGAGAGTATTGTTGAGTTTCTACGGTTGAATGAGTAGAACCGCGGATTTGGGGGTTTCGGTAAATATAGAGTTGATATTTACCGTTTATACTCCTTTTTCCTCTTTTGATTTGTACATCTTTGAGATAGATGTTGTTGAAATGATTGTGGATGTTGGAAAATTGAATTAGACTATGGTGATATAACCATGTCTAGTGAACAGGAGCCCGGTACGCGTAATTTGGGGGTTCCAAATACTGAGTTGACATCAGGTGAGTAACTATAATTCATTCTTATGATTAAATTGTAAATTTACAGGTTACTATTGATTTTAAATTGGTTGAGATAGCCAAGTTATAATTGAGAAACATGTGATTTAACATACGAGAATGAGATTTTGAGTGTGATTTAATGCACGATTGAGATTATGTTCGTATGAGAAATAAGAGTCATATCTTGTTGTAGTTAATACATATGTGTATATGTGTGTTATATTGATATTGAAATAAATTAGAGTCGAAATGGTTTTGTTACCGGTGGTTAACAAGAGATGAGTTGGATTTCATATCGAGTATAAGAGTAGAGTATATGATGTAGCGGTGAGTTAAAGAGTCTTTGAGTTTGATTGCTACAACCATGATGGGTGTTATAATTTAGTATAATTGATGGTGAAATGAGTATATGCAAGTGTGTGTGTGTGTAATTGAGTTTATGAGTAGTATCACTTGTGATACTTATTATTGATTTGATATTATTACTAATTAGCTGGTGTTTGTAAAGCTAATATGTTAGTAGATTTCAGAGTTGAGAGAAGATGGATTTGCTAATGAGATTAGCAAAAGAGAATGATGAGGATGTTATTGAGAAAGATTTATGGAGTGTGATTAATATTACTCACTAAGCTTTATAAGCTTACACTTGAGTTGTTTGTTGTTTTGCAGGTATCTGTAGCAGTGATAGGGGAAGGCATGTGATAAAGAGAGATGGACAACTTAGAGCATGTCATTTAGTTGTGTTAGGTTTATTTGTAATGCCTGGTCAAATTGTAAGGACCTTTTGTGTAATTAATGTTTGATAACATCTTGTTTTTCCTGGGTTGAGTGCAAGTATACCCATCTTTAATGTATAAATGTTTGAAAAATCTTGGGTGTACTTCGTATGAGAAACCGGGTGTTACATGTAAGACCAATCTGTTAACATTGGAGAGATATTAACGTTGACTTATGTTGACTTTTCATCCCGTGTTGGACTCTAGACCTAATGGGCTAAAGTTTAACATATTTGGGCTCGTGTTGTTGGATTAGTATTTATGGGCAAAGCGAAAGTACTATACAAATATTGGAGGATATGCTTCGTGCGTGTGTTATAGATTTTGGTGGGCGCTGGGAGGATCACTTGGTGTTAGTGGAATTTGCATATAATAATATTTATCACTCTAGCATTCAGATGGCACAATACGAAGCATTATACGGAGCACTGTGCCGTACTCCGACCTGTTGGACAGAGTTAGGAGAAAAGCCGTTAGGAGAAAAGCCGTTAGCACAGTGGCGATACCATAAGGGTTCTGATGTGACTTGGGAAACCGAAGAGGAAATGAAGGCGAAGTACCCCTAGTTGTTTGTTTGATTCCGAGGACGGAATCTTTTGAAGGAGGGGAGAACTTGTAACACCACTTTTGATTTGGTACGTATGTGTTACTCTCTAGATATTTCTAAGAAGTATGTTTAATATAAGGTGGTGTTAGTACGGTACTTTTTCGAACAAGGACCAAATTGTAAGAATTTTGGTGAAAAATGGTCATTTTTGCCAAATGACCAAACTATGGGCTAGGTTAACTTGGTCAATGACCTAGATGAATATTAAGTTTATTTATGAGGCAAAACTTTTAAACTTAAAACTTCATATTATTATTATAGCAAAAAATTTGTATCACGATAAGTTTCGGGGGTTTTAGCGACGATTTTGGATGTTGAGGGACTAATAGGGTATAAGAATCAAACTTAAGATTATAAATATCATTTAATAACCCAAAATCATTATTCTTTACCTCCTAAAGTCGGCTAAGCCTTCATCCTTCAAACCTTTGGAGAGAAATCCCGAATTTTCAAGAACTAGCTACAGAGATCGGTTGATCCCCGGAGATTCAACCGTTGGATCATCGTGAAATTTGGATCAAAGCTTCAGGAGGTCTTTATTCCGCTTTTGACCGGAGGAATCTTGATTCTTTGGTCTGGAAGTGGAGATATAGCCTACCGACTGGAACTGCAGAATTGAGGTAATTTTGCTGTTATTGTAAAAGTCGCCATAAATAATCAGAGTATCGTTTTGGAGTGAAACCAATGCCATTAATTCATAAATTGAGTCTAGTATATTTTGTCCAGAGAGGTGTAAAGCGTGATTCTACATCTAGCCTAGGTAAAATACGTATTTTTCACATACTGGTCCAATTTGGACAGATTTGATATGCAATCTTGAAAAAATCGTAGTAAATTGTAGAAAAATCGTTTGGGGATGATATTGGTGTCCCTGGAAACCTAAAAAGGAGTAGTTTGCTGATAAATTGAAATCTGTATGAATAAGTGTTCTGAAGTTGAGTAAATCTGATCGTGAACAGAGGTCAAATTTCAGGGGAAAAAGAATAATTTCTTAGAAAGTTGATATTGAAGTTATTTCCTCCAAGTTCACGGTTTAGGTTTTCAAGAGGGTACATACATATGATTTATAAATGGGGTTGAAAACCTAATGTAGGTCTATATTTGTCGAGGAGTGGGGACGACACCGTGTTGTACGAGCAACAGAGCTAATCGACCCGGTTTATATCGAGGTGAGTTTCTCACTACATTGTATAGACGTTATATGTGCTTTACCGAATTTTGTGTGCTTGTAAGATGTTTGTGGATAGTACCAGGTTGTGTGTATTTTATTAATATTATACGTTCCTGTTATAGTTGTATGTGTTGGGGTATAGGGTGTGGTTAGTACTAGACGTGTCTAGGTCTAGTATGTAGATAGTACGGGCTCGACGAACTGAGCATTATAGGGTGGCTCGACGTACTGAGCAATATGGAGATGTCTGCAAGATGCACTGAGCAGATACGCATGGCTCGACGTACAGAGTATGCGCGGCTCTGAGTGCTGAGCAGAGGTGTTAGACTTACTGAGCAGATACGTATGACCCAACGTACAGGGTATACGCGGCTCCGACTGAGCAGATACGCATGACTCGACGTACAGAGCATGCGCGGCTCAAAATGCTGAGTAGAAGACTATAGTTCGGTGTACTGAGTATAGCAGGTTATGCGTGATAAATGGTAGTATTTTTCCTGTGGGGGTTAAGTATGTATGATTGATATACTATGTAGATGTTGGAACTCACTAAGCCGTGTGCTTATCCTTTCTCTATTAAATTACCATTTCAGGTTATACAGGTGAAATTGACGGCTTGGCATGGCAGGTACACACTGATGCTGCTTATTGGGAATTTATACGGTAAATTGATGTTAAAATGTTTTTAAATGTTTGTAAAATATTCATTTTAAATAAATTGTATTCTTTTAAAAACTGGGGTGTTACATCAATCATCCATATTAAGAATTAGGGTTCTTAGTTTTAACAACCCCAATTCTTCAATTTTATCATTTATAACAACCTACTTCCATTTTGTTGAGTTAAGCTCTTACTAGCATGACTTAATGGAAGTATCTAACCATTTTAACTATACAATTATAACTGCAAATGCAGTTTTTGAGTTTCTATAAAACTCACCAAGAACAACAATCAAGAGCTTGGAATATTTACCTCAAACTCTTCCAATTCTACCCTTCAATGGCTATAATCCGATTTTTAGCCTTAAACCTTCAAGATTGTTCCACAATTCTGCAACTCCCTTGCCAAGAACCTCTCCCGTAACTCACCAATTTTTCTGCACAAAATGGGAGAAGGTTCCTAGCTTTTATACTTCCAGAATTTACAATTTGGTCCCTAGAGTTGCATATTTAAGACTTTTGCCCCAATTCACAAATATTATGACACAATTTCAGTTTTTAATAACATTTTAAGTCCAAACTCAAAATATTATTACAAAACAAATCCTTTTCTGTCCAAAAGACCAAATTACCCTTTTGAGGTAAAATGACCATTTTGCCCTTTTTATTATAATTATATAATAAATACATTTCCGGCGTTACAAATTCTCCCCTCCTTTAAGAGATTTCGTCCCCGAAATCATACAAAAAGTTGAGGATATTTCTCCCTCATCTCACTTTCGGTCTCCCATGTCATGTCGGAACCTTTGTGATGACGCCAAAGGACTTTCACCATGCTGATCTTCTTATTTCGCAGCTGTCTTGTCTTGCGGTCTAGCACCCGCTCAGGTTGTTCCGGGTATCTCAGCTTTTCATCCACCTCGATTTCAGCAAGAGGTACTTGTTGAGATTTATCAAACAACGTCTTCCTCAAATAGGACACATGGAATACATCATGTATACCATGAAGTTCATCAGGTAACTCCAATCTATACGCCACGGCTCCAACCCTTTGGGATATACGGAAAGGTCCAATGAAGCGAGGACTCAACTTTCCTTTCTTCCCAAAACGAATCAAGCCTTTCCAAGGGGATACTTTGAGCATTACCATATCTCCTACTTGGAACTCTATCGGTTTCACCCGTCTGTCCGCGTACTGTTTCTGTCTATTTTGAGCTACCTTCAAATTTTCACGTATCAGTTTGATCTTTTCTTCGGTCTGCGCTACAATTTCGGGTCCAGCCAACGGCTTTTCCCCAACTTCAGTCCAGCAGGTCGGAGTACGGCACGGTGCTCCATATAAGGCTTCATACGGGGCCATCTGAATGCTGGAATGATAGCTGTTATTGTACGCGAATTCCACTAAAGGCAAATGATCTTCCCAGCTTCCACCGAAGTCAATGACACAAGTCCTCAACATATCTTCCAAAGTTTGGATCGTTCTTTCACTTTGGCCATCGGTCTGCGGGTGATATGCAGTACTCATAAGTACTTTTGTACCCAATTGCTCTTGAAGACTTTGCCAAAAATGAGAAGTAAACCTACTATCTCGGTCCGATACTATCGATGCTGGAAATCCATGCCGACAAATCACTTCATCAATGTAGATTTTCGCCAATTGATCTACTCTGTACTTTTCCTTATATGGTATAAATTGTGCCGATTTGGTCAATCGATCCACAATCACCCATATAGAATCATAACCTCGCGGTGTCCGCGGCAACTTCGTCACAAAATCCATGGTAATATGGTCCCATTTCTTCTCTGGAATCGGCAATGGCTGTATTTCTCCATACGGTTTCTGATGGTTTGACTTAACTTGCAAACAAGTCAAACATTTTTCCACGAATCTTCCAACATCTCTTTTCATTCCAGGCCACCAATACATCGGTTTTAACGTCCGATACATCTTGGTACTACCCGGATGAACTGCATATCTGCTATAATGTGCATCTTCTAGAAGCAAGTTTCGTGCTTCTCCTTGTTTCGGGACCCATATTCGTCCTCTGAATGTCTTCAATTTCTGAGCATTTTCTTCCAGATGCTTCAAGTATCCAACCATTCTTTCACTTTTTACATTCTCCGGCTTACACGCTTCCTCTTGTGCCAAACGAATCAATCCTGGTAACCGGCTCACTACACCCATACACGCGGATGTAACTTTCAGAGGAGTTTCTTTTCGGCTTAAAGCGTCTGCCACCACATTCGCCTTACCGGGGTGGTACTGAATTTCACAGTCAAAGTCTTTCAACAGGTCCATCCACCTTTGCTGTCTCATACTGAGCTCTTTCTGGTCAAAAAGATACTTCAGACTCTTATGATCAGTGTAAATAACAAACTTTACACCATATAAATAATGTCTCCACAACTTCAACGCTAGAACCACCGCAGCTAATTCCAAGTCATGAACTGGATACTTCTTTTCAGCATCTTTTAATTGGCGGGACGCATAAGCTATGACTCGACCTTTTTGCATTAAAACACATCCAAGGCCGATTCTTGAAGCATCGCTGTAGATTACGTACTCTTCTCCGCTTTGTGGTAGTACTAACACCGGTGCTTCACATAAAGCTTGTTTCAGTTTCTGGAATGCTTCTTGCTGCTCTTTAGCCCAAGTAAAATTTTCACCTTTCTTAGTCAACTTGGTCAACGGGACAGCTATCGAGGAGAAGTTCTCGACAAATCTTCTGTAATAGCCCGCCAAACCAAGAAAACTTCTTACTTCAGTGGGACTTCTAGGCGGTTCCCATTTCATCACGGCTTCAATCTTTGCTGGATCTACTTTCACCCCTTCAGCATTGATTACATGGCCAAGGAATTGGACTTCTCTTAACCAGAATTCACACTTGGAGAATTTAGCATACAGCTTTTCTTGGCGAAGTAACTCCAATACTTGTCGCAGGTGCACTTAATGTTCGGCTTGGCTTCGCGAATACACCAAGATGTCATCAATAAACACTATCACCGAGGTATCAAGGAACGGTCGGCACACTCGGTTCATAAGATCCATGAATACGGCTGGAGCATTGGTTAACCCAAAAGGCATCACCAAAAGCTCATAATGACCGTATCTCGTTCGGAAAGCTGTCTTCGGAATGTCTGACTCCCTTATCTTTAACTGGTGGTATCCTGACCTCAGATCAATCTTGGAAAAGTAGGACGCACCTTGTAGCTGGTCGAACAAATCGTCTATTCTGGGTAGCGGGTACTTGTTCTTTACCGTGATCTTGTTTAATTCCCGATAGTCAATACACATGCGCATTGACCCATCTTTCTTCTTGACAAACAAAATAGGGGCTCCCCACGGCGATGTACTTGGTCTAATGAAACCCCTGTCTAACAATTCTTCCAGTTGCTTCCGAAGTTCCACCATCTCTGAAGGTGCTAAACGGTATGGAGCTCGAGCAACAGGAGCAGCTCCCGGAATTAATTCAATCGTGAACTCAACCTGTCGATCTGGTGGCAACCCTGGAAGTTCGTCTGGAAACACATCTGGGAACTCGTTCACCACATTCACATTCGCTACCCCCACTTTAATCGGTTGAGCCACCGATACATAAGCTAGATAGGACATCCCTCCTTTACTGATACAGCTTCGGGCTTGAGCAAAGGAGATGACTGGCATTCTCAACCGAGGTCGTTCACCCTGAATCTTCATCCATTCCCCTTCCGGTGATAACACTGTAATACTTTTATTTCTGCAATCTACGTTAGCATAATTTGTTGCTAACCAATCCATTCCCACAATTACACCAAACTCGTTGGTAGTCATCGGCTTCAAATCTATAGGGAAAACGGTCCCGTAGATTTTAAGCTGACAACCTTCCATATGTTCAGAAACCCAGACATATCGGCCGTCTGCTATGGCTACTTCTAAGCTTTCATCCATCGGGGTTAAAGGTACATTCAAGCGAGGCAATAAAGATTCCGATACAAAACAATGAGTGGCTCCCGGATCAAAAATAACATATACAGGTATGGTATTGAGAGTGAAAATACCTGTCACCACATCCGTCTTCTCACGGGCTTCTTCCACAGTCATCTGGAACGCTCGTGAGGCCACTGGTCGTCCCCTGTTCCTCGGCTCTTCTTTCTTTCCCACTTGATCATCCCTGGTCGTCCACTTGATTATCTGTGCTTCTCTCAAGGTTTAAGTCCAGGGATCTAATCTAAGACACCTAGTTCACTTAAACCACGGCTCTGATACCAACTTGTAACACCCGACTTATTAACCAAAAACACCCCAAAAATTTTTGTTTTTCAAACCAAACATTTCACAAATAAAACATAAGTATGGGGTTTTAGTTAATACAATACGAGTACAAGAGTATCACAAAGTATAATACATGACATTATACATTCTTCAAGCCGGGTTGCTACTTCAATCCTAAGTCCTCAGTCACGGACTTTGTCCTTTCCCTTCGCAGGGTCACGCTCACCTGCAGGGACATATTAAATAAACGGTGAGCTATAAAGCCCAATGAGTAATCAAATCAATAACAATATGTACAAGAATAAAATTCTCCATACAAAGTCACATATGTATTATCATACAATACAAAATCAAACATGGCTCACGGGTTAGCCCGCTATTGCCTTGGCTCACGGCTTATCCGGTCTTGCCCATATAAGTTTAGCACATCAAATAAACCATGGCTCACGGCTTATCCGGTCTTGCCTAGACTCACGGCTTTATCCGGTCTTGTCTATATTATTTATATAGATACATTGACTCACAGCTCCGTTCTTGTCTATAACAGACTCACGGCTTATCTGGTATTGTCATATCATTAATTTAGATTGACTCACAGCTTATCTGGTCTTGTCATATCAAATCATATATCTGTCATTTTTCGTCCCCAAAACTATTTTCAATCCGCAGCTGCTCAACAATCATATATCACATCAAATACGAGTGAGATTACTCACCTGAAGGTTTGCTACAACTAGCTCTTAGCGGTTCTTGCCTTTCAATGTTTTTCGCGAAATCTTGTCCCGTACCTATAATTCATTTATTTTCAAAATGATTATAGGTTAATACCCATTTCAATTAACTCTAATACACTAGAGTTCAATAAAACAATGTTATAAACAATGCCTAGTTAATAAACTTTCCGTTTACTAACTTTATATGAAATTTACTATTCACCGAGGCATTCGGATCGGTCTACAGTGCCCCCGAGGGGTCGGAAACTCAATCTAAAAATTTTCCCAAACTTTTCAGACCATAATACGCCTACGGTTCAAATTTGAGCTTAATCGGATAAGCAACGCAAAAGATAGCATTTCAAAGTTCCTGTCCAGGATCTGCCCACAGGCGCGCCGCGCCTGGATAGGGGCGCACCGCGCCCAGCGCCTGTGCAGTCTTCCTGTCCAGTCGCGAATTGTGCACTGTAGCTTGCTGTTTTGTCCTTTAAGTTCTTAATTTCGTTCTTAATCGTTTGGGGTTTGTCCCTAGGCTAAAACCTTACATTTTTACAAGGTTTTTAACCATCAAAACACCCTCAATCATCCATATTAAGAATTAGGGTTCTTAGTTTTAACAACCTCAATTCTTCAATTTTATCATTTATAACAACCTACTTCCATTTTGTTGAGTTAAGCTCTTACTAGCATGACTTAATGGAAGTATCTAACCATTTTAACTATACAATTATAACTGCAAATGCAGTTTTTGAGTTTCTATAAAACTCACCAAGAACAACAATCAAGAGCTTGGAATATTTACCTCAAACTCTTCCAATTCTACCCTTCAATGGCTATAATCCGATTTTTAGCCTTAAACCTTCAAGATTGTTCCACAATTCTGCAACTCCCTTGCCAAGAACCTCTCCCGTAACTCACCAATTTTTCTGCACAAAATGGGAGAAGGTTCCTAGCTTTTATACTTCCAGAATTTACAATTTGGTCCCTAGAGTTGCATATTTAAGACTTTTGCCCCAATTCACAAATATTATGACACAATTTCAGTTTTTAATAACATTTTAAGTCCAAACTCAAAATATTATTACAAAACAAATCCTTTTCTGTCCAAAAGACCAAATTACCCTTTTGAGGTAAAATGACCATTTTGCCCTTTTTATTATAATTATATAATAAATACATTTCCGGCGTTACAAAAACCCACTTTAATACCACTTTATAAGACGAATGGAAACACAAACGCAATAATACAAGCAATCAAATACATAAATATTGAATAGAAAAGGTGTCAAATGCTTTGATATTAATAGTTTGTACAAATGGATCATGTTCCGAATTATCAGAATGGTAATGAGCAACGCATAAAAATCAACTTAGTAAAAAGCGTATAAAACCCTATCAATTCACCTGATATTTTATACAAGAATCAGAGAATCGTTATTACAAATAAAAAACATACACATGTAGTAACCACCTACAAAAGTTAATCTACGCAGATTCCATAGTACATGTTAGATAACACCATACTGATAGACAGCTGGATTGGCTTTGAGGTGGACTAATACTTCGGATACAAAATCAACTTCGAAGAACAAAATATTTCGGTTCTCAATGAAGACCGGCACTTCGACACAACAAAATTGGACTTAACAACCTTAAAAATAGGCAATTTCTTGTTGGAATGATATTTTAAAAAGACAAACACTAATTCATTAATATACTAATTTACAGAAAGATTTATGAAAGTGTGCATCTTTGTCTTTTTCTAAATTTATAAAAATGGTCTTTAATCTATAGAAAGTTCTAGAAATGGTCCTTATATTTTGTAAAATTACGGTAATAGTCATTGCTTAATTGTAATTTTATAAAAATGGTCTACGTGGTTTATAAAAGTATAGAAATGGTCCCTATCTAATAGCAAATTTACAACAATTGTCCTTCTGTTTCAAAAAATTATTAAAATTATTCATGTGTTTAAAAGAATTACAAAAAGTCACATCCTAATTGAAAAATCTAGAAATTGTCATTTTTATAGAATTGAAAACCCGCCGGTTATTGTTTCAGCTGCGGTTAATCGGTTTGAGTTTTTACGGTTTTTTACCATACGGTTCGGTTTTGTTCACCCTTACTCAATGTGTTTTATAGAAATTACATAAATGAGCATTATGCAAAAAGCTTTAAAAAAGACATATCGAAAATATAGATTTTAATAAACCCGATACAATACACGGACTATCCCACTAGTTGATTATATATTCATAATTAAAAAATGATTTTTAAACAATTTAAAAACTTCTTAACCTTTTATGACGTTAACCCAAAAATATACAATCTATAATTCACTCTAAGTCTCTAACATCGCAAAGACCATAAAAATGTTCCGCTAGTTTGGTCGTTGCATTTTGCACCTAAACAAACCCACTTCATTTTGTATCTTCAAAACCGCACCCTCTTTTACACTCCCGATTCACAGAGGCGCTGTTACGCGACTTGATCTCCATTTCCATCTCTCTCCATACCCTAACACTCACAACATCGCTCAATTCGGACGGAGATTCGGTTTGCTTTGCTCTCTGTTCGGGTTGTCTGATCGGAACTCTCACTCGGATCTTAGGGTTCTGATACCAGTCATTGATATCTCGATCATAGCGCTTAATTTAATCTGTAGCAATGGTGAGTGCACAATTCTACTTGATTCGCGCTTTTGCTGATTTTGTTTTGGATCCGGTTAATCTAATTCCGTTTGATTGATCATTGATTCAATCACATTATTAGCGATTAACTTGGGCGTTTGTATGATCTGTTTGAGATTTTCTTTAACGAACTATTGGGATCTGGTGTGCTAACTTAAACTTCATTTGGTTTTCTTTGTGCTTCACTTTGGAACAGCCTCTCAGACTCGAGATCAAGGTACTATTGATCTTCAAATTGAATTGACTCATTGCCATTATTGTTATTAAGTAAAAAACTTGTATTCACTAGTCATGCTAATTATGAGTATTTTTGACAGAGGAAACTCGCTCAAAGATCAGAAAGAGTAAAATCCGTGGATCTGCACCCAACGGAGCCATGGTAATTACACTCTTATGCATTTTACTTGAACTCATTCCGGTGACTGGTGTAGTTTCTTTTTGACATTGATAGACATTGCTATGCATTTATTTGTAGTAACTAAACCCCAACCTTGAGTGGCTAAGGCTCAAGGAATTTCATTGTTGAGCAAGTTCAGGACATTTATATATCAATAATCATGGTTCTTTTGCTTGTTTACAGGATCCTAGCAAGTTTGTATTCAGGGACAGTCTGCATTTGGAATTATCAGACCCAGGTATCAGACTAATTTAACAAGTTTTAGGAAGTGACTAGTAAAATTGACCATGGGGTTCTGTTGGCATCTCTAAAGTCAACATCCATGCATGTTATCCTCAATGCATATTCCTTCTTAATGGTGTATGAATGCAGTAAAATTCAACAGAGAAACACAAAATTTAGGTTATTTCTCTTATCAGAATATTAGTCACTGCCTACTGTGAAGGGAGTATTCTTTTGAGAGAAATTATATCAGTGACTGACACAAGCCTCAATTTTGATTGCAGATTATGGTAAAATCCTTTGAGGTTACCGAGTTACCAGGTCAGTTATTATACTCTGTTATTGCACTTTTTTTAACCTCAATGGGAAATTAAATCTTATGACTGATGCTTACACAACATCTTTGCAGTCAGATCAGCAAAGTTCATAGCACGCAAACAATGGGTTGTTGCTGGTGCAGATGATATGTTTATCCGTGTATACAATTACAACACAATGGATAAAGTCAAAGTCTTTGAAGCACATACAGATTACATCCGGTGTGTGGCGGTCCACCCTACACTCCCATACGTATTATCATCATCTGATGACATGCTTATAAAGCTTTGGGATTGGGAGAAAAGTTGGTTTTGTACTCAAATCTTTGAGGGTCATTCTCATTATGTCATGCAAGTTACAATTAACCCTAAAGACACCAATACTTTTGCAAGTGCATCACTTGATCGCACTATAAAGATTTGGAATCTTGGTTCACCTGACCCTAATTTCACACTGGATGCACATCTTAAAGGAGTGAATTGTGTGGATTACTTTACTGGTGGTGATAAACCTTATCTTATTACTGGATCAGATGATCACACTGCTAAGGTCTGTCTGTCACGTTTTCCTTTTGCCACTTGTGATTTTATAAATGTTTGTAATATGTATTTTATGTTGTAAATAATTTGAAACAGGTGTGGGATTATCAAACTAAAACTTGTGTCCAAACTCTAGAAGGTCACACACACAATGTTTCTGCTGTATGTTTCCATCCCGAGCTTCCAATAATAATGACTGGTTCTGAAGATGGTACTGTACGGATTTGGCATTCTACTACTTACAGGTGGGCCCTTGTTTTTGATCTTTTAAGGCTTTCATTTGAATGATCTTGCTCTTGTTATCATCAACTTATTAAGTTTTGATTGCTTATTAGTCAAGGCTGTAAGCTGTTAAAAAAGTTATAATATGTAAAGTTTTCTGTCTTATCAATTTTATGCCTCTTTTATTTTCTGCAGACTTGAGAACACCTTGAACTATGGGCTTGAAAGGGTTTGGGCTGTTGGATACATGAAAGGTTCGCGCCGGTAAGTTTATCTTAAAGTAGGGATAATTAAATAAATGATCATAATGATTTGTGTAACAAATTGGCCATCTTTTTGACTTTTTAACAAAATTACCATAAGTATCACAATGGGGTCAACTTTGAATTGCCAAATAGCTTTATGAATGGTCCCCGCCACAAAAAAACCTTAAATTTTGTTTTGAAGAAAGAATTATGTTTCACAAATTATATTGCAGATTTGTTGATGTTTTGTGAAATGATGTCATTTCACAATTCTTTTTGCAGCCTTTTGTTAGTAAAAGTAATTTTACAATCAACCTGTTTTGAAATAGGTGGTCATGCTGTTAAATGGGACTACCCATGTTGGTCATATTTGTGATTTATCCCCAATAAACATCTTAGCACTTATTTTCTATTTTGTTGCTCTTGATGCTATTCATTTATCATGATTTATTTGTTTAAAATTCATTACTTCACTTTACAGGATTGTTATTGGCTATGATGAAGGGACCATAATGGTTAAAATTGGACGCGAAGAGCCTGTTGCCAGCATGGACAATAGTGGCAAAATTATATGGGCTAAACATAATGAAATTCAAACAGTTAATATTAAAAGTGTGGGAGCTGATTATGAGGTGTGGGCCCATTACCCATATACATCTTTTCCTGTCAAATATCAAACGGAATTCTTTTTTTTTTTTTTAAATCTTTTATTCCTTAATTTTCAGGTTTCTGATGGAGAAAGGCTCCCTTTAGCAGTCAAAGAACTAGGAACATGTGATCTTTATCCACAAGTGAGTTTTTCTTTTTTTCTTTTCTACCTTCGTGTAAACTGTAAATAGTCAACCATATGGACTTTGACTTTTCTTAATTTTCACAGAGCTTGAAACACAATCCAAATGGGAGATTTGTAGTTGTATGTGGTGATGGTGAATACATCATATACACAGCTTTAGCATGGAGAAATAGATCATTTGGGTCAGCATTAGAAATTGTTTGGTCATCTGATGGTGAATATGCTGTTAGAGAAAGTACTTCCAAGATCAAAATTTTCAACAAATCTTTTCAGGTTTCCCCATAACATTCTAAAGGGTACAACCGTCATTTACTAACACACTTCAAGATTCATAACTTGGTTGTTTACATTAATCAGGAAAAGAAAAGCATCCGCCCAACATTTTCAGCTGAAAGAATATACGGAGGATCTTTACTAGCCGTGTGTTCAAATGATTTCATATGTTTCTATGATTGGGCTGAATGTAGATTAATTCAACGAATTGATGTCAATGTCAAAGTAAACAATTTTAACCTTAAATCTTATTATTTATGTCTATTATAAAATTCATAATCTCTAATGATATTGTTTTTCAGAACCTTTATTGGGCAGATAGTGGTGACCTGGTGACAATTGCCAGCGATTCATGTTTCTACATACTAAAGTACAACGTAAGATCTTATTTTTCTATTTTTTTCCTGAAATATTTTCATCAATTAAAATTATAAATTTTGGAATGTTGCAGCGTGATGTAGTGTCTGCACATTTTGAAAGTGGAAGATCTTCAAATGAAGAAGGTGTTGAAGATTCCTTTGAATCTCTGTATGATATAAATGAAAGAGTTAGAACTGGTTTATGGGTTGGTGACTGTTTTATTTACAATAATTCTTCATGGAGACTCAATTATTGCGTGGGTGGCGAGGTAAAAAAATAACTCTATTTTCTCTTTTATTTATTAATATTACAAATCGTTACATGATTTTAAATATATTTTTCAGGTAACCACAATGTTTCATTTGGATCGACCCATGTATCTTCTAGGATATTTAGCTAACCAAAGCAGGGTTTATCTAATCGACAAAGAATTTAAGTGAGTATCTTTTTGTGTATCACGAATTAAAAAGAAATCATTATTAAATTTGTAACTTTGGTTATTATTTAAATTTTAGTGTCATTGGATACACATTGCTTCTCACTTTAATCGAGTATAAAACACTTGTAATGCGTGGAGACCTTGAACGAGCTAGTGACCTTTTACCATCAATCCCGAAGGACCATCATAACAGGTAGACCTCATATACGCTGGATCTAAATTCTAACCTCTTGTACAATATAATTCTTGGATTTTAAAAAATATATATTTTTTATTTCATAGTGTTGCTCGTTTTCTTGAATCACGTGGGATGATTGAAGAGGCCTTGGAAGTTGCTACAGAGCCTGACTATAGATTCGAGCTTGCCATTCAACTTGGTAAACTAGAGATCGCAAAGGTCATAAAAATAGCAATCAACTTTCACAAATAAAAAATAATATTTTTATAAACAAAAAAATAAATCCTTTTCTGTATGCAGGATATTGCACTAGTCTCTGAGAGCGAATCAAAATGGAAGCAACTGGGTGAACTAGCTATGTCTACTGGAATGGTATTTTTTAACAAATATAAATATTCTCATTTCCTCTTTTTAAATATTTATAAATATTTTTCATATTGCAGTTGGACATGGCTGAAGATTGTTTGAAGCATGCAAATGATTTAAGTGGTTTATTACTACTCTATTCTTCTTTAGGAGATGCTGAAGAGATTTTAAACCTTGCATCACTCGCAAAGGAAAACGGAAAAAATAACGTTGCATTCGCGTGTTTATTCATGTTGGGTAAATTAGAAGACTGTCTACAGTTGTTAATTGACAGGTTTGCCCTTGTCTTCCTTACACAAACCATGTTCAAAAAAACATTTCTAAAACCACTTTATTACAGCAATAGAATACCCGAAGCTGCTTTAATGGCACGATCTTACCTTCCAAGCAAAGTTTCAGAAGTAGTCGCCCTTTGGAGAAAAGACCTTAACAAGGTAAATTAATTAATAATTATAATCCACAAATCTTGTCCTTTTTCGTCATTTTTACAGAACATATTTTTTGACATGATTAAATTACAGGTCAACCAAAAGGCTGCAGAATCATTAGCGGATCCAAACGAGTACCCAAACATGTTCGAGGACTGGCAAGTTGCACTAGAAGTTGAAGAAAGAACCGCAGACACAAGGTTAGATTCGTCATTTTTCCATACTCTTTTTTCTAACATTAACAAATAATTTTAAATTATGGTGTAGGGGTAATTATCCTCCAGCAACAGAATACGTGAACCATGTTGATAGATCACATGTGAACCTAGTCGAAGCTTTCAAACAAATGCAAGTTGATGTTGATGAACCGCATGAAAATGGCGAGTTGGATCACGAGGTATATTTATATTTATATTTTAAATTTTCTTTTTCTGTTTTGATATTTATGTTTATTTTGACACAGGAAGTAGAAGAAGAAGAAGAAGAGAATGAAAAGGAGTATAAAGAGTATAAGAAGGATAATGATTCATCAGATGGTGGTGTACTTGTTAATGGTCACGAGGGTGATGAAGAGTGGGTTACGGATAATGTGGGGACCACGTCAGTCTAAATGCAATTTTGTAATTCGGGGATATTAAATTAAATATAATAGACTTGAGGAGTTAAGTTTGGTAGTGTGGTGAGTTTTAGTTACTTTTGTAGGTTTTACCAATACCCATATTCTTTTTGAGTCCGTGATATTTATCTTTTAAATTTAATTGTTATTGTGGATGTAGAAAACTTTTTATAATGGTTAGCTGGCTGGCTATAGGGGTTTTATTTCTTTCTTTTCTTTCATCTACTTTATGCGACAAGTGTAAAGCAACCATAATTTTCATCCATTGGCAAGGTCATTTTTCTTACTCTACCCGATTTCAAAACTAAAAAATCTCCGATTTCAGTGACCTTGTCCAAGGTTTACTCTTGTAATTGTTCGTAAATCCATTTGCTTCTATTCCAACTTATCGTTCAAGCTTGGAAATTAATACTTTTTATTAACATAAATATATTAAAACATCCGATTTATTTACCTTACAAAAACATATTTTATGCCTTTATGGACGAGGTGACTGGAGGCTATGTGTGTAGATGGGTTCTTAAAAAGTTATTTATAGTGAAGAAGGGAGCACGGATGGCGAAGATGGGGAATATACCGGTATTGATTCCATATCTGCTGATATAGAAGAGGATATGTATGTAGATGCCTGCAATGAGGAGGATGTCGATGTAATCATGAGCCTTTTGGTACTTTCTACGCCCTGAATATGAAGGAAATCTTGAATTACGTTTATGTATCAATGAAAAGGGTATGAAGAAGAATCCTAGATGATGATTTCCAAGTTAGAAATTTGGACATAAATGTGGCTTAAAAAAATCTAAAAATTGGGCTGGAATATAAAAATAAAACCTAAATTAAGGGAGAAACGCTAGTCCCAAACAACTGAATTTGTGTTAAGAAATACAGTGTGACAAAAAAGTATCATTTATCTTTTATATATATATATATATATATATATATATATATATATATATATATATATATATATATATATATATATATATATATATATATATATATATATATACTAGTTGTGAGACCCGTGTATTACACGGGATGATACAAAAAATATATTAATTAAGAATATCTAAACATTAATAATTTTACATAAGAAATTTGTTTGTGTATCGTGACATCTTGTTTTTTATTTTTACTATTACGACTTTGTATTTTGATAAATATAATTGATTATAAGAATGTCACCGGTACTAAAGTCAATTGATTCTTCAAAATATTATGACGTCAATTATCTCTCTATTGTCTCCTAAATCATTCTACACATTAAAAATAATATGATATTAAAAACAATTAATTTTGAAATTGAATGATAATTAAACCGATCATTAAGGAGCTAGAAACGTTTCAAACCAATTAGTTTTTTTTAAGAAATTTAAATTATGAGAAAATGACATGTGGCAAATTCAATGAGAAGATGACACGTGGCTTTGAGTTACTTATATATATATATATATATATATATATATATATATATATATATATATATATATATATATATATATATATATATATATATATATATATATATATATATAAGGAGAGGATCAACATAGAACCCATTTTTATCCATAGAACCATAGAACCCTATTTTAAGCCATTGGATCATTAAATCAATGGCTATGATTATTCCTTCTAAATACAATTAATTTTAATCCAATAATAAAGCTAGAAGGGTAATTTCGGTAATCCATATTGTGTAACCCTAATAATAGATTTAACATCAGATCTAATGCATCAAATCCCTCATCTTCTTCAAACTTTTTCATGAATCTTCAAGAACACAAAAATGCTAACCTCATCACCTCCACTTGTCGTCACCACCACCACCACCACCGTCGCCACTACCTGCCACCGCCAGCCGCCTTAGTCTCCACCACATGCCGCCGCCGACTGTCGCTTCCACCAACATCAAACAACAGCCGTCATATTTTCGCTCTACACCACTGTCTCATATATGGAGTATTTTTCTATAATTCGTCGAAATTTATCAGATCTGGAAAGAGAGCAAAGAAAAAGTCTCAGATATGATATGAAATACACTGCATAACTTTATCAGATCTGGAAAGAGCATGTTTCTTCACCTCCTCTTCCCCGTCACTGCTCTAGCACCGCCAGAAAGAGCATGTCTCAGATTTGTGAGTTTTAAAAAAATTAGTATATTAAATTGTGAATTCTGGTTTGTTATCCAGATATAATTTTTCGATCTAGATAGGCAGAAAATCTAGATCTGATGGATCTAATTTTTATGTGTTATATGATTACAGAATGGGAATTTTTTAAAATTAAGTTTCTGATTGATAGGATCTGATGAATCCTCACTAGAAAACTCAATCTAGAACTTTTGATGTGCGATATCAAGCAATTATTCTGATTTCCGTGTCTTAATTAATGAACAGGTTTGTTTCTCCAACGAATGTTCAGTAATGAACATCCTATGTTCAGTAATGAGCATTCATGAATATAAGGTTAGTTGTTGCTGTAATACTTCTAGTAATTGTTGAATATATGTTCATCTATGAACACACGTTCATGAATGAACATACATTTGACTCTACTTCTAATTCTATGTTTGGCATTGTTTCTCCAACGAATGTTCAGTAATGAACATCCCCATGTTCATTAATGAACATTCATGAATATAATGTTAGTTGTTGCTGTAATACTTCTCCTAATTGTTGAATATATGTTCATCTATGAACACATGTTCATGAATGAACGTATTTGGATATGTTTCTAATTCTGTGTTTTCCGGAAAATGCAGCAAGCGAGAAGGCAGAGAAAAAGAATAAAAGATGAAACAGACGAAGAGAGATCGTTACAGATGGACATAAAAAAATGAAAATGCATCAAGCGAGAACGAGAGAGAGAGATAGAGAGAAAGAGATCGAGGCAGTAGGTCGGAGAGAAAGAAAAAGGTCGATGTTTATCCACGTTCAGTTATGAAAATTTGAGTTTTTGTTTAAATATTCATCAATGTTCATTTATGAACATGTATGTAAGTTTGTATATTTCGTCAATATTCATATCTGAACGTGTTTATGTTCATATTTCATTAATGTTTGTCAATGTTCATTTATGAACATGTGTATGTAAGTTTGTATAAATATTGTACACGATAAATAATGTCATTATGTTTTTCAGTATTTTAGCTTATTCATTGGTGCTTATAACTAACTGAAAAGCAAGATGGTTGTATTCATAAATGAAAATATTTACATTAACGGAAAATGTTTAAATAGCAAAAAAAATAATTGTATTCATTAATGAATAAGCATCATACAATAGTTGTATTCATCAATGAAAAATGTTTATATACATCATAAAATAGTTATATTCATTAATGAATAAGCATTATGTTATGCTTTTTTTTGGCATATTGATTAAGCATTATGCAATTATACAACCGTCCATATAATCATATTCATTAATGAATGCAAAAATGAATAATCATCAGTGAATACAACTGTCCAAATAATTATAAAAAAAATGAATATCATAATAATCATAAATGAGAGAGAGAGAAAGAGAGAGAGTGTGTGAGTGAGTGAGAGAGAGAGCGCGCTTACAAACGGATGGAATTTGCACGTTTCAAATCGAGCAATGGATTTGTTAAAGAAGCAATTGTTGTTTCCGATGATCGGTAATTTAACGAACAAAAAATACATCAAGAGCTTACAAACAGATCGGTGGAGGATTTTAGAGTGACAAAAGCAGTTCTATGAATTGGAAAAATTACAAAAATAAAATTGATAGTAAAATTAAAATCACCTATGCATCATAACTTTGGAAATAAACATACAATCATAAATGATTATACATCAAATCATCAATGAATGCACGTACAATCATCTCCTTGTATTCAATATTTTACTAACTTTGCAAATAATTTACAAAATCAAGCAAGTCCTTCAATACGTTGGGCATCTCCTTGTACATCGAACATAGAATCTAATGTAACATCTGTTTTTAATTTATTTCAATGATTTCTTTTCCACTAAAATTAATTTTTGTTTATTTTTTTATCAAATTAGGTAATATATTATACGTGTTATGTATCATAATAATATATTTAAAATAATAACAACGTATGGAACTTTTTTTTGTCGAAGATCTCAATGTTAACTTGTAATTGCAATCCGTTTATCAAAAAAATTGCAATGTAATAGCAATATCGAACCGATAAAGAGAAACTTATTATTTATTAATAGCCGATAATCAATTTGAACAAATAAGCAATTTATTAATAGCCGATAATCAATTTGAACAAATAATCGATTTGCAATGTAATTGAAATCCCTTTACCAAACAGGAACGATATTCAATATTTTATCATATTATGATTTAGCAAATAATCAATTTGAACGAATAATAAAATTCCGACGCAGAAGAAGAATCCATTGGAAGAAGTCGAACGACAAACAAATCCTAGAAAAACAATTGATTTGGCAACTAGCTTCAAAAGGATGAAAATGGAAATAGAGAAAGATAATAGCAATATGAGTAATCTTTTTGGTGCTGAGTATCAAGCAAAACTCAATGTTTACAACTCCATCGGAACCACTACCCACCAAATACCGCCACAGGGATCTTCTTCAAAAAAAATTAATTTAGGGTTTGTGTTTTGATGGAATACGTAGGTAAGTAGGAAGGGAAAGAGAGATTTTAGGAATGGCTAAAATTATGATAAATGTTAATGATCTTTATACCATTTTGTTATCAATAATATAGTTTTTTGAATTTAAATTTATTAATAATTAAAAAAAATATTGGCTTAATTATAGCCATAGATCTAAAATAATAGATAACTGAGATCAGTTTTGACGTTCTCAACATTTTGAGAGTTCTCAATTAAACCTACATCTATCATCAACAATATAGTCATAAATTTATCATCAACATTATAGTCATTCACTTTTTTGGCAAAAATAAATGCTATACAAACATCTGGATTTAATGTTAAATTTGGGTTGGGGAACATTATACAAAAACAATAAAATGATCAAAGATTATAAAGATCAGAACCTTACATATGATCATATTACATTTTTGTAAGATCGTTGGTTGTAAGGTCGGATGGGGATCTAAAGACCCTACCAAAATGAACTAACATGCGTGTGGCTATTCCCTAGCTAATTCAAGATGAATCCATGAAGTTTTGAGGCGCTATGAGGCTTCTTGTGATGTGCAATGGTTGATTTCAAGTTGAATGAAGTGGTTTTTAGGCTCGATTTTAAGCTGAGTGGACAAAGTGTGATCGACATCATCTTTCTATCCTAGAATCTCAAGCTCGTAAAATCTTAATATTGATATTTGAATCTTAACAACCATGCAATGACCTTCGATAATAGTAAAATTAGTATATTAATTTCTTTTTGATACCTAACTTCTTTTGTTCATCTTTAATAAACCAAAATTATCACGCGATAAATTATTTCTTAAAGGCATAGTCGATACTATTTTTTAATATCAAAATCTACCTTCACAGACATCAATATATAAGATCAATAAAATGGATGCTGCTCTAAAAATAGATCGATAATCTCCCGATCAAGGTGCCAAATAATAGCTGATGGTACAGTTTCTAGAACAAGAATCAATACATTGCTCCATGCTTTCTCCATCTGAAAAGATCCAACATAACAAAATTCAAAAACCTTATTTACTTTTAAGAAATTTTGATAAAAAACCAATAACATGCGTAACCGCGTTTCATTTGTTTAACCCCATCTTTCCCATGAAAGTCTCACCCCCTTATCACTTGATTAAATAAAACAAACGTCACAAATATACCCCATGTTTTGTGTTGGTGATTATATATTATTAATGTGTATTTAAGTGTAATGGATTAACTTGTTGACCAAATACAATTTTGACACACATTAAACAAGTAAGGGATGTGCGGAATGCAAACTTGTTTGAGTTTGATCAAGATTCAAAGTACACTGTCATTTAGGGGGGAAGCCCCTGAACTGACGGGGGTATGGGGGTAACGCCCCTGGTAGCGGGGTCCAAGGGGAGACAGCCCCTAGTGGGGTCTAATCAAGATTTCGATTTGTACCATCGAAATACTTTGATTTTATAGTGATAATCACAACTTTCAGATATTCCAAGCAATTCGTTAAGCCAATTTCTAACAATTTATTTTATTTACCGATCAAATATTCGAGTCGCCAAAAGATAGAGGAAGATAATGCTTACTGAGATTATGTGGCTTGCTACTGTTAGCACACAAAGAAGTGGCACAACCAAGCTTGCAAAAGCCAACATTTTGTCCATGTTCACCCGCATCCACAGCCATTGCGTTAGAAGGTGTATCAAGACATTTTTTGAGGCATGTAGAGGTACATGCGCACATATTTTGGGGTTCAATCAAACAGAAAAATAGGCACCTGCTGTAACAATTAGTAAAAGGAAAGGGCGTTGTATCATTTGCACCTTGCCCCACCACCATCCCGGTAACCATGCTGACGATGATGATGATCATCATCACTTTTACCATTTTCATGCCCTCCATGTTTTCTCTTTTATGTTGGTTCAAACTCTAATATATTCTTGATTATATAGAGGAGAAATAGATTTTCTTGATCAAGTCAATTGCATTGTGTGAAGTGGGTTGGATCCTAATTTATTAAAAGATGTGTATACTCTTTTGTGTCGTATCTGGTTTATGTTAGTGTCAAATATATTATATTAACTCCATATAAAATGAGATTATATGTGTTTGGAAGGCTTGCATTTATACTCAACAGTTATATTTGAAAGTAAAATCATTTTCTAACATAAATACGTACAAAGTCAACAAAAAATATCGGTACACTTAATGACCAACTATTGCTTCCCATAAAATAATTGATTTGATTTTAATGACAAAAATACAAATTGTTTTAATTGGGTGTATTGTGTATTACATTACATACTGGAAATGATATTGTCGAAATCTAATTGAAACGTATTGATTACCACATTAAATGAACATATAGAGAAAGACAAGTATAGCAACAAAAAAGTTTAATGATTCTTTATATATTAATAAATATAAATATAATGAGTTGGATTGAGATGGAAATGATGTAAATATGATTCGGTATTGTTGTGTATTTAGGTTGTAGGTCTTTCTTTTTGGGAAACGGCGTACGGGTTTATAAAAAAAACAGTAGCGAGAAGTTAGCCTAAAACAGAGATTACAAGGGAATTAGGTTGATCTCTTACAAAGTGGTCAACGTCAACCACTACAACTATTGCATTTGTAAAATTGAAAATGGATTCTGTATTCAGCACCGAGCAATTAGCTCTACATATATGCAAGAATACTGTCAACTATACAATCGTTACAATCAATCTAACTAATTCCGTTATTACGATACTAACAAATTTAACATTAATGACAATTATACCCTTGGACATTCAATTACCATACGGTCCTAATATTCCCCCTCAAGACAGAGTTGAAGAATATATATTCTTCAAACCCATCTTGGACATGAAAGGCTTTAACTTTAAGTTTCGCAGTGGCTTCGTAAACATGTCTGCAAGTTGCATAACAGAACGTATTGGTAAAAGTTTGATGGTATTGTTAGTAATCTTTTCTCGAACAAAATGACAATCAACTTTAATATGTTTGGTACGTTCATGGAATGCAGGATTTGAAGCAATAGAAATGGAAGCATCATTATCACAGAACAATAAAGCTTTGTCTTTTGGATGCACATTGAAGTCTTGAAGAAATTGAGTAAGCCATACTAATTCAAAAGTTGTAGTAGCCATTGCCCTATACTCAGCTTCTGCTGATGAGCGAGATATAGTTTATTGTTTCTTTGATTTCCAAGATACCAATGATTTGCCAAGGAATATACAAAAGCCAGTTATGGAACGTCTGGAATCTTTACATTTTGCCCGGTCAACATCACAAAATGCTTTTAATTGTAATTGAGATGTTGCTGAAAAGAAGAGTCCTTGACCCGAAGATTGTTTAAGATATTTCAACAAATGCAGCTTCAAAATGAGAATCTTTGGGCTTTGACATAAACTAAGATAGTTGTTGGACTGCAAATGAAATATCTGGCCTTGTGATATTCAAATATAATAATCTCCCAACAAGTCTTCTGTATTGAGAAGGGTCTTTAAAATCTTTACCATCATTTGCACTTAAAGATGATATTGTATCCATAGGCGTGAGTTTTAGTTTTGAAGCTAAAAGACCAGCATCCTCTATTAACTGTAAAGCATAATTTCATTGGGAAACAAAAATCCTATCTTTGAACTTTGCTATTTCCAATCCCAAGAAGTATCCTAAAGAACCTAAGTCTTTGAGTTTAAACTCTTAACTTGATTGATGTTTGAGTAGAGAAATACCAATAGACGATGCTCCAGTGATGATTATATCATCTACGTATACCAGAAGTGCAACATAATCTTCATTTTCTCCTTTATGAAATAGTGAATAATCAGACTTTGATTGTGTCAAACTAGTCTTTATCATAAACTTTGAAAATTTCTCAAACCATTGCCTAGATGCCTATTTCAAACCATATATTGACTTATTGAGTTTGCATACCAGTCTTGATTTTGTAGGAATACAGTCTTGATTTTGTAGGAATACATTCCCCTGAACATCAAAACCAGGAGGTATATCCATGAACACTTCTTCATGTAAATCTCCGTTTAAGAAAGCGTTATTGACGTCTAGCTGTACTAATTCCCATTTTCTAACAGCAGCAATAGCCAGTAGCATTTTAACTGTTACAAGCTTAGCAACAAGTGAATATGTTTAAAAAAATCAATGCCTTCTTTCTGATTGAATCCTTTAGCCATTAGACGCGCTTTATGTCTTTCAATAGGACCGTTGCTACCATATTTGATCTTATAAACCAGTGACATCCAACCGTGTTTTTATCTTCTGGTAGTGGCACGATTGTCTATGTGTTGTTTCATAGCACTCAATTTATCATCAATGGTAGCACACCATTCTTTAAATTTGGATGCTTGGTTGTAGTTCTTAGGCTCAAAATTGGCAGCAATGGACATAGCAAAAACACTATGTTTATTTGAAAGATTTTGATATGATACACAATCTTGTATGTGATATAAACTTTTAGTGTTGGTTATCAAGTTACAATGATAATCTCATAAGTATGAGGGTGGTTGTTGTGACCTTGCTGAACTTCTTATTGGATTCTTAGAAACCACAATATAAGGACCTGAAGTATCAGGATTTGTTGGCGGTAGAACAATTGGTCGTTTACTTACCTATTAGCATACGCCACTTGCTTCAAGTAAATCTTTCATTGTCGTTTACTTACCTCAATGCCCAGGTAGTAAGACAATAAACCATGATAACTCATTTTCAACTCTTTGCTCGTTTGGAGTGTGAGCATCCTAATATTGGAAGCATTTGTACCTATCACAATCATATCATCTACATAGATTCTCACAATCTACATTATAGCATCGGTCACCAAACGTACAATACTCACATGGTTTGTGTAACAATCTATCTCAACTTTAGGATTAAATCATTTGTATCTTTAACCCGTTAATTCTATACGTGCTTCAAAATAGATCTTCCCATCTGCCCCTTAAAAGAAAATAAAGAACATTTTCTTTTAAGGTCCAATTCACTACATGATTTTTACATAGCAATAATATGCTTTCTTTTATTTCCTCTCATTTTCTAAATTCTCATAATAACCCTTAGACACAAATAAAATGTTTATTTTCATTCATTCTTAACTAATTCTATACGTGATGACACGAGGCTACATTGTAGTTTGTTAATAAATGTATAAACCATCTTGCCAAATAATATATCATCATTGTGATAATCATCTCATGGTGAAAAATGCTAATATGATCACATTCCATGGAGTTCTTTTCTAATTATCACCATTCACATGCTAATCCTAGCATAATTATCATGATAATCTTATCAATTTGAAGACAGTTATCATGTTCTCCATAAGTTATGTATTAACAACTTGCATCTTGAACTACTGCCAGTACCTATTGAATAAACATGTTATTATGTCTTAATAACATGCTAAACATTTACCAAGTGTGACCATTAGTTGCTAATACGAACATGTATAATTTAAGATTCATAATAACTTCATAACTCGAAGTAATCCATAAAAATTCCAATTCCAACACTTAACGAAGATTTCTCAACTTTTACCAATTTCTTCTGTTCATGTTTTTATAACTATTAAGCTTAATCACTAGGACTCTATACACATATAACAACATTATAACAAAGCATAATACTTGGGATTTCATGATTTTTGTCACCTTTCCATTTTCATCTCTTTCCTATTTGGGCATTTCACATTGTCAATTTACTCGTTAAAGCATCATTTTCCCAACCATCATATTCTTTCACTTGCTATACTTATTCGAGTTTGGAAGTCATAATTGTTAGTTGTGGAGCCTAATTCAAACCGAGGAAGACATTGTGGCAGAAGAAGATCAATGATCTGAAGCAACCAGGAACCAAGTCGAGATAGCAAGTACGATTGGAAGGGTTGCGTTTTGTACGAATCAACACTCCTTGTCCGGGGAATGATTTTCCCCTCAATTAGATGAATCAATTTGAGATCGACAAATGTAAAATAAGAGCACGAGTCAGGGGCATTCAACACATCTTTCTCATTCTACTTTAGGAGGTCAATAGGTAAGTCCACTGAATTCTTTTCTGTGGTTGAGGTTCGAATTATGGTAATCCATACCGGTTGAGGTTTTTTTTTCAATGGACTTACATATGAGTTATGCACACCAAGAATCACCTACATGAGTTCTTTTCTGTGGCTGAGGTTTGAATGCGTCAAAGAAAATCACAATCACAACGATTATGGTAATCCATACTAGAAGACTGACGAACTTGAGAGAAAGTTGGGAAGGAGGAAGACATTGCAAGATTACAATACCGTTCCTTGTAGATTAGGGCGCAAAAAGCGAACCCCAATTGAAGACCACCGACCCTCATTTATGTCTCAGCTTTCTGATGCCACATAGGATGGAAAATAAGCATAAACCTTCTATTACCGGTCATAAATGTATGATGTGAACAATTTTAAAAAGTTCATAGGTAAATCAAGCACAAAAGTAAGTTCGGTGACCAAATGTGAACAATTTTAGAAGTTCGTTATCCTTCCAAATATTCTAGGATGCCATGTAGGATTCCAAATCAACATAAACTTTTTACCACCGGTTATAAGGATATAATGTGAACGATTTTAAAAAATTCATGAGTTTTCAATCACAAAAATAAATTCAATGACCAAATATAAATAATTTTAAAAGTTCGGTACCCTTCCAAATTATTATTATTATTATTTTTATGGTCTTCAAATCCAACCCATTTTTGCTGCATATATATAGCCCATTTTGTAAAGCGAGAAATGTAAAATGATGGTTATCGATTGAAATAAATTTATAAAATTTAACAATTCGTGTTTTTCAATAGTTCCAAAATATTTACTAGAGTTATATTTAGACCTGGCAATGGAGCGGGTTTCGACCCTGATCCGCTCCAAACCCGTGCAAAATATTTGGGTTTAGATCGTTATTTATGATCCGTTAACCCGCTAACGACCCGTACCCGTTAACCCTTTAAGTAAAAGGGTTAGGTTTGGATCACTATCGATCCGCTCCGTTAATAACCCGCCCCGTATAAAATTATATTAAAATAAATTTATTATATATAAATTAATTATTTTACAATTACGGGACATAGAGGTATAGCCGATAGCGTATAGGAAGTCACACGCAAACACAATACTCGAGAGTCAGGTCCTCGAGGAGTCGTTCCAAATCCTGATTGTTATAAATTAATTATTTTCTCATGTATGTTTCCAATAGTAGACGTTTGTTTTGTTTTGGAATTGTTATTTTAAGTATTAAGTTATATTAGACGTTTGTTTTATTATGAAAAAATTATTTTATAAGTATTGAGCAAAAATGTGATTCATCTTATATTTGTTACAATGCGTGTTATGGATCGGGTTTGAGTATTCGTTGATCTGGTGGATAAGGGTATGGGTTTTATTATTCAAAACCCTGCGGGTTACGGATCGGGTTTGGGTTAACTTTTGAAATTTGATAAACGGGTTTGGATCAATGCCGATCCGCTCCATTGCCAGGTCTAGTTATATTCAATATTAGAGCAGGCTCGTCTAAATTACTCGAGAACATGGATATCTGTGTTTCATTTAGGGGCGCCATATTTAAGTTTCATCTTTCAATTCTCTTTTCATCAAGCGAGATATTATACCGTATGAAAAGTATTCCATTAAACAAATTAAACTCATTAAATACCACATTAACGTTGCATTAGTCAACGGGTACTACCTTCAAGATTCAACTGTAGCAGTACCAACTGTAAGATTCTTTTGTGGGCCACCATCTTTTTTTGATTAAAACGTTTCCCTCAACTATCATCATTATTCTCTTTTGGTTCCCAAACTCTTGGTTTAGGCATTAACACTTAAAAAGTCTGTAACTATATAAACTAAACACACACTTGTCTTTCTAGTTTCACCCATCTCGGTTCACTTTCTTTTGTCATTGTCAACATCTCGACGCATTAAAAGGTTCAAAATTTTGATTTGCTATACAGTTTTAAAAACATATATTAGTTATTATTAAACAAATATCCATCAATAAAAGAAATTAAGAAAAACTTAGTGAACCGAAATCAAACTTAATAGTTTCGAGTGAAATTACGGATGAACATAATAAAGAAACCTAACTGAGAACTTAACAAAAACAAACTATGTATCTTGAGCAACCCAAAATAGTTTTTATTTATTTATTTATTTTTTTATTATTTGCTAGCTAAATTTTGAATATTTCCGATTGACCATAATAACATTTTTGGAAAAACAATTTCTATTTCCTTTTTCATCTTTTCGATACTTGATCGGTAATACTTGTAAAAGTGTGGTTTTGATTGACCCGATATGCGACTAACGTCAACCACTAGCATGAAATAGGGCCTAGGGATGA